>OY755047.1:61707540-62155040 GCA_963576565.1 Aspidapion aeneum
TTAGGCTAAGATTAATTTATTTTGTTTTTGTTACTAAGAAGAAGCTAAAAAATATATCTTTTCTGAGAATAAAAATTTAGAAAAATATGTATTGTTTTATTAAGTGAAAATAAATATAGAAAATCTAACATTTTCATATTTTTCTTAGTGGTGTACAAAATACGCCAAGCGACTATCTGCGTAACAAAATCATAGCGACTACTCAAGGTTTAAAAAAATATATATATATTTTATATCGGTTGGTATATCATATACAATTTTTTTATTGTTTTCAGCTTGTTGATGATACATGCGACTGACAGGCGACTACTGAATAGCCATACTGCTTTGAAGAGAACCTTGTAGAGGGTACTTTGAAATCACATCAGATGTCACTCAAGAAGCTAATACAGAACGGAAAATGTACGTAAGATCAATGAATTTTTTTATTGATTTTATTGAATTTCATCCGATAAACAAAATACATTGATTCAATGTAAACATTCATTGAATCAAAGACCTCTTCATTTTATTAATGTATGTGTACATTGAATCAATGTTCTGTCGTTTATCGGCTGAAAATTAATGGAGATCGTAACATTTTGTTTTTTTTATTCAAAAGTGATTCTTTTTGTGATAAACTGTTTTATTTTAAAAAGTTTATTTAATCATCAAAAACGCTAAGAGCAAAGTGAAACAAAACAGTGTTTGATTTTTTATAATATAGTTTTTAGCAATAAATTATAATAATTATCATAATAATATGATAGTAGTTTCTTGTATTTGTAGTTTTTTTCATTAAGTAAAACTCATTTAAATTAATGTATTATTTAATGCATTTAATAGCAATTTCAATCCGTTAATGTATTATAAAGGTATTTTTTACTTCATTTTATGTAAAATATTAACAGATTTAATATTTCGTAGTAATGTTGATATTAAACAAAATTTAATATGAAAGGCGACTCAATTTTCCTGCCTTTAATTTTAGTTCGTGACCTATCTAAAAACAAACCTAACTGAAACAAAAAATCATTATCTATGTCTTTAATCAGAAAGTAAGTTTCATTCTTTGTGCTTTTAGTGCACAGACTACTCGGGCAAGAGATGAATTTATTTAAGTTTTAAAAAGTACCATGCAATGCGCTTCTCATTGAATTAAGAAAAAACTTAAAACCTGGATTTTTACCAATAGCCTTTTTATCATAAGTAAGCTAATGACATAAGTTATACGACCGACGTCGACCTTACCTGGAATCATCTAGAGAAACCCGACTACCTCTAAACCTACCGGAGATGAGGAGTTGCATTTCATTTCATTTGTTGTAAACGTTTTTACCTTTAGTATTCTTAAGTCTTTTATTGTACTCGCATCAATAAAATATCCATTTATTATAAAGCATAAACTCGAACGGTTGTTCGATTACTTAATTGGCGCAGTCAACGGAGTTCGAAGTTTTAAACGCATCGCGATAGGCTTATTGTAACGATTTTTTTTAACCCTAATAGCAAGTAACGTTTTTAACAAAAAAAATTAAAATACTTGTAAGACCCTGTACAAATAAAAATAAATCAAAGAATTATCCACATATAAAAAAAAAACAGTGTCGTCGAGGGAGCGATCCACCGGTGGCTGCGTGTCGGGCGTTGTCCTTTGTCGCCTTGTCCACTGGACCACGGTACTTCATGATAAAATTTGTTTCAACAAGCGTTGTTTAGAGTCGCTTTACGGCACGTTCCCCACTTCGTCGTCGCGCGGCTGTATTCAGACTGATCCAAGCTGCTTTGTTCGGTCAGGGAAACCCGCCGTCTTTTTTCAAATGCACGTAGCCGAGAGAGTCAGTTACATGCGGATTCTTGATGCAGTTTAACTTCTATATGGTAACCGAACTACTTTAGTTTTTGTGATAGCTAGTACTCGGTTTCTCGCAGATTTTGTGTGTTTCAGAGAGCATTTTAACACCGTTATAATATGTGCTAATAAAATATATTAAAAACTTATTTTAACCAAGCATAACTGCTCCTCAAAATGTTGTAAAACTTACAGAAATTGTACAGTGTTTTGTAACAGAGTTAGTTTCGTGAAAAATGCTGGTGTGATTAAAAAGGTGGACTATTGTTCATTACTGGTGAGTTTGCCTAATTTTTTTATTAGACTTTTTGCTGAGAACATAAACTTTTAATTCTATAGAAACATAAAATACTATTCTGAAAATTGATTAAACTTAAACGCATTTCTAAGACAACAATGACCTTTTTAGACCATTCCATTTTATGAAGCCCGTACATTTTATGGAGCTCGTTTTCGGGGATCCGTATATGTTTTGAAGCCCGTACATCACACATACTTTGAGCAGAAGCCCGTAATTGTTTACTGAAGTAAAAGCCATGTTGTACTAGCCGATGTTACTGCTTTCTTTTTGTTTTGCTGTCCCGTTTTGAAATCTGTTTTGTTGAAGTACCGACCACACAACCAACTCAAATCTTTTGAGGACTCAACCTCCAGCGTGGGATTTGGCAGATAAGATTTAATACTTATTTTTACTAACCATTTTATTTAACTGTGATATATTTCCTTTTTATAGCACTGGTTATTATTTGTTAATATTTTTGGTAAACCTATTTATTGCCCTTGTTAAGATCTGGCAACAATGCACCCTTGTTGAGTAGATGCGCATTTACCCTCCCAAGGTATTAATTTTTCTTAGGTCCCCAAAAATATATTATATTTTTTTGTTTTTAGCCAAATAGGTACATACTTTTTATTTAGGTACTTCGATAATTTTTTTGTTGTGGCTTGATTTTATCGTCCGTGTATTTTCTTCTTACTTTTTATTAACATAAAATAATAAGATAAATTCTTTTATTGAAATAAAAAACCAACTCTTTGTAAATAGAAATTAAATTACATTCTTGAGATAATAAAAATAAATAGTAACGAACATTTTGTGATAAGAAACAAGGATATAAAATAATATTTTTAATCGATAGCTATATAATTAAGTATTTAGGTTAAAAGATCCTTATATATTTATTTTTTTTGTAAATTTCCTTCTTGCAAGTCGTTTGCTGATAAAAAAAAAAGTAGAGACTATTTTTTTTTAAAAACCTTTTGCGTTTTAATTAAACATTCACCATCTTTATTAATACTTAGTGAATAATACAAGGTTCACTAAGATCTCGATACATTCTTTCTATTTTACTTTTAAACTTGTATTGGCGCCCTTTAGGCAAAAGAAAGTTAATTTATTTCACATGAATATTGTTGAGTTTTTTTTTGAGGTGAACACCACGACCTCAGTCCCAACTGAGCTACCGAGAGCATTTTAGTTTGTAACAAAAAACCGTTACAGATTAAGTAGCGCCCAACGTGGGGCCCGAGTTTTTTATTGTTGTTTAAATTTCTTTTGCCTATAAATAAAGATATTTTTTTTTAGTTTTTTTAAATTTTATATTCTTGGTTCATAACTAGTTAAAAAATTAAATACTTAAAAATAAATCAAGATAAATCTAAGATATTTAAATAAAGATAAATAAAGTCAAATATTATTTAATTAAAATAAATGAGAACAAATATAACCTAATAAAATTGATATAAAAATAATTTTTGCATTTATGGAGGTAAATTTTAATGTTAGAAGTATTAGGGCGGTTTCTTCTTCTTATATGGCATCTAGTATAGTTTAAACATACAAATAAAATTATTTGTGTTTTTCTTTTTAGATTGTTTTGAATTTAATATTTATAATTGTTATTTAGGGGCTCAGCAAAACGAGAGTTTTTCTTAGTGGCAAAACAAAGGCTAAATCTAGATAGAGTTTTACCCAAAAATATTTTTAATAATTTTTTTTGTTTTTTATTTTTTATTCTACGTGGCCAGTATTGAACTATATATAGATGGTACCTACCTAAAGTTTTATCAGCCATATATTTTTTTATATATAGAATATTTTACTAACAATTTTGGTGTTGGGTATTTTCGTGATTGAATCTTGAGTACGTTTTGATCAGTCTGTGCGGGGACCGATTATTCATTATAATGTTTTTTGCATACGTTCCACTAAATTAAGAGCGAGTTATGAAAACTATTTTTTAAGATTTTTATTTTTTTGCATTTTTTATGCAGGGCGCTCGATGGTATTTAAAGATACTGCGGTTCGATTTTAAAGTTTTCTTTGTTAATTATACGACGATTGCGACTTAAAAAAGAAAAAATAAATAAATAAATAATTTTTTTTACATTCTTTTTTTTATAATTTTTTTGTTGCTAAATTTTTTTAATTTTAAAATGAATATCCGTGATATCGATTTAATGAGGCCTATTCATTTAACTCAACCGGAGTTATCTTATGAATTAAGAATTCGTGGAGTTATTGCTACGAGACATCAAGATGCAGCACAAAAACGAAAAATGTTAAATCGCAGAATACAAGCGGATAGAAATCGAAATCTTTCTTATTCGGATCCGCAGTATGTATTCGAAAACGAAAAAAAGGTTATCGAGGAAACCTTAGTAGCTTTAGAAGTTTTAATTTCGGAATTTGAAGGACCACAAACAGACTCTGCTTTTCAGCGTTATCGATCGCGATTAATTCATATTTCGAATCGTATTTGTCGGATTATAATCCCTCTTATAGACCAAGACTCTGTCGTTATTAATTTTAAGCAAGAAGCTTATGCAAAATATTTAGAGCTAACCTTTTTGAAAAATCTGATATTTTTGAACAAAACAACATCGACTCGAACCTAACGTTGAACCAAACCGTTCTTCCTGCTCCAACCCCTATCGTTACCCCTGTTTTTACTCAAAGCAAGTCAATACCTGTTCATCAGTGGAATTTGTCATTTTCTGGCGAAGCAGATTATCATGTCGTTCTAGAATTTTTAGATAAAGTTGAGGAATATTGTAAGTCCCGTCGTGTTTCAAAAATAGAGTTATTCGAGAGTGCTGGAGAGTTATTTTCAGGACCTGCGCATAACTGGTTTAAATCTGCTGTTAATAGAGCTACTAATTGGGAATCATTAGTTAAAATTTTAAAAACCGATTTTTTGCCTGAAGATTTAGACGATTTAATTTGGGAGGATATTAAAGCAAGAAAACAATATAAAACAGAACCTTTTCATCTTTTTGTTGCTAATATGGAGTCATTATTTAGACATTTAGATAGACAACCCTGCGAAGCCACAAAGTTAAAATACTTAAGGAAAAATATGTGTGATTTTTATAAATCTCCTCTAGCTTTGGTCAGCATTGACTCAATCCTTTCTTTATTAGAAAACTGTCGAAAAATAGAAAATGCAAAAACGACAGATGGATCTTCTCTTCTCGTTTCTTCTTTCCACTCAAAGATCGAGACAATTTTTGTGAACCATTAACGTCTGGTTATAACCAAAACCATAAAAATAATTTTAAAAATACATCCTTGTTATCTGGAAATTATCGAGGCAATTTTAAAAACAATCGAGGTCGTGGCAATCAGCATGGCTATCTGAATACCAATCATAATTTAAATTACAGTAACCAGCACAATAAATTTAATTCGAATCGTGGCAGATCTTATGGAAATCATCAAGACTATTCGAGTAGCATTCATCATTCGCAGTCTAACAGTCAACGTAATAATTTTAGTAATCATCGTGGTAGTTTTCGAGGTAATTTTAAAAATAAAAATTCGAGTAGAAATCTTCAAGATAATTTAAATCCGAGTAATAATGTAACTTCTATTAATACTTCAGATACTAATAACAATCCTAAAACAGTTCAATCTAGTGAGTCCTCTAAGATAGTGTGTTGGAATTGTGGATTACCCAATCATGTTTTCTCGTCATGTAAAGCTCCGAAAAATAAATTTTGTTACCGATGTGGAAAATCCAATATAACAACTCGTGATTGCAATTGTTCCAAAAAACTAGTTTCGAGAACGTTTGGTAACGGTCGACGAACTCCTTGTAATTTTAAGGCCGAGAATAATAAAATTATAAAAAAAAATTTTGTCAGTTTGAATGGGACAATTGGAAGAAATTTGTTTATGATTTTTATAATAAAGTTAAAGTATCGGAATTTGGTAATAGAGCAAACTTAAGTACCGTTGAATCGAATTTGGTTTCTAATGATAGTTCTTTAGCTCCATTATTTGTTAGTTTACCTCATGATAATAGGCCTTATATTGAGATAAATATTTTTGATACATTAGTTACTGCACTTTTAGATAGTGGTGCAAACCACAGTGTGCTTGGCAAGAAATCTTTAGACTTAATAACAAAATTTGAACTTGAAGTTGACAGTTTTGGAAAAAATAACCCGGTGTACACAGCTAGTGGACAACCACAAGAAGTTGTGGGTGTAATCTATTTGCCGATATGTGCTGATAATCTATGTAAGATTACAAAAGTTTTAGTTGTACCTTCATTATCGCATGGATTAATTTTGGGAAGTGACTTTTGTCGAAACTTTAACGTTAAGATTGATTTTGAGGATAATTCTTGGACAGTTTGTAGTTCTGTCAGTAATTTTGTTTTCTCTGTTTCTTCGGAGGACAAAGATACGTCTTTGGGCATTGAAAGTCAAAACTTTTCAGAAAGTGAGTTGCGAGACATCGAAAAAATTAAATTGGCTTATGAAGCTATCAGTTGTAAAGATAAACTAGGACGCACGGATAAACTTGTATTTAATATTGATACTGGAGATGCTCCACCATTCAGAGAACGACAATATCCTTTGTCACCTTTTATGATGAACATACTAAATAAAGAACTAGACGAAATGCTCGCCTTAAATGTAGTTGAACCATCACATAGCTCTTATAATTCTCCAGTCTTGTTAGTTAAGAAAGCAAATGATGAATACCGATTCTGTTTTGACGGACGTCGTCTAAATAAAATAACAAAGCATTATGCATATCCTCTGCCTAGAGTAGATACTATTTTAAACACTTTGCGTGATGCACGTTATATCTCTTCCATTGATCTTAGAAAAGCTTTTTGGCAGATACCTCTGCACCCTGATTGAAAAGAAAAAACTGCTTTCTCTGTACCAGGTCGTGGTCTATTCCATTTTAATGTTGTTCCGTTCGGTTTACGTAACTCTGCTCAATGTCAGCAAAGTTTAATGGATAAAGTTTTAACCCCGAAGCATTCTCCTAAGGTGTTTTGCTATTTGGATGACATAATTGTTACTTCCAGTAGTTTTTCTGAACATATTTCACTGTTATATGAAGTGTTAGAAAAATTGAAAAATGCAAATTTAACTGTTAACCTTGAGAAATGTCAACTTTTTAAGTCAAGTCTCAAGTACCTTGGTTACGTAGTGGACTGCTCGGGATTACGTACCGACAGTGACAAGGTTGCTGCTATAGTGAATTTTCCTCAGTGTAAAACTACTACTGAAATCAAACGTTTTGTTGGTATGGCTTCTTGGTATAGAAAGTTTATTAAAGGCTTTTCTACTCTTGTTTCACCGTTGAACGATTTGTTGAAGGGTAAAAAGAAAGGTCAAACTGTGAAATGGACTCCTGACGCGGATAGTGCTTTTATTAAGTTAAAAGAGGCTCTGGTCTCTGCTCCAATTTTATGCAGCCCCGATTTTGATATTCCTTTTATTATTCAGGCTGATGCTTCTAATACCGGTTTGGGCGGTGTGCTTTTGCAAGAAATAGATGGCTCAGAAAGAGTTATAGCTTACGCTAGTAGATCTTTATCTCGAACAGAACGTAATTATACTGTGACTGAAAGAGAATGTCTTGCTGTAATTTTTTCCTTATCAAAATTTAGGCCCTATGTGGAGGGTACTGCAAATCTAAAAATTATTACCGATCACTATTCACTTTTATGGTTAAATAATATGAAAGAACCAACTGGAAGATTAGCCAGATGGGCCGTTCAATTGCAACAGTATGATTATACTATTACTCATAGAAAAGGATCATTAAATGTAGTTCCAGATTGTTTGTCCAGGATCCCTTCTGATAATCTAGTTAATAACGACCATGAGAATGTTGATGTTTTAGCTTTGACTAATTTTGAGACACAGAAATTAGATATCCGTTTAGAAAACCTTGACCCTTTTTATTTAAAGATGCAACAAGATATTTTATCAAAACCTGAAAAATTTCCTAATTGGTGCATTAAAAATAATTTTGTTTACAAGCACGTTCCCTTAAAAACTAAATTTAAATCTAATTTGACCCCCTGGAAAATTTTAGTTCCAACAAGTCAAGTTCAAGAAATAATTAGAAAACATCATGACCCTGTTGTAGCAGGTCACTTTGGATTTTTTAAGACCATTAGTAGAATTCAGGAAACTTATTATTGGAAAGAAATCAGAAAAGATGTAGCTAAATATATCAGATCTTGTGTAGTATGTGGAGAACAAAAGGCATCAAACGAAGCTAGAATGGGTTTAATGGGTGCTGAGAAGTCTTGTAACTTTCCATTTCAAATTATTGCAGTAGATATTATCGGTCCTCTGCCTAGAAGTCGTTCTGGTTTTAGTCACTTGTTAGTTGTGGGCGATTGGTTTTCTAAGTATACAATATTACATCCTTTAAGAAAAGCTGAAGCAAGTAAGATTTGTCAGTTCATGGAAAAGGAAATATTTTTGGTACACGGAGTACCCCAATTTATTATCTGCGACAATGGTAGCCAGTTCGCTGGAAAGGTTTTTAAGAAAATGGCCGAAAAATATGAAGTTCAGAAAATTTGGTTTAATAGAGTAGTTGGTACAGCTATACGTAGCTATATTAAAGAGCATAGAGATTGGGATCAACACTTGTCAGAGATACAATTTGCTATTAATTCATCGGTTCATGAAGTTACACAGTTTAGTCCTAATTTTATGAATTTTGGTCGCAATGTTCCTATTACTGGAAAGTATTATGGTGAAATTATAGATACTGAAGATCTTGAACTTTTGTCCAGAGAGCGCGTTGAGTTTTGTGATAATTTAAAAGGACTTTCGGAAATTTATGAAAATGTTAAGAAAAAGCTTCATCAAGCATATGAGAGAAATAAACGCCAATATAATTTGAGAAAACGAGATGTTCAGTTTAATGTCGGAGATAAAGTATGGAAGCGTAATAAGGTGTTGTCTGACGCATCAAATCAATTTGCTGCCAAATTGGCAAAGAAATATGTTCTATGTAAGATTTCTAAAAAGATATCTCGATTAATATATCGGCTAGTTCATATTGACGGTTCTGATGCAGGCGAATGGCACATTAAGGATTTGAAGCCTTATCTTGGTTCGAATTCTGACGTTTCCGTAGGCTCTGATAATTAGTTTTGAGTATTTTGTAGGCAGTTGAGTGTTATTTTTGAAAGGAAAAATTGAAAATTAAGTACCGAGTTACATGTTTTAGAGTGACCAGAATTTTGAGTAAAGATACAAATAAGTTTTGTAGTGAGGAAGTGTATTTGGGTACCCTAGTCATTTGCGAATTTCCCCTGTGTAAGACTGCAGTCGATTCCCCATTAGCTTATTGATATTGTTTAAGGTATGTAGTTTCGATATCTTCGATTTTTGAGTATGAGCAATTTGGTTATCATGTTTTAGTTGCCTTGTGAAGTTTTTGTAGATTAGTCCCTACTTATTTTGTCCCTTTCCTAATTTAGACTGACCGATAGTGACTCCAATTTTGGCGGGTGATACACTAAAGATATCAAGCTTCTATAAAGAATCATTCCAAGGAACCCCTATTTGCACATAAAATGAATTTGTGTATGCTCATAAATACCTTTTGTGATGAATACCTGGCCAGTATTTGTTTCATAGCAACTTTCTCTTAAGTTAATATTTTTTTACCACTTAGGTTAATAGTTTGTTAGTAGAGATTTACAATGTAATCCTATGAATATATTCTTGTTTCTAATTAATTTGTAACTGGTAGTATTCATACTGCATAAATAAAATTTGTTTTTCCCCAAATTTTATTCTTTTAGGAGAGGTGGTGTAACGATTTTTTTTAACCCTAATAGCAAGTAACGTTTTTAACAAAAAAAATTAAAATACTTGTAAGACCCTGTACAAGTAAAAATAAATCAAAGAATTATCCACATAAAAAAAAAACAGTGTCGTCGAGGGAGCGATCCACCGGTGGCTGCGTGTCGGGCGTTGTCCTTTGTCGCCTTGTCCACTGGACCACGGTACTTCATGATAAAATTTGTTTCAACAAGCGTTGTTTAGAGTCGCTTTACGGCACGTTCCCCACTTCGTCGTCGCGCGGCTGTATTCAGACTGATCCAAGCTGCTTTGTTCGGTCAGGGAAACCCGCCGTCTTTTTTCAAATGCACGTAGCCGAGAGAGTCAGTTACATGCGGATTCTTGATGCAGTTTAACTTCTATATGGTAACCGAACTACTTTAGTTTTTGTGATAGCTAGTACTCGGTTTCTCGCAGATTTTGTGTGTTTCAGAGAGCATTTTAACACCGTTATAATATGTGCTAATAAAATATATTAAAAACTTATTTTAACCAAGCATAACTGCTACTCAAAATGTTGTAAAACTTACAGAAATTGTACAGTGTTTTGTAACAGAGTTAGTTTCGTGAAAAATGCTGGTGTGATTAAAAAGGTGGACCATTGTTCATTACTGGTGAGTTTGCCTAATTTTTTTATTAGACTTTTTGCTGAGAACATAAACTTTTAATTCTATAGAAACATAAAATACTATTCTGAAAATTGATTAAACTTAAACGCATTTCTAAGACAACAATGACCTTTTTAGACCATTCCATTTTATGAAGCCCGTACATTTTATGGAGCTCGTTTTCGGGGATCCGTATATGTTTTGAAGCCCGTACATCACACATACTTTGAGCAAAAGCCCGTAATTGTTTACTGAAGTAAAAGCCATGTTGTACTAGCCGATGTTACTGCTTTCTTTTTGTTTTGCTGTCCCGTTTTGAAATCTGTTTTGTTGAAGTACCGACCACACAACCAACTCAAATCTTTTGAGGACTCAACCTCCAGCGTGGGATTTGGCAGATAAGATTTAATACTTATTTTTACTAACCATTTTATTTAACTGTGATATATTTCCATTTTATAGCACTGGTTATTATTTGTTAATATTTTTGGTAAACCTATTTATTGCCCTTGTTAAGATCTGTCAACAATGCACCCTTGTTGAGTAGATGCGCATTTACCCTCCCAAGGTATTAATTTTTCTTAGGTCCCCAAAAATATATTATATTTTTTGTTTTTAGCCAAATAGGTACATACTTTTTATTTAGGTACTTCGATAATTTTTTTGTTGTGGCTTGATTTTATCGTCCGTGTATTTTCTTCTTACTTTTTATTAACATAAAATAATAAGATAAATTCTTTTATTGAAATAAAAAACCAACTCTTTATAAATAGAAATTAAATTACATTCTTGAGATAATAAAAATAAATAGTAACGAACATTCTGTGATAAGAAACAAGGATATAAAATAATATTTTTAATCGATAGCTATATAATTAAGTATTTAGGTTAAAAGATCCTTATATATTTATTTTTTTTGTAAATTTCCTTCTTGCAAGTCGTTTGCTGATAAAAAAAATAGAGACTATTTTTTTTAAAAACCTTTTGCGTTTTAATTAAACATTCACCATCTTTATTAATACTTAGTGAATAATACAAGGTTCACTAAGATCTCGATACATTCATTCTATTTTACTTTTAAACTTGTATTGGCGCCCTTTAGGCAAAAGAAAGTTAATTTATTTCACATGAATATTGTTGAGTTTTTTTTTGAGGTGAACACCACGACCTCAGTCCCAACTGAGCTACCGAGAGCATTTTAGTTTGTAACAAAAAACCGTTACATTATTCGGCTTCAATAACTTTTGGTGATTGGCGATTGGCAGTGTGGATTTTACAAAATTGATAATCCCAGTTTATCGAAGACCTGTGAAGCACAATCATCGGGAACTAGAACAGCATCGTCTAGTTTCGCAAGGATAAGGACTTTTGTGAGGACAAAATTGCCTAGCAGAACCTTGTTGTTATAGAGGAATGACCACCTTCGCTGTTTACCTGCTTATGTAAGTTGCAATTTATGTCTGATTCCCACGATTAAGTAGATATAATTGAGTGGCTCAAAAATTTAAGACTTGAAACCAACCTCCCTCAAAACTTAAATGCGCAAAGTTCTTCATTCAGTAATCCTTCTCAAACATTGCAGGCGCGCGAATCTCCGCAATTCGATTTTTTGTCAGCTTCTAAAGAAAGCCAGACATTTCTAACAAATTTGATAAAAAGTGAAAATTCTAAAATGAGTTTTAAACCAGAATATCTCAATTGCGTACCCAAATTTGACGGCAATCCGAATGATTTATATAGGTATATCAGTGTTTGTGACAAAATTGTAGAAACATTTTTAAATACAACCGACCCGGGATGTTTTCAAAATATTTATTTGTTGAACTCGTTAATAGGAAAACTCGACGGCGAAGCAAGTACTGTCGTAAATATTGATTCATCGACTTCTTGGGCCGATATTAAAAACACCCTTATTCGAAATTTTGCCGACCAAAGAGACGACGATGCTCTTACAAAAGATCTATGCTCATTAAAACAAAATTCAAATGAAAGTTACACACAATTTTATAACAGAGTTTTACACACTCTTAATTTGCTCTCCTCGTACATAAACACCCACATAGGCACTGAAGAAAATAGAAAGTGACGAATTGATTTTTGTAAAAACCTTGCACTTCAGACATTTTTGTCAGGTTTAATTGACACAGATTTGGCACGAGCCATCCGATCCATGAAGCCTCACGATCTAACAACAGCCTTGCAATATGTCACCGATGAAATGAATAGTTCCTATCTGAAACAAAACGTGTCATTGCCTCAACCTCCGTTTAATCACATTCAAACGCCCCAAAGATTTTTCTCTCCTACCAAGTTCCATACAATCAAATGCTTATGCACCAAGTCGTTTTTTTAGACAACTGCCGATAACATTTAGGCCTCAGTCTTTTTATCCTCGACCGGCGTACAGACCACAACAAAGATTTGCTACAAATAGTCAAGTTTTTAGGCCACAAAACATAGTTCGCTCCCAACAAATTCCCCAAAAAGCCTTACCACCGCCCACACCTATGTCAATATCTACGGGCAATAGTTCAAAAATAACGCCAAATAGCAGCTATTATAAACATAATAACTACCAACCAAGCACTTCATAAATGCAAAAAATGGAAGTGGAAGAAATGTATAATACCGAAGCCAACCAACTTTCTCAATATGATCAAACTTTTACAGATCAGTATTACAATGAATATTACCAACAAAACGGTTACTACCCCGAGGATAATCAATTTTGCCTCTCGGAACGTTTGGATAAATGCCAAATCTTTACATCCGAGTCCAGTGATAATGAGTTTTTACTATACAACGCAAACGAGCAAACCGATTTAGATGCCGTAAATTTTACAGAGGTCCTCAGTCGGGACACCAAACTATAACACCGCAAGAAATACCCTTTAATATGAATAGCTCCAGTGAGCTACCATAAATTATATTTCCGGAACACAACCTAAAAATACTAATCGACAGCGGCCCGACAAGGTCATTTTTAGATCCAAATATAACAAAAAAATTGTACCCGAACCACATAAAAAAAGATCCTTTTGTAGTCTCAACAGTATTTCAAAAGTCCGCTCATCAGTTTAGTGCGCATCTGCCCTGCTCAAAATTATTTAATTTTCCAAAAGCCCAAAATCTAAACATTTTTTTGTTTAAATTTCACGATATTTTTAATGGCCTTATTGGGATTGACAATCTCAAAATTTTGCAAGCTAATCTTGATTTTAACTCTAGAATTCTCGCTACACCATATGCAAAGGTCAAGTTACAATTTTATAAATCACAAATAAATAATTGTATTACAATACCACCTCGTGTTCATCAGGTAATAAGAGTACCTGTAAACGTAAAAAATGGTGAGATAATTCTCCCAAATCAAAAAATACACAATTGCAAAATCCCAGAATGTTTAACCTCAGCTGAAAATGGTTTTGCCTTGACTACAATCCTAAATAATACATGTGAAAGCGTAACTATGGATTTTTCTTTACCATTTGAAGTAGAAAAATGGAACCGCAAAGAAATTGAAGAAATCAATTTTAATAATATTGTTGAAACGCATGAAACAAAATTGGACTTTTCAAAATTTCGTTTAAACCATTTAAATTCGGAGGAAAAAAATCAACTTTTGACACTAATACATAACTTTTCAGATGTGTTTTATCAAGAAAATACGCCACTTACTTTTACTAACAAAATAAAATATAATATACGGACCACCGATGAAATACCAGTCTACAAAAATCGTATCCATTACCTTTTGCTCACAAAAAAGAAGTAGAAAAACAAATGAAACAGTTACTTGATGAAAAAATTATTAGACCCAGCACTTCTCCTTGGAACTCTCCATTATGGGTGGTCCCAAAAAAGATGGACGCTTCAGGGGAACAACAGTAGAGAGCTGTTCTTGACTTCAGGTCATTGACCTCTAAAACTGTAGATGACCGTTATCCTATTCCTAACGTCACTTATCTTCTTGATAAACTTGGAAAATGTCAATATTTCTTAACCTTAGATTTGGCAAGATGGTTTCACCAAATTGAGATGTCAGAAAAAGATATCGAAAAAAACCGCCTTTAGTACAGAAAACGGCCATTTTGAATTTCAGAGAATGCCGTTTGGCTTAAAAAACGCCCCCGCCACTTTTCAAAGAGTGATGGATAATGTTTTAAGAGGCATCCAGAATGCAATGTGCTTGGTATATCAAGATGACATAATTATTTTTAGTACGTCACTACAAGAACACATTGACCGCCTAAGAGCTGTTTTTCAACGATTACGCGAATCAAACTTTAAAATACAGTTAAAAAAATCAGAATTTCTAAAGAAAGAAGTCACCTATTTGGTGGTAATGGAGTAAAACCTAATGAGGATAAAATCCGTTCCATTCTTGATTGACCACTTCCCTCTACCCAGAAACAGATACGCGAATTTCTCGGCCTTCTCGGATATTATAGGCGATTTATACGGGACTTTGCCCGAATCACAAAACCTTTCACTAGATGCTTAAAAAAAGGCGCAAAAATTGTCCATAACGAAGAATTTTTAACTTGTTTTGACACATGCAAAAAACTTCTTACAAACAATCCTATATTACAATATCCAGACTTTAGCAAACCATTCAACCTGGCCACCGATTCTTCAAGCTTCGCACTAGGTGCAGTACTTTCGCAAGGGCCCATTGGCCAAGACCTTCCCGTTGCATACGCTTCTCGTACCCTTAATGACAGTGAGACCAAACTGAGCACAATTGAACGTGAATTATTAGCTATCGTTTGGGCAACCAAATATCTTCGGCCATACCTCTTTGGATGTCCCTTTTTCATTATCACGGACCACAAGCCCCTCCAGTGGCTTCATTCCATAAAAGACCCTTCTTCCAAATTGCTCAGATGGCGTTTAAAGTTAGAAGAATATAGTTATTCTTTGATCCACAGATTTGGAAAATTAAATTCTAACGCAGACGCACTTTCAAGAATAGAATTACATGTATCAGACACCGACAATCTGGACCAAATATCACACATCGCACAGGTAGACGCCATATCAACCCGTTCGGCAGGATTTCAGCAACAAGTAGATAAGACCATCCCACAGAAAAAAAACAGCAAATAGACCAAACCCAAATAACGACGATAATATCACTATACATACTAATAACGACGAAGACCCTATCGTGGGGATTCCAATAATAGAAACAGCCGTAAACTATGGGGCCAACCAAATAATTTTTTCTAAAGTATTGCACTCTCCTGTAAAACCAAAATTACAAATACTTTTTTCGACAAAAAGAAGGTATTTAGTTCAAATATCACAGAATAATTTTGAAAATGAAATTATCAGTTTCATAAAAGAAAATGTTTTGCCGAAAAAACTTTATTATTTATATTTCCAGGAACCTGACCTCTATGACGCGTTTTGCGAAGTCGTCAGAAAGAATTTTAAATATCCTTCATTACGCTTTAAGAAATGTACAATCAAGTTACTAGACGTTACCGAAAAAAATGGCATTCCAGAAATTATAAAAAACTATTATGAAGGGAAAAGCAATCACGAAACAGAATATAAAATAAAAATAAAATATTACTGGCCAAATCTTAAAAGTTCCGTTTAAACATATATAAATCAATGTGAAATTTGCCAGATTAGCAAGTACGAACGACACCCGGTTAAAGTAAAAATGAATATTACCCCCACCCCAACTAAACCTTTTGAAATCCTATACATCGACACTTATACCGCGGAACATAATAAATTTTTAACAGTAATAGATAGCTTTTCTAAATACGCTCAGGCATACTATCTCAAAACACTGACTGCCTCTGATATCGCCGACCAATTATTATTTTTCTCACATCACGGTGTACCAAACCTTTTAGTTAATTTTGACAATGGTTCAGAGTTTAAAAATGGCGTAATTACTGAACTTTTACTTTTACACAAATTAAAAGTTCACTTTATTTCTCCAAATCACCCCGATTCAAATGGGAGTATTGAACAGTTTCACTCAACACTAATTAAGTAATCGAACAACCCTTCGAGTTTATGCTTTATAATAAATGTATATTTTATTGATGCGAGTACAATAATAGACTTAAGAATACTAAAGGTAAAAGCGTTTACAACAAATGAAATGAAATGCAACTCCTCATCTCCGGTAGGTTTAGAGGTAGTCGGGTTTCTCTAGATGATTCCAGGTAAGGTCGACGTCGGTCGTATAACTCCTCCACCCCAAAATTATACTTTACAGGGGCAGGTGGATGCTGGCCGGATCAATTTTCTGCTCACATTGTTTTAATTGTGAAGTAATGACGTTCATGCTGTCTTGTGGAGTTTGCATTTGAATTACAACTGGATTTGTGTTTTTTGATTGTTTACATTTCCGTACTCGCTTATAGATTAAGTATAAACATATAAGTGTAAGTATTGCATATACAAGTAATGTCCATATACTGGGTACATGATAAATGCTTGATGTTTCGAAGTGCGGATAGTTTTCTTGAATTTCTCTTTTTAGGTTGTTTAAGCTATCTAAGTCAATATCTTTAATACTCTTTGATAGGTCCAACGGATGTATAACAGTTGGTGCATCTTGTATGTCAGGAAAGATATACGGCTGAACTATTGCTGCTGTTGTTTTGTTGTTGTTCGTAAAAATTTGTCGGTTGATCTGAATTAGGCAGTCGTTTGGCAGTCTGATAAGGTATGTTCCCAAAAGTGTATGTACTTCTTCTTGATGTTGACAGGAAGTTTTAGCGTTTTCTTCATTTGGAAGAACAAATATCCATTGGTTGATTTTTCTAGTTGGTGAATGATTGGTGTGGCTAATTTAATTTGTGTTTTCTGGCAGGTGGTGGGCTGATTTAGGAGCATGCTGGAGTCAATTAATGAAATTTCGCAAGGACTATCGGGTTTTAGTGCACACATTACTCGGGCAGGAGATGAATTTATTTAAGTTTTAAAAAGTACCATGCAATGCGCTTCCCATTGAATTAAGAAAAAAATTAAAACCTGGATTTTTACCAATAGCCTTTTTATCATAAGTGAGCTAATGACATAACAGTTATGTATTTATATAAATAAACAATAGTTTATTTGAATTCAAAAGATTGCATTGAAATTATTTATTGTCTTTTAGTTTAGCTTAAATATATTAAATGAGTAAGATTTTTTTTTTAACCTTTATTTACAACTATATATGTACATAATAACAATAAAACATCTTAGCTAAGATAAAAAGTTTAACATTTCAACCTAATATTTAAAAATTTTCTTTGATACTAGATGTAATTTATTATCAATTGTAATCTTTGCAATCTCATTCTGTCCAAGAAACTATTAATGTCAGAGGAATTTTCTTCTACTCGTATATTAGAGTAAAACAAAGCACTTACATAAAACAACCACATTATTTTCCTTTTTATTTTTGAGCTTCACCAAAATTTCACCGCACTTACTAAAACTATCTACATTTTTTCCGCACATGTTTATTAGATTTTTTTGTACCCATTCCCAAGTTGTAATCGAATGTCTACAAAATTTAATACGGTGCATAATATTTTTGGTGACATTACCAGTGGCGGATCCAGGGGGGGGGGCACTTGCCCCCCCCGAGAATTTTTTGAATATGCAAAAAATGAGTAAAAAGAAATGTTTTTGCTAATAAAAATTCAAAATTTTTGCTTGTGGCGCATGAAAGTGTCTATTGTTATTAACTGTCATCGAAGTTACAACCACTGACTAATTCAATAAAATGCTGCTTAAAAAAATATATACCGTTTTTTACCAACAGAGAATGTCACCTACGCGGCGTAGAGTGCCTGAAGGGGCGGGGGGGCCGACAGCTAAATCGAGCGCCCATCAAAAATCTTGCGACCAAAAAAAAAAAACAAAGATCATGTCCTTAGTTTCCTTGGCCGCCCTCTCACTTTGCCGTTGCCGGTCCTGCTACTTAATAAAGCTTAGGGCGCTTCGGGCACCCATGGGGCGCCAGAACCCTCGGGGCGGGGGGGGGGGGGGGACAACCCCCCCCCCCCCCCCCTTCGCTACGCCACAGTGCCACCTAAAGTGACCCCCCCCCCCGAAAAGCACCTCTGGATCCGCTCTTGGACATTACAAATGCTGCAATTATCATTTTGAGATATCGCATGTCTTTTAGTTTTTTCAGCAACTGGAATAACTTCATTAATTACTTTATACACCGTACTACGCCATTTTGTAGGCAAGACAGGGTTTGCAGTAATGGACCAGATATTTTTCCAATTCAATAAGGGACATTTTTCTTCAATTGTCGCCTGTTGGTGAATTTGGCTCATTATTAGAATAAGATGTAAAAAAAGCCAAGTGCGCGAAAATGGTTTAAAATGGTAAAAAGAATTGAGATAAAATTAAAGCCAAGTTCTCTAATACAAATTTCAAATTGAAAGGTTTTTACTAGTTTGGAGATGTTTTTTTAAACGTTGCTAATACAGCCAGACATCTTTATGTTCAATTTAGCACTGTGCCTAAGAGTCATTTGCAGCCGTAATAGCCAAGTTTAGAAAAACATTTCCAAACTACTGGTTAACTTTTATTTTTAAATTTGTATTGGAGAACCTGGCTTTAATTTTATCTCAATTCTCTTTACGGAAGACCATTTTCGCGTACTTGGCTTTTTTACATGAAATGTTTTTGTTATGATTTCACTCCTTTTTTGAAAAATTTGAATAATATTTAAGTTTTGAAATAGTAAAATATGCGGAATATTGTTCAAAACCTTTGCAATGCCTTATTAAAAATTTTGAGGTTTATTAAATTTTTCGTATGCTTTTATCATAGTTTCTATCAGAAGTGGAAGTGGACAATGTTACTTTTACATAACTATACATTTTTGGGGGAGGGCAGTACATTAAAATATTGGTGTTTTTAAATTGTTTCCTATAGTTTTATCACAGTTCCTATAAGTCTTTCAAGGCTCAGCTCTGGAAGTGGGCAATGTTACTTTTACATAATTTTACATTTATAGGGGAGGAAAATTAATTAAACATTTGGGGTTTTTTAATTTTTATTCTACAGTTTTATCGTAGTTCCTATCGGCCTTCCGAAGCTCAGCTTTCTAGCGCTTCTGGAAGGGGGCAATTTTACTTTTACATAGCTTTACCTATATAGGGGAGGGGAGTAAATTAGAATTTTGGGGTTTTTTGTTTTTTCCAATGCTTTCGTCATAATTTTTGTCAGTCGGCCAAATTTCAGCGTTGTAGCATGTCTGGAAGTACAGTAGAATTTTGATGATCTATACGTGTGTAAGTGAGTGGCAATTTAAACGTTTTTTGAAATTTCGTAACTATTTTACTACTTTATGGAAGTCCATGAAACTTGGAGGGGTTATTAACTTGTTTTTCGTAGCTCATTCCGAAGTAGAGTTTTAGATAAGTCAAATATGAACTGATATGTTTCAAGAAAAGAATGTACAGCAGTTTACGCCGCGAACTTGGCGGGCACTGCCGTGCCCCCCGTGATTTCTTTTTATTACTATTATCCGTATCCGTCTACAACCAACACTAATCCAAAGATTTGACAAAAAAAAATTCTTTCATGTATTTTTAGTGGGTAGGGGACAATTCGCCGCGGCCGATTCGCCGCAGCCGATTCGCCGCGGCCGATTCGCCGCGGGACAATTCGCCGCCGGCCAATTTGCCGCGAGGACAATTCGCCGCGAGATTTTTTATTTTTTGATGTTACCATTGGCAATTGTGTAAACAGTTTTATTTAGCTTGAATTATTATAATATATTTGTTTATTATACAATTCAACAATTTTTTTTTATTAGAAAAATAAATAAAATGGCGGATCCAAAATGACGGATGTTCCCATTTATAAACCGATATGCATCAAACTCGGAACTTTGGGGTGTTTCAGGTCGCTGATTATGATTTCTAACTTAAAATTAAAATGAAAATGGTGGATCAAAATGGCGGATTTTCCCATTTATGAATCGATTTGCATCAAACTCGGAACTTTGAGATCTTTCAGGTCGCTGATTATTATTTTTAACTTAATTTAAAAAAATCAAAATGGCGGTTCCACAATGGTGCACTTTCTTATTTATAAACTTGATTTACCTTAAGCCCCGCGATGTTTCAAGTTTGAGGCAAATCGGTTCATAAATAGGAAAATCCGCCATTTTATTTATTTTTCTAATAAAAAAATGTTGAATTGTATTATCTTAACCACCAAATAACTAGTTGCAAAAGTTTTAAAAAGTTATGATCATACAAATAAACAAATATATAATATGAAGTCAAAATAAATAAAACTGTTTAAACTATTGCCCCATTTTTAGTTGTTCTTCATTCGCTTTTATAAGTGTGTTATATGTTTAATATACAAAAATATACTCCCAATTATTATAAAAATCGCCTTCCAAAATTAAGAACCCACTTTTTTCCTCTATTACCCTTAAGCTTGGCATTACAGACAGGGGTTAAATTCCTATCCCAAGTTCGCCCTTATAAAGCGATATTTTATCCCTGTAGTCATTTCAAGATGTTGCGTTTAGACTTAGCCTTTTTGTGGCATCGGAAAAAGGAAACCGCTGCTTTGTTACGTTGCTGATGAGGCGAACACAACATATTTAGCTTTACACTTTAATTTTGGGTTTTTCTTAACATATTTTTATTTAGAGCGAAAGTTTAGACTTCCATTGTCTTTATTTATTTAATACATGATGTTTTGGGCTTACCAACCAAAATAATAAGAGATATCATAACAAAATCATTTCATGTAAAAAAAACCATTCATTTTGAAATTTGTATTGGAGAACTTGGCTTTACTTTTATCTCAATTCTTTTAACGGAATACCACTTTCGCGTACTTAGCTTTTTTTTACATGAAATGTTTTTGTTATGATTTCACTGCTTTTTTAAAGGATTTGGATAGTATTTAAGTTTTAAAGTAGTAAAATATGCGGGATATTTTTCAAAACTTTTGCAATGCCTTATTAAAAATGTTGAGGTTTTTTATATTTTCCTATGATTTTTATCATAGTTTCTATCAGCCTTCTAAAGCTCAGCTCTCTAGTGTTCCTGGAAGTAGGCAATGTTATTACATAATTTTACATTTATAGGGGAGGTAAGTAAATTAAAATTTTGGTGTTTTTAAATTTTTTCCTATTGTTTTATCATAGTTCCTATCAGTCTTCCACAGCTCAGCTCTCTAACGTTTCTGGAAGTGAACAATGCTAATTTACATAACTTTACATTTATAGGGGAGGGAAGTTAATTAAACTTCGGGGTTTTTAAATTTTTTCCCATTGTTTTATCAAAGTTCCTATCAGCCTTCCAAAGCTCATCTCACGAGCGTTTTTGGAAGTGGGCAATGTTAATTTTAAACACCTTTACATTTATAGGAGAGGGAAGTAGATTAGAACTTTGGGGTTTTTTGATTTTTTCCAGGGGTTTGGTCATAATTTCTATCAGTCTGCCAAATTTCAGCTTTGTAGCATGTCTGCAAGTACAGTAGAATTTTGATGATCTATTTATACATGGGTGAGTGAGTGAGTGAGTGAGTGAGTGAGTGAGTGAGTGGCAATTTAGACGTTTTTTGAAATTCCGTAACTACTTTACTACTTTATAGAATTCCATGAAACTTGGAGGGGTTGTTAACTCCATGAAGATCTACGACTGTGTAGCTCATTCCGAAGTAGAGTTTTAGATAGGTGAAATATCGGCTGAACTGCCGTGCCCTCTGATTTACTAACCGAAACATAGTGTTCAAAATAAATAAAGACAATAGAAGTTCGAAATTTTTATTTTAATTAATTATTGTCTACTAATTTTTAAATAAATATGTTCAACTATAAAGCATATATGTAAATATGCTGCAAGACATAATCATACTTCTTCTACAGTAACATGCACTTTTCGCTTTGTTTATTTAAACCTAATATTCATGAGAATTTAAAATAAATAAATGGATCTATGACAGATCTGATACCTTCCTAGCTAGCCTATTAGCACATTTCAAGTGAAGCTATGATAATCAGCCTTGAAAACAATTTTTTGTAAATATCTCAGAAACTAAAGCTCCTACAAAGTTTATTTTATTCTATATTCAGAGAACATCATATTGATGCGATGCTCTGTTAAAAAGCTAGCATTTTTAAAATTTTTTAATTGTCAAAAAACTCATTATCATTAATGGATTTCGACCAAAATTTTACCAGCTCGTTACAGTGTCGAACATCATTTTTTCTGAAAATTTTGTGAAAATCGGTGAAGCGGAAAAAAAACACACACACACACACACAGACAGACGTCACACGACGATATTGCTAGGATAGGTCAAAATAGACCCAAATTACACATTTGTTTTTTATAGTTGGAATACTTTGATCTAGGGTCACTGCATCACGAAAAATAGGCAGGATTCCTGGATGCATTGACCCTGCTTTGATTACGTAATGAGAGGCCCCTAACAGTCCGGGGCCATAGCATAAAAATTATGCTGTTATAATTTTTTTTGGTTTCTTGTTCTTCTTACACTTGGTTTTTGTTTTAGAACCTTTAACTCTTGGTGATTATTATGATCATAACAAAAACATTTTATTTAAAAAAAGCTAAGTACGCGAAAATGATATTTCGTAAAAAGAATGGAGATACATGTAAAGCCAACTTCTACAATACAAATTTTAAAATGAAAGGTTCTTACTAGTTTGTGCCTGAGAGTCATTTATAGCTGTAATAGCCAAGTTTAGAAAAACATTTCCAAACTAGTAACCTTTCATTTTAGAATTTGTATTTGAGAACTTGGCTTTATATTTATCTCAATTATTTTTACGAAATATCATTTTCGCATACTTGGCTTTTTTTTAATGAAATGTTTTGTTATGGTTTCACTTATTTGTTAAAACGTTTGCAATACCTTTTTTAAAATTTTGAGGTTTTTAATTTTTTCCTATGGTTTTATCATACTTCCAATCAGCCTTCCAAAATTCAGCTCTCTAGCGTTTCTGGAAGTGGACAATGTTACTTTTACATAACTTTACATTTATAGGGGAGGGAAGTAAATTAAGATTTTGATGTTTTTAATTTTTTTTCTTTAGTGTTATCATAGTTCCTATCGGCCTTGCTGAAAGTGGGGAATCTTACTTTTCCATAACTTTACAATTATAGGGGAGCGAAATAAATTAAAATTTTGGGGTTTTTAATTTTTTTTTATAGTTTTATCATATTTCCTATCAGTCTGCCAAAGCTTAGCTCTCTAGCGTTTTCTGAAGTGAGCACATAAATTTACATGTATAGGGGAGGGAAGTAAATTAGAATTTTGGGGTTTTTTTCCAAGGGTTTGGTAATAATTTCTGTCAAACTGCCAAATTTCAGCTTTGTAGCATGTCTGAAAATACAATAGAATTTTAATGATCTATACATGAGTAAGTGAGTGGAAATTTCGAAATTTTTTGAAAATTCGTAACTACTTTCCTACTTTATGAAAGGCCATGAAACTTGGAGAAGTTATTAACTCTATGACTGTGCAAAGTTTGACTTTCTTAGTTCGTTCCGAAGATTTTTAGATAGGTCAAATAAGGGCTGAAATGTTTCAAGAGAAGATGGTACAGCAGCTTACGCTGCGAACTTGGCCGGGCACTGCCGTGCCCTCTGGTTTTTTATTATTATTATTAAGGAAGTTATTTTAATATTACGTATATACGAAGTATAAACGGAATATAGATAAAGTGACAATATTTAAATTTATAAAAACATATATTCCTAACGTCTTCGATTCAATTCCCAGTCAGAGAGTATATCGTGTGGGGACATTTTTCCGGGTTTTCCGTCAATATTGCAAAAATATAAATAAGATAGTTCCCATTGGAAGGGCCTGAAAGGTCCCTAAAATGTTTCTATATTTCAAAATGACATATGAATGAAATTAAAGAATAAATATTAATTCTTTAATTGATAGGCATTAGGAAGCATTAGTGAGAATAAGCTTAGAAAGTAGAAATTGTACAAAAACATTTCATGTAAAAAAAAGCCACATGGTATTCCGTAAAAAGAATTGAGATAAAAGTAAAGCCAAGTTTAGAAAAACATTTTTAAACTAATAAGAACCTTCTATTTTAAAATTTGTATTGGAGAACTTGGCTTTACTTTTATCTCAATTCTTTTTACGGATTACCATTTTCGCGTACTTGGCTTTTTTTTACATAAAATGTTTTTGTTATGATTTCACTCCTTTTTTAAAGGAATTTAAATTAAATAATATTTAATTTTTAAATTAGTAAAATATGCGAAATATTATTCAAAACTTTTGCAATGCCTTATTTAAAATTTTGAGGTTTTTTAATTTTTCTCTTTATGGCTTTATCATAGTTCCTATCAGTGTTCCAAAACTCACCTCTCTAACGTTTCTGGAAGTGGACGATGCTACTTTTAATAATTTTACATGTATAGGGGAGGAAAGTAAATTAAAATTTTGGTGTTTTTAAATTTTTTCCTATAGTTTTATTTTATTTCGTATCAGCCTTTCAAAGCTCAGCTCTCTAGCGTTTATCGAAGTGGGCAATGTTATTTTTGCATAACTTTACATTTATAGGGGAGGAGAGAAAAATGAAAATTTTTGAGTTTTTTCTCATGGTTTTATTATAGGTCCTATCAGCCTGCCAAAGCTCAGCTCTCTAGCGTTTCTGGAAGTGGGCAATGTTACTTTTATATAAATTTACATTTATATAAGAGGGAAGTAAATTAAAATTTTGGTGTTTTAAAATTTTTTCGTATAGTTTTATCATAGTGCCTCTCAGTCTTAAAACGCTCAGCTCTGTATCGTTTCTGGAAGTGGGCAGTGTTAATTTCACATAACTTTACATTTATAGGGGAGGGAAGTAAATTAGAATTTTGGGGTGTTTTAGTTTTTTTTATAGTTTTATCACAGTTACATCGGCCTTCTAAAGCTCAGCTCTCTAGCGTGTCTGGAAGTGGGCAATGTTAATTTTACATTAATTAACATTTATAGGGGAGGGAAGTAAATTATAATTTAGGGGTTTTTTGATTTTTTCCAAGGGTTTGGTCTGCCAAATTTCAGGTTTGTAGCATGTCTGGAAGTACAGCAGAATTTTGATGATCTATACGTGAGTGAGTGAGTCTGTGAATGACGGGCAATCTCAACGTTTTTTGAAATTTCGCAACTACTGCTTTATGGAAGTCCATGAAACTATAAAGGTCTACGACTGTGCAAAGTTTGAGATTCGTAGCTCATTCAGAAGTAGAGTTTTAGATGGGTCAAATATGGGCTAAAAGGTTTCAAGAAAAGATGGTACGGCAGCGCGAACTTGGCGAGGCACTGCCGTGCCCTCAGATTCTACTTAATTATTATTACTACTATTACGTCGGTCTAGAACGTTTTTCTACGTTGTCCGACGCCTATTCTCCACCTGCTTCGATCCTGACAATTCTCTTCTGTCAGATTTTTTTGACTCATTGATCTTTGGATTGACTATTGCCATTCTAGTTCAGGAAGCCCTCTTTTTCTGCGCCCTATTTCGTCGTTCATCCGTTGTACATGGCCGTTATGCTTCCCATTCTTTCTTTTATAATCTCATTTCTTATGTTCTATTCTAGATATTCTCATTGATCTTTTTATTGCATCCATTTCGACACTTTCCATTTTTGTTTTCTATTTTTCTGTTGCGCGACAAGTCTCTATTCCATACAACAGCGTGCTTTTTACCATTGTTTTATATATGTTAAATTTTATATTCTTTTTATCTCTCTGCTCCATAAAATACTGTTAAGACATCCAATAACCTTTTTTTGCTTTTACTATTCTTTTTTCCAGTTGTTTACAGTCTGTTACTGTTTTATCAAATGTGACACCCAAGTATACATACTCATTGCATGGAGATATTGTTTGTCCATTGTCTAGTTTTAACTCACTGGAATCGTTTCCAATACATAAGTAATGTGTCTTGTCCACGCTCACTGTTATTTCCCACTTTTGGTATTCTTCTGTTAATTTTCTCATCATATACACTACTACATTTCTTCTTTATCGTTAGTTACAACTACTTGGTCGTCAGCAAACTGCAGTTTGTATGCCGTGCACTTTACGTTTCCAGTTTTTTAGAGCTACGGCGATATATATTTTAAAAAGAGTTGGAGAGATACAACATCCCTGTCTTAAGCCTTTTGTTACCAGGAATTATTTTGAAAGACGACTTCCAATTTTAATTTTAGATTTTGACCCTTTGTATAGTTCTTTTATCGCTTTTATGTATGTATGTTTGATATAAGTTTGCTCTAACACTGTCCATAATTTTTCTACTGGAACGGTATCATATGCTTTTTGCAGGTACACAAAGATAACAGAAGTCTCTATATTTCTGGCGCTCCTTTTCTCAATTACTTGTTTAAGACAAAAAACATTATCACTGCAAGATCTGCCTGCATGAAACCCACTTTGCTCTTTTTCTTCTTGTTCATGAAAATCATTCTCTATTACATCTCTAAGAGACCTACCGTACAATCTACTTAGAGTACTGGTTACTGAAATTCCTGTGTAATTGTTGCAATCCAGCTTGTTTCCTTTTTTATGTATTGAGGATATGAATGCAATTTTCGAATCATTAGGTACTGGGTGTCCATTTATGCATTGATTGATAATATATGTGAGATTTTTGAGTAGTTTCTCTTATCCATATTTAAGCATTTCAACGTATATTCCTGCAGGTCCGCTAGCTTTACCGGTTTTAGGCTTTTTCCTTCCTCTCCATGTATTTCTATGTCTCTTCTCGGAGAGGCTGCCAGATGCTCGGGTCTTGTCTCCTGCAGCAGTCCCTTGTAGTGTTCTGTCCATTGTTCTGGTTTGTGTGTATTTATATCGTGGCACTTGCGCTCGAACATTTAATTTTTTTCTGTGCGTATCAAATTCCTTAGGTGTCTTCTGGTTTCCCTGTAGATTTCTAGGCCTCTTTGCTCTTTAGTACTGAGTCATTTCAAGTATGTCCGTTTTTCTCTGACCATTTCCTGTATTTTCTCCGGCCACCACATCTTCCTGTTATTTCTATTATCTTGGTATCCCACAGCTTCGTTGCTTGCTTCCTTCGAGATTTTTAATATGTTTGTATATCACTTCAAATGAGTGATTTGTGTTTATTAATTTTTCATCTAATCGGTTCTGGTATAATCTTTGAGTACATTCGATTTCTAGACTTCTAAAGTTGTATTTTTGATTGTCTTCGATGCATTCTAGGTTTTCAGTTTCTCTAATACTTTCGTCCTTATTTGTTTTTCTTAAAGCGAATAATATTTTTGCTTTTACCAGATGGTGGTCAGACCTACAGGTAACACCACGAAATGCTCGCACATCATACCACTTTAATTGCGAGTGCTGTCCACCCATAGCATAATCAATGATCGATTTAAGATTTCTTGTTGGCTGAATCCGCACGGTAAAACAATTTGTTTTGAATTTAAATATTTCTTTTTAGTTCAACGCAGCGTTTAACTTTGAAATGAGACTTATGTTTCAGTATACTATATTTTGCAACAAAGCAAATTGTCTTCATATAAGTTATATTTTGCTTCCAGAGAAAACGGTGCCTTAGAATAGTTTAGTTCCAATTTATGTTAAAACAATTTCTGTTTTACATTAAAATAAAGAGGTAAGACATTTTTTGTGCAATATCAAGAAAATATTCTCTTGGTGAATAGGAAAGCACAAATTATTTTACTTTAAAGTAAATTGCTTTGACCTAAGACAATTTTTTTACCGTCCACGTATATCGATAAATATCCATATGTTTAAAAAACCATTATTTATTTTTAGGTTGTGGGTTTCACACAGTTGCATCAGTCTTAACCCATTATCATTTGTTACTTCCTCTCCAAATGGTCCCATCACTTTGCTCTGGGTTTTGTCTACAAGTTCGGCTATTAAAATCGCCAAGCATAATTATTTCTCTGGTACTATCGAAGTTGGTCAAAGAGCACTTGTTTTGTAGCTACTCTTTGTTATGTCCAAGCATCTTCATGTTCACTCGAAGTATGTTTTCACTAATGCAATCGTAGTCCTTAATCTTATTATTTTTTAGGTTTTTCTTTATTAATAAGGATACCCTGCTGGCGGCTCTCCTTTCTTTTGGGACTCCAGTGAATATATGGACAAAATTACCGACACTATTCGTACCTGTTCCTTTCTTTTTTGTCTCTGTGAGTGCAATAATATCGATCTTACAATTCTGCACACTTAACTGACCAAAATAAAAAACTACAAAATGTTCTTCAAATAGACAAATGTTATGTTTCTTTACTAACAATTTATTTTAGAGGTTTTAGTTTAAGTTCAACAAAACTTGGAATGTGACTACCGACTTGTCTCCTGAAAGTTTGGGAAACCTTTTCTCTACTTGATGTATCCACACGCTTAACCATAACAACTCACACACTTCACTTTTCATTAGTTATTATTGTGGAAGAAAGCGGAACCAGTTTCTTATCCCTGCAAAACCATGTTTTGCGCTTTTCGATTTTCCAGGCTGGTTTCGTACAGTGGCACAGTTAAGGGTAATTTACATTCCTGACATTATAAGCCATATAATTCACCTTTGAATGGTGTTTATCTTTCTTGATAACAATTAAATTCACAATGACATACCAGAGGTTACGTCACGCATTTGACTTGCGTCTGTTTTCACCTCGTTATTTCTATGCAAAGTACACAGTGTGCCTGAACGAAGTATAGGTTACATAAAAATGGTTCCAAAAACTAATTGCACATTTTGTATATGGACTCTTTCCTGACTTCACAGCGATATTCATATAAATCCTAGCTGATCCTCTTCTCGAAATTTTATTAATTTTTTGTAATTTTTCTAGTTAGTCTAGGCGCTGGCTCCTGTCACGTGTGACCTAATATGTGCGTTTAGTTTGACTGCGGGGCATTGTTAAGCAGCCATAGGTGTATAAAAAAAAGTTTGGTCACGTGGTTGAACTCATGGTCGTTTGGCCGCCATCCTTGAAAATGGCCGCCAAATTTTTGAAGGCTATTTATACTCCTTTTCTAAAGGCAAACAAATTTTGTAAATTTTGTAATTACACATTTTTTAATAAATCAAGTAGTCTTTGAGGTATACCAAGCTAATTAGTATTTCTGCTCGCAAAAGAATTAAAATAATAACCATGCTCATTTTACTGTAGCTACAATATTATTGACATTTGTTTTTTTTGTTACATAGAAGGCTTTAAACCTTTCACAGAAGAGGATATTGAATTTATGTTTTTAAAGTTCGACGGATGGTATCCTTAAAGACTGCCTTAAAGAGGGTGGTTTCTAAAACTGTTCACAAGATTATACAGTGATTGCAGTGAAACGACGCATCGTAGCGAAAAACGTTAAGAATAACTTTTTATAGTACTTTTAATTCCGCTTCTTCTAACCATTGTCATATCTTTTACAATTAAAAAAAATATAGATTTTGAAGCGAAAACATGAAATTTTTACAAAATTGTATATTTTAGCGGACTTGTACAGCTAACTATCAAAGCTAGGATGCTAAGTGATACATCGGTACATTGGAAGAAGCAAAATTCAAAGTACTATAAAAACTAATTTTAGCGTTTTTCGCTAGGATGCATCGTTTCGCTGCAAATTCACTTTTTCTATAACATTGTGAACAGTTTCAGAAACCCCTCTTTTTAAGGCAGTCTTTAGGGGTACCATCCAACGAACTTTAAAAACATGTAGTCAATATCCTTTTCTGTGAAAGGTATAAAGCCTTCTATGTAACAAAAAAAAAACAAATGTCAATAATATTGTAGCTAAAATAAAATGAGCATGGGTATTATTTTAACTCCTTTGCGAGCGGAAATACTAATAATCTTGGTATATCTCAAAAACTACGTAATGTATCAGAAAATTTGTTATGATAAAATTTGTTTGCCTTTCAAAAAGGAGTAAAATAAGCTTTAAAAAATTAAAATATGACCACTGGGTGGGGAGATACGCTTAAACAAAAAATCTTTTAATTTGGAGGCCATTGTTAAAGATGGCGGCCAAACGACCACGAGTTCGACCACGTGACCAAACTTTTTTTATACTACTATGGGTGCTTAACAAAGCCCCGCAGTCAAACTGAGCGCACATATTAGGTCACACGTGACAGGAGCCAGCGCCTAGACCAACTAGAAAAATGTCAAAAATTTCGAGAAAAGGATCAACTAGGATTTATATGAATATGGCTCTGAAGTCAGGAAAGAGTCCATATTCAAAATGTGCAATTAGTTTTTGGAACCCTTTTTATGTAACCTATACTTCGTTCAGGCACACTGTGCGTTTATTATCTGCGTAACGTACAATACGTCTACTCAGGGCCGTAACTTATTACCTCTATTATCAGTTATCTTCTTAAGTAATTGTCCAAAAGAGATTTGTAATTACCCGAAACACCTGGGTCAATCCATTTACTTGTCTTTTATAGTGCTGTGCTTAGTATCTTTGTAAATATATTTATATTTTTTCTGATTTGGTAGATATCAAGAAGCCAAAGGCACATATTTTTAAATAAGATCTTGATATCTGGTTCAAATAGCCAAAAAAAATACTCTGCCAATCTATGGGCACCTAAGCTCACACTAGGTACTATAGTTATAGTGAACGTGTGAGCTAATATAACTAAAAATTGAAATATATTTTATTGAACTCCAGACTCAATTACCTTTCGTTTGATACCACACAAGTCATGATTTTTTGAGTTTTGATTTTAAACTTTAATTTTTCAAATCTACCCCCACCTTCTTATTTTAAACTAAAATGTATTTTTAGCTTACACATATACTATACTATAGGAGTGTGAGCTATGGTGATCCTAATTTTTTCAAGAAAAAAAAGTTGCTCCGATTTCAAAATTTTTTATATATCTTTGCTTTTCAGATGATTTTGAAACTTTTTTGTTGCGCCGTCTGTCTGTCTGTCTCTCTGTCTGTATGTCTGTCTGTCTGTCTGTCTGTCTGTCTGTCTGTCTGTCTGTCTGTCTGTCTGTCTGTCTGTCTGTCTGTCTGTCTGTCTGTCTGTCTGTCTGTCTGTCTGTCTGTCTGTCTGTCTGTCTGTCTGTCTGTCTGTCTGTCTGTCTGTATGTCTGTCTGTAACGACCAACGCGCATAACTTAAAAACCGCTTGCCCGATTTCAATGAAATTTGATACCTAGGCTGGGTCTTGGGTCGAGATGGTCCCATTTAAAAATGAAAAAATCCACCGAACACGAGCCAAATAAAAGGGTGGGGGTAGATTTTAAAAATTACTGTTTATGTGAAAATATGGCTTGTGTGATATCAAACGAAAGGTAATTGAGTTTGGAGTTAAACAAAATATATTTTAGTTTTTTTTTTAAGGGTGGGGGTAGATTTTAAAAATTACAGTTTACGTAAAAATATGGCGTGTGTGATATCAAACGAAAGGTAATTGAGTCCGGAGTTAAACAAAATATATTTTAGTTTTTGTTTTTTTAAGGGTGGCGGTAGATTTCGAAAAATTTGAGTTTAAGTCAAAACATGGCTTGTGTGGTATCAAACGAAAGGTAATTTAGTCTGGGGTTGAATAAAATTTATTTTAGTTTTTAGTTATATTAGCTCACACGTACGCTATAACTATAGTAGATACCTAGTGTGAGCTTAGGGGCGCATATATTGGCAGACTATTTTTAACTCCAGACTCAATTGCATTTCGTTTGATATCACACACGCCATATTTTAACATAAACTCTAATTTCTTAAATATACCCCCACCCTTTTGTTTGGCTTGTGTTCGGTGGATTTTGTTCATTTTTAAATGAGACCATCTCGACCCAAAACCCAACGTAGGTACCAAATTTCATTAAAATCGAGCAAGGTCGTCACATACAGACAGACAGACAGACAGACAGACGGCGCAACAAAAAAGTTTCAAAATCATCTGAAACGCAAAGATATATAAATAATTTTGAAATCGGATCCACTTTTTTTTTCTCGAAAAAATTAGGATCACCATAGCTCATACTACTATAGTATAGTAGTAGTGTGAGCTAATACAGATGATCTAAATTTTACTAATTTCCTGTAATGTTTTTTGGCTAATATTTTCACGTCTCTTTTAAAAAGTCAGCACTTTTTACAAGCTTTTATTTAGCTTCAGATGTTCTGTCTAACTAACTATCTTTCAAATCTTGTGAAGCGTTTTTGACACACTTCCCATTACATAGTGGTCCCATGACAATACAATATTAAGAGAAAAATATCTTTTCACCCCTACCCCCACCCCCTTTCATAGAAAAATGAGTTTTTACACACCTCCCGTTATCCGATTTGGATGAAATTTGGTATACATATAGTGGTCCGATGACAATACAACATTTAAAGAAATATATCCACCCACCCCTACCCCCACCTTCTTCCATAGAAAATGCGTTTTTGACACCCTTTCCATTATCCGATTTGGATGAAATTTGGTATACATATAGTGGTCCGATGACAATACAACAATAATGAAAAAATGTCCTTTCACCCTACCCCCCACCCCCTTCCATAAAAAATGCGTTTTTGACACACTTCACTTCAAATGACTTTTATAAAATTTGGTATATGCATAAAGCTCCGAAGGCAATACAGCCCAAACAAAAAATATATTTCTACCTCTACCCCCCTGCTTCGTCCCGGCGTTTAGTTTTAAGATATAAAATTTAGAGACATTTATCTAAATTAGAATGCTTTTTATTTTCTTTTTTTTGCTAGAGTTATGCTAAAACTTTATACTTAAAGTTACTTTTATTTCTTGGTTTAAACTAATTTAGTTACTAAGATATGCCTTGCCTACAAAAAGGGTAAAAATTTGAATTTGCGCGGTGAATTATATGCTCAAGAATGCATTGACTTTACTTTATTATTTTTGCTTTTTCTACCTTGAGTATATCCATTTTCCATCCTTTTTTAATTTAAGTTTTCCCTAATTTTATACATACCTTACTGCTGCTACATACAGCAGTGCTCCAACGTCCGTCTTGCTATACGGAGCTTCATGCGAATATTTGGGGTACTCTCCATACCAGTGATATATATTGATCGCCAAGTGAAATCACATGCGTGCTTTTTAAGACAGCGGTCGTGTATAAACATTTATGGATTGCTTTGAAGTGCTACTGCTACTACTTTGATTGGAATTATTTGGATTCGACTGTGCAGTTGTCCATGTACCAAGTTCCTTTCATCCAAGGGTAAGTCAAAGTGTTTTTGAGCTGCGTTTCTTTACATTTTTTACTTATTCCCTATGCTACTATTCCTAACTAAAAACACAAAAGTGTAACCTAAGAGTGGGAACTATTGGACTGGAGATCCCTATTGCTACAGTTCGGTTGGTTTGTTGACTTTTTCATGCGAAAGACGTCTCGACCGACCATTTTTTGGTCCTTCGAGCCGGATTTCCCGTTCTGCGTAATAGGTGCTCTCAGAGTTGCATAATTGTGTTTGAAGTTAGGACTTTACTTTGCGTCTTTTTGAGACAAGGCATATCTTAGGTTTTACATTTTATCTACGGTGTGTCTATTGTACGTTGCACGTACCAACTTGCATTGCATTTTTTATTTGTGAAATATACAAATTGCATACAAATTTTGAAAAATTTATTTTTTTTCAAAATTAAAAATTATTGCGCTGTCGATGTATGTAAGGCTTGCGTTTCCTTGCGTACCTACACAAATTCAGAAACTCTTATCAGTTGCTAAATTTTTTGTGCATATTTATTAGCATTTATACTTTTTGCTAAAAACTTGCTGTTCTTTATTCAATATTTGCTAAAAGCCGCTGGCCTTTTAATATTGCTTTGAATCTTGGTTTACGAGGGAATTTGAAAAGTACTACGATATATTTTTTAAATTTGCTTCCCTTATTAACTATTGCTTTACTTTGCACTTTAACCTTTTAAAATGGTAAACGATACCGAAAAAAAGGTAAGCTCGGCTAAGGCCTTGCCTCAGACTGCAATCAATCAGTTGAGTGTGCTTGAACACTATGTCAATCAGGCGAAAACAAATCCAGCTGCTCACACAAGGTTTAAAGTTAACTTTAAAAAACTTTCTTCTTGTTGTAAGAGCTTTGAAAAGCATCATAATGCTTTACTGATCTTGATTTCAGACGATTCTGAAGCTCTCGAAGCTCAGAATAAAATACAAAAAGATTTTTTGGATAGATGCGTAGAGGTTGAGGCTTTGCACTATGATTTATTTGAGGTGGAGGCTGAAGAAATAAATCGAAGCCACAATGAGGTAAATAATCAAACAATTATTTTTCCGGAACCAGAATTTTCTCTTCCCAAGTTAAATGTCCCTCCTTTTTCGGGCGATGTTGAGGAGTTTCCAAGCTTTATTGAGATTTACAATGCGGTTGTACATACGCGTAAGAGCTCGGACATTGAGAAGTTTAAATATTTACGTACGATTTTAAGAGGCCCTGCTTTAAATTTAATTAAAAATATACCTCTTGAAGGAAATAATTATTTACTTTGCTACGATACGCTGATTTCCAGATATGACAATAAGCGCTTGCGTGCGGTTTCTTACTGGAAATCTATCGAAAACTCACCTCGGCTATCCAATGATGACGTTTTAGAATTGCGAAAAATGCTAGATACGTTCAAGGAAAACCTTGATTGCTTAAAAAATATGGGATATGCGACCCATAGTTGGTGCTTTATTACTGCGAACATGCTTTTGGATCGCTTAGATCCCGGAACGCGTAAGTTATTTGAACAAAATCACGCTTCTAATTTAATGCCAAAATACGAAGATATTTACAAATTTTTAGAGCAACATTGCACGGCTCTTGAATCTTTATCTTTGTCTATGAAACAAGATAATGTTCAAAACTCACGACCAGGGAACTTCTCGAGATCCCCCCGTAATCCACGAAATAAAACAGTTTTACTTGCAAACAGACAGTCACAAAAAACTCCAAATTCCAAACAAAACACGTGTTTCTACTGCAAAGCAAAAAATACACATCTGATTTTTAGCTGTGAATCTTTTTTAGTGAAACCAATTCAAGAACGCATTGATTTTATTAGAAATAATAAGGGATGCACCAACTGCATGGCTAGTTTTCATCAAGTAAACTCGTGCACTTCACAAAAAAGATGTAGATTTTGTTTTTTAAATCACCACAGTCTTTTATGCCTAAAAAATAACTCCCCGGCTTCGGTGATTGCTTCTTCTTCTGTGACGTCTAGTGGATCACAAACTAACCCCGTAGAAAATCAGATTACTGAAAATAAATCTATTCACGCGGGTACTGTGCTTGGCGACTATGACACGTTGCTTTGCACTGCTTTGCTGCACATCCGTGATGCATACGGAAATTGGCACGAAATACGCGCCATCTTGGATAATGGCGCCATGTGCTCCTTTATAACGAAAAAATGTGCGAATGCACTCGGACTTCCTAAATCCAACATTTCGCTTAATGTAAACGGTTTAGGAGATATGTCTACTACGGCGCGCCATGCGGTGCATTGTAAAATTGCTGCTATCGATAATAAATCGAAAATTTTTAGTCTAGAACCTGTATTAATAGACCAAGTTTGCGATAAAATGCCAAGTGTATCTTTTAACCAAAATTCTTTGCACTACTTAACTGGTCTAAAATTAGCTGATCCCAGTTGGTATAATCAAGCTGGAATTCAGCTTCTTATTGGCGCGGACCTTTATGGATCACTTTTAGAGGAAGGTAGACTTTATTTCGGTCCAGACACCCCCTCTTGTATTAATACAGTCTTCGGATGGACTTTGCTCGGAAAAATGCCTCTGCAAAATGCTGCTTTTGCATCAAAAAATATTTCTACTTTTATGGCAACTATTTCCACTCCTGATTTAAATAATACTTTGCAAAAATTCTGGGAGTTGGAAGAGGTTCCTACGGTGGAGAAAAATTCACCTTCAGATATTTTTTGCGAAAAATATTTTGAAAAAACTACTATACGCGATGTGGACGGTAGATACACCGTTTCGTTGCCTTTTAAAATCAATCCCGTTGATTTCGGCGATACCCGAACCCTTGCTTTGCGTCGGTTGTACTCGCTTGAAAAACGTTTACTAAATGATAAAAAATTATTTACTTCTTACTCACAAGTAATGCAAGAATACTTGGATATGGGTCACATGCGTGCAGTTTCACCCCCGAATAACTCAGAAATTCATGAATATTTTTATATTGCTCACCATGCGGTTATAAAAGAAAGCTCGAGTAGCACGCCTGTTCGTCCTGTCTTTGACGCATCGAGTCATTCTTTAAATAAGCCTAGCCTAAATCAAGCCCTCCACACGGGCCCTAAACTACAAGGAGATTTAGTTAAAATTTTGCTTAATTTTCGGCTACATAAATATTGTTTTGTTAGCGATATTTCTAAAATGTACAGAATGATAAATGTGGAGGAAAATCAACATAAATACCAACGAATTTTATGGCGTTTTAATTCTGAAGAATCGGTGCAAGATTACGAATTAAAAACTTTGACTTTCGGGGTAAACTGTTCTCCATATTTAGCAATTCGAACCTTGCTTAAATTAGCCGATGATTATCAAGACTTACCGTTGGCTTCTGCGATTTTAAAGGACAGCGTCTATATAGACGACTGCGTAGTAAGTTGCAATGATTTTGATCAAATCATGCTTATGAAAAATCAATTAATTGAGTTATTAGGGCGAGGTGGATTTGAACTGAAAAAATGGGCATCAAACGAACCCAAATTGCTTGCAGACTTGCCTGCAACCCACATACAAACCAAAGACTTTTCTTTGGATCGAGAGGATGCAAACTCTCTAAAAATTTTAGGCTTGAGGTGGAACCCTCAAAGTGATAACTTTTTTTATTCTTTTAATTATAATACAAAAATTTGCACTAAGCGTAATTTGCTTAGTACCCTTGCGAAATGCTTTGACCCTTTAGGTTTTCTTACACCGGTTACGTTTTTTGCAAAAAATTTAATCCAGTACTTATGGTTTATAAAGTTAGATTGGGATCAGTTAGCACCCCCGGAAATAATTTCCAAGTGGAAAAAATTCGAAGAAGAACTCAAATTATTTTCTGATTTTTATATCCCAAGAATGATTGATCTCTCTAATTTTCAATTTTGTCAAATTGTTGGATTTAGCGATGCATCCGAGCGCGGTATGTGTGCGGCGGTTTATTTTCGTATTGTTTATCAAAACGGAGATATTAAAACGTATTTTGTGTGCGCAAAATCGAAAGTCGCTCCCATAAAAAGAATCAGTATTCCCCGTTTGGAGCTCTGTGCGGCAGTTTTGCTAGCTAAACTCATTCAATTTATTCAAAATACTTTTGCTAATAAAATTGCTTTTCAAAATACTATTGCTTTTACGGATAGTATGGTAGCGCTCTCTTGGATCAAAGGATCACTACATGCGTGGCGCACTTTTGTATCCAACCGAGTCACATACATACAAGAAAAAATTCAGCCTTGCGATTGGAACCATGTTCCTTCTGAATTAAATGCCGCGGACCCCGGGTCACGTGGTCTATTGCCTGCAGATTTAATTAATTGTTCCCTTTGGTGGCAAGGACCCGAGTTCCTTTGTAAGCCACAAGAGACATGGGATTTTACTAAAAATAATATTACTACACCCAAAGAAGCTCTCGAAGATGAGCGAAAATTGGTGTTTGCTGCAACAATTGAACCAAATTTTTTGGATTGTCTGCTTAACAAATTTTCAAATTTTTTGCGTTTAATTAGACTTGTTGCTTTTATACTACGTTTTATTCACAATCTTCGCGCGCGTAAATTTAATAATGAGAAAATTATTATTAATTCTACGTGGTTAATACAATATGAGTTACAAAATGCAATATTTGTGCTTATAAAACACGTGCAAAATAAATATTTTCAAAACGAGATTTCTTTACTTGTCGATAATAAACCGTTGCCAAAGGTTTTTAGAAAATTAAATCCGTTTTTGGATCAAAATAATATTTTACGCATTGGCGGAAGATTATGCAATTCGGAATTAGATTATGACAAAAAATTTCCTATACTTTTACCCGGTGATTCTCAATTTACAAAGTTATTGATTGCGCATACTCACGAGAAACATATGCATACCGGCATAAACACGACTTTATTTTTACTTTTTCAAAATTATTGGATTTTTGCAGCTAAAAGGCATATAAGAAAAATAATTTCGCGTTGTTCTACATGCTGGCGCACGCGCCCCAGTAATTATCAACCCCCTGTTGGTAATTTGCCAAAATTTCGCGTTTCACAAGCAAAAGCTTTTCAACACGTTGGCGTTGATCTTACGGGAAGTTTTGCTATTACAATGAGCCGCATGCGCGGTGCAAAACGACTTAAGGCTTATGTCGTTCTATTTATTTGCGGTTGTACGAAGGCGGTACACTTAGAAATTGTGTCAGACTTATCGGCGGACGCTTTTATGGCAGCATTCCGACGTTTTATTGCCAGAAGAGGACGCGTGGAAGTAGTCTACTCGGATAACGCGTCAAATTTTACGCTTTCTGCTAAAATGCTTAACGAGATGTTTGCTGAAGTTGCTAATCGCGAATCAATTCGTTGGCACTTCAACCCTCCATCCGCACCCCACATGGGCGGTTTGTGGGAAAGTAACATCAAAAGTGCAAAGTCTCATTTACTACGAGTAATTGGAGAACAGGTGCTTACTTTTGAGGAGCTTTATACTGTGGTTACTCAAGTAGAAGCTATCCTCAACTCTAGGCCTTTGTGTCCAGTCAGCACAGATCCAAATGATTTGACTGCACTGACGCCCGGTCATTTCCTTAGCCTGGAACCACTTACGACTGTTCCAGACCTCGATTTTGACCAAGTGCCTTTAAATAGGCTTTCTCGGTGGCAGTTGCTGCAAAAACTGCATCGCGATTTTTGGCGTAGATGGCACAGAGACTACTTACATACATTGCAACAGCACGCTAAAGTGAATCAAGACAAAATTGATCCCATTGCGATTGATACGATGGTTTTGATCAAAGATGATCAAACCACTCCCTTAAATTGGGTATTGGGACGAGTAGTAGGATTGCACCCTGGTACTGATAATGTAGTAAGAGTTGCTACAGTTAAAACCTCCAAAGGTTTATTCAAGAGGCCTTTGGTGAAATTATGCCCTCTCCCTAATGCTTAGTTCAGAAAATACCATACCCTGGGTATTTTCAGGGGGGCCGGAATGCTTCGTCCCGGCGTTTAGTTTTAAGATATAAAATTTAGAGACATTTATCTAAATTAGAATGCTTTTTATTTTCTTTTTTTTGCTAGAGTTATGCTAAAACTTTATACTTAAAGTTACTTTTATTTCTTGGTTTAAACTAATTTAGTTACTAAGATATGCCTTGCCTACAAAAAGGGTAAAAATTTGAATTTGCGCGGTGAATTATATGCTCAAGAATGCATTGACTTTACTTTATTATTTTTGCTTTTTCTACCTTGAGTATATCCATTTTCCATCCTTTTTTAATTTAAGTTTTCCCTAATTTTATACATACCTTACTGCTGCTACATACAGCAGTGCTCCAACGTCCGTCTTGCTATACGGAGCTTCATGCGAATATTTGGGGTACTCTCCATACCAGTGATATATATTGATCGCCAAGTGAAATCACATGCGTGCTTTTTAAGACAGCGGTCGTGTATAAACATTTATGGATTGCTTTGAAGTGCTACTGCTACTACTTTGATTGGAATTATTTGGATTCGACTGTGCAGTTGTCCATGTACCAAGTTCCTTTCATCCAAGGGTAAGTCAAAGTGTTTTTGAGCTGCGTTTCTTTACATTTTTTACTTATTCCCTATGCTACTATTCCTAACTAAAAACACAAAAGTGTAACCTAAGAGTGGGAACTATTGGACTGGAGATCCCTATTGCTACAGTTCGGTTGGTTTGTTGACTTTTTCATGCGAAAGACGTCTCGACCGACCACCCCCACCCTCTCCTTCCCCCAATAGAGAAATGAGTTTCCAAACAACTCACGATCAGCGATTTCATTATAATCTAGAATAAACTCTTCTGTTCTGTTATTGAACAAATATTTTCATTCAATAGAGTAGATAGCTGAGATTAAAAAGTAGAAAATAAATTGGTTAAAAAATCGCTTTTATTATTATGATAATATTAGAATGTTAGAAAATATTTTTTTAATTTTTAGTGCATTTTATAAAAGCTTGTGACTTAAAAAAAATTTTTACCAATTTAATTATTTAAAATAATAGGAATTCAACTGTATCTTAAACACTTGTAGAAGAGCAAATTCTCATTCTTAATTTTTTTACGGCAGAAAATATAGGTATTTCGGACGACTGCAAAAAAAGGACATATTCTTATAATACTGCATCGCCAAAAATACTCTGCCAATATATGGGCCCCTAAGCTCACACTAGGTACTATAGTTATAGTGTACGTGTGAGCTAATATAACTAAAAACTGAAATTTATTTTATTCAACTCCAGACTAAATTACCTTTTGTTTGATACCACACAAGCCATGTTTTGACTTAAACTCAAATTTTTGAAATCTACCCCTACCCTTAAAAAAAAACAAAAAACTAAAATGTATTTTGTTAAACTCCGGACTCAATTACCTTTCGTTTGATATCACACACGCCATATTTTCACTTAAACTAATTTTTGAAATATACCCCCACCCTTTTTTTTAAATAAATTAAAATGTATTTTGTTTAACTGCAGACTCAATTACTTTTCGTTTGATATCACACACGTCATATTTTCACATAAACTCTAATTTTTGAAATCTACCCCCACCCTTTTATTTGGTTTGTGTTCGGTGGATTTTGTTCATTTTTAAATGGGACCATCTCGGCCTAAAACCCAGCCTAGGTACCAAATTTCATTAAAATCGGCCAAGCGGTTTTTTGAGTTATGCGCGTTGGTCGTTACAGACAGACATACAGACAGACAGACAGACATACAGACAGACAGACAGACAGACAGACAGAGCAACAAAAAAGTTTCAAAATCATCTGAAACGCAAAGATATATAAAAATTTTTGAAATCGGACCAACTTTTTTTTTCTCGAAAAAATTAGGATCACCATAGCTCACACTACTATAGTATAGTATATGTGTGAGCTAAAAAAACAAAAACTAAAATGTATTTTGTTAAACTCCGGACTCAATTACCTTTCGTTTGATATCACACACGCCATATTTTCACTTAAACTAATTTTTGAAATATACCCCCACCCTTCTTTTTAAATAAATTAAAATGTATTTTGTTTAACTCCAGACTCAATTACCTTTCGTTTGATATCACACACGCCATATTTTCACTTAAACTCTAATTTTTGAAATCTACCCCCACCCTTTTATTTGGTTTGTGTTCGGTGGATTTTGTTCATTTTTAAATGGGACCATCTCGGCCTAAAACCCAGCCTAGGTACCAAATTTCATTAAAATCGGCCAAGCGGTTTTTTGAGTTATGCGCGTTGGTCGTTACAGACATACAGACAGACAGACAGACAGACATACAGACAGACAGACAGACAGACAGACAGACGGCGCAACAAAAAAGTTTCAAAATCATCTGAAACGCAAAGATATATAAAAATTTTTGAAATCGGAGCAACTTTTTTTTTCTCGAAAAAATTTGGATCACCATAGCTCACACTACTATAGTACAGTATATGTGTGAGCTAAAAATTGCAAATAGCTATTAGGAGCCTTTGGTTAATGACCTAAGTGTAAGCTTTAACAACACTTTAAGTTTGCTTAATTTCAATTTTTATTTTTTGACGTAAATGTTTGAAATTTGGCCGTTTAAAAAAAACCACCGTTCGTAGATTTTAAACGGGTTTTTGACTGCGTAAATCGAGAGAGAATGATGCAGGATTTAGCCACTTTGGGAATCCCCTTAAAATGCACTAAGCTTATCAACGCTTCTATTCAGGTTTCAAAGCTGTAGTCATATTAAACAACTAGTTCATTAAACCATTTTTTGTAACTTCAGGAGTAAGGCAAGGAAATGCGTTAACTTCATTACTGTTTAGGCTCGTCGTGGAAGCCATTGTTAGGATTGTGCCCAATGTACAACCAATAGTGCTCAGAAAAAGACGGCATCCTAAACTGGAATGGCACCAGTCAATCCAAAGATCAATATGACAAAAAAACCTGACAGAATATGATTGTCAAGTTCGAAGCAGGTGGAGAGTAAGCGCTGGACAACGTAGAAAAACGTTCTAAACCGACATAGTAGTAGTAGTAATATTTTTTTTTCACTTTTAAGAAAAGAGAAATATGTGTGGTGAAAGTTGCGAAAATCTCAAAAGCTGTCTGTTTGGACAAAAGATATGGTATTGTTCTTTTCTGAAACAGTGGGAGTCCATGGGGCACGAGGACAATTTTTTACGTTTGATAGGACAGTCTTGACGTTGCTGCGAAAAGTCCTGTTTTGAATATCAAATAATCGGGCTGCGGCTCTGCAGCAGTCGTGGTTTTGGAAAATATTTAAATATTTTTGGCTTTTTCGGACATATTATGTATAACCAAATTATTTAAATAATATTTATTGATGTTTGGAACACTGCACGAAGTACATAGGGCCTTAGACCTCATTCGAAATTAATAAAATTTTAGTATGTTATAGCAATATACACTACTAAATAAATTTGCAAATTTTTATTAAGTTTCTGTGACTAGTTTATAAGATGTTACCTGTCAAACTTGATAAAATCGCATTATATAAGTAATTTCGTCAACGAAAAAAACCTAATAAGTAAGCAAAATACAATTAAGCTGAAAGAAACTTTTGTTAATGCGAGTCGTTTTATATATCCTAAGTAGCTGACACCCAGCATATTTATTATTTTTACACAGGGTCTAGTCAATATATGATTTTTTCTATATATCTGTTTAAGGCGATAAAAAAGGAGAGATTATTTTCTGTTTCTTTCTTGAGTACGAACATTTAAGCACGGATCACCTAACAAAATTTAAGTTTTTTTCACTATGAAGATATCGATATCAACCCGCGTTGTAACATGTTTACGTGAATTTTGAAAACATATATAAAATGTTGTTTTATTTTTGTTTAAAGTGAAACTTCGGAATGTTTTTTTAAATGTGTGTACAGTTACGTTATGCTTATTTGCAAGCGCGGATCTGGGTCAACATCTAGGGGGGGGTAATAGTCGACGAGTTTTTTTTTTGTAATATAATTTTTTTTCTAGGGGGGGTAATTTTCCGGCTTTCTCTTAATTTTATTAGGAAAAAGTGCATATTTTTTTTCTAGGGGGGGTAATTACCCCGTTACTCCCCCTTCAAATCCGCGCTTGCTTATTTGTTTATGTTATGCTTATTTAATTTATTAAAAACAAATAAATTAATTTCTGCCATTTTCTGTAAACACAAGGCCACTAGAAATATTTTTCATGAGGTCAATCGGTCCATGCATTTTATATGATGATATTTTATATTATATCTACATATTACAGATGGGTGGATTTTTTTGCAAAATATATTTTTGTTAATAACTTTTTAGACCTTTAAGGTAATTAATCCAACGTTGCTAGTTACCAAATTGATTCAAATCTCAAAAAAACTTCAAAAAAAAGATCATCTCACCATACTGCTTTTAGGGAAAATTGATATTTTATAGCACACTAGGATAAAATGGCATGCCCCGTTTATTTCAAATTACACGCGCTCGTGTAGTCCGGCTACATATTAAAATGATGAGGCGGAAGTACAGCAAAGATGAGATAAATAAAATTCATAGTTTACCTTTTTTAAATATATTTTAACATTTTTATCGAAACTAATTTTCAATACGTGTATATACGCGTTATAAAGCGTATTAAAATAAAATCGATTATTTTTATTTAGTGACTTTTTAGGGTAAAATATAACTTTTCTAATCAGGTGCAGAAAAATATGCCATTTTATTATTGATTGACTAAATTAAAAGATATTAATTGATATTAACGTTTTTAATAGTTTATTTATATATTTTTATGAATTAAAAAAATGTAGATTAGATGTTATATCCGTAGCGTTCCTTTTTTTATATACAGGGGTGGATCAAATATAAACAAGCCTTTTAAACTTACTAAAGGAAAAGTCATTCAAGATGAACGTGGCCATTATAATTTTGAAGTAGGGATATTCAGCAGCATGTAGGCGGCTGGTAGTGCCGCGATGCTCATTTGGCCAGGAGAAATCGCAATGAGCGAGAAGAAGGTACACAGCAGTGTTGCGCAAAGAATAATCATTAAATTTCTTACACGCGAAAACCTTAAACCTGCTGAAATTCCATGCAGATTGCGATCACAGTTCGGAAATAAGACGCTTTCGTGGGTACCTGTAAAAACTTGGTGCAAAGAAATTAACGACGGCTATGAGCGTGTCAACCACGTCGTCCTTACCATCATTTCTGCAGTCCAAGTTTTAGCGACCGTTTTCTGGGACTGGAGAGGAGTTTTGTTGGTCGATTTTTTGCTCGAGCGAATAACAATAAACGCGACTTACTATTGCAACTTACTCGACCAGATAAAGCTTGATTATCGCCAAAAGAGAACAGCACACCCCATTCAAGACGTGTTGCTCCTGCATGACAACGCTAGACCTAATACGGCAGTTTTAACACAGGCCAAAATCAATGAAATGTACTGGACTCTGCTGGAATACCCTCCATACAGTCCAGATTTGTCACCTTGCGATTTTCATATGTTTGGCCCACTCAAAGATTTATTGGGAGGCGAGCAATTTCAGACCAATGAAGAGGTGGAGGCATTCGTGCGCAACTGGTTACATTACCCGCCCAGCTTCCTTTTATGAAAACGGGATTAAGAAACTGTCAAACCGTTGGGAAAAGTGTATTAACAGAGAAGGGGGATGTGTAGAAAAGTAGAAAAAATGTCTGTTTTGTGTCATGCTGTTAAATAACTAGTTTATAAACAAAGGCTTGTTTATATTTGATCCACCCTCGTACGTCTCAATTATTTTTGTACACTAGTTTTTTTAAATAGTGACTTTATAATTACCTACATCTAAAAAATTATTGTACCAGTATTTTAAAAATAAAAATAAGAATAACAAAAACTTAAACAAGAATATTCAAAATACTACTATACAAAGAATAATTATCATTCTGAATCATCTTGCAATGTAACCATCCAGAGTGACCTCGAGTTTGATCAAAAGTCAATACTTACTACCTTGCTTGGGAACAATATGGCGAGTTCACTATTACTATGTGTATAAAAGTAAAGGAGCGTAACCAAATTTTATCACCCTGGTTAAGTCCCAAGGAAAGCAAAAATGGTTTTTACGTTTTAACACTTTTTATTTGAAGAAAAACAGCGTTTTATTTTATATTTTACAACAAATATAGAAATTTTCGTTTTGATCTTGTTGATGTTTCTTGCTGGTCTCCCAGTTGTTATAATCAGAAGAAAAATCTGCAGTAGAAAAGTTGAGACTATAAAGAAATTAAATTTTTTAAGCAAGTTAATACCAATTGCAAATATACCAAAACTCTATTTAAGAAATCGTAACAAAAAAAAACTTCAAATGTTCTCTACGTTTATCAACGAAGTACTAGCATAAAGATATCACACCTAGTTTGCTAGTAAGAATCTCATAGATATCACCTTAAAATTGAACATACATATAATATTTTAAGAACAAGAAAATGATTTGAAAACCAGAGAAATAAATTTTTAAGAAAGCCAATTGACCCTTAAGTTTTAAAGTTAAAAAATGTTTCTAGCTACAAGCGATTATTTTTATGAAGCCTAATTTCTATGAACATTTCTGATTGTAGCTATAGCAAATAAGATAAATATTTGTTTTATATTGTTCTCTATTAGTACCTATACTTACGAAATGCGACTTATTTGAAGAAATAAAAACTAGTTAGTGTTTGTTAATAACAATTGAAGACCATAGGCAAAGAAGGGGCTATGTCAAAAAACGGGATTTCGAGAAAACCCTTTCTAAACCATGGAACATGGCGCCTTTTTAGCCTGTTCGTCAATATTATAAATTGAAATTACTCATTAACGTATTAACCGGAGAATACGTGAATGAAATTACTCCTGACCAAGCGCATTTATAGCCTGAACGATAGGATATGGTGAAACTTTTGAAATTTTTTTAATAGATGGCACTAATAACTCAATTTCCTTAAAAATTGACATAGCGCCTTCTTTGCCTGTGGTCTTTAATTATAAAAAAACTATCCGAATGAAAACTATGAAAAAATAAAAAGTATGGGGAATTTTAACAGCTATTCGAAGCTTGTAAGTATTAAGAAAGCAGTTTAATATAAATGATAGTTACCGATCTTTATAAATAAAATACTATGACAAATAGTTGAAGATTACAATGAAAAATAAATTAGCAAAAACAGTAACATTTCATGCAGTAAACTGTCAATTTACCAATCCGAAGTATTTGCATGTCATAGAAAAATAAAGACAGTTATGTTTCTGAATTCGTCCTGGAAAAGACCATTATTATATCACCGCAAAGATCCATCAATAAATTCTAATATAAAGTACAGTTTAGAGAAAAAACTAAGGGGAAGACATGAAGACCAATTAAATTAAAACCTCAAATGTGAAAAACGTGAAGAAAATAAAGTTACTCCCAACCAGAGTGGTAGACTATGATGAAAAGTTAATATTTTTAGTTTTTCTGATTAAAAATATCAGTTATTTATAGAAAAGAAGAATTTTTTAAATACCTATATTGATAAATGCGAAAATCAGTAATGAAGAAGACCTGTCATGGTTCTAGAAAATCGAGTTCAATTTTATAAGTTTGGCATTGTAACTATTTATTATTATATTTTTTAATTTAATTTTTACAAATTTTAACTTAAATTTAACTCTCTTTTAACGTTTCTTTGTCAACATTTATATGTCTTAATTTTATTTTGTTTTAACTCAACTTATAATTTCTTTTTTGGTTCGCTTCCTACATTATGTTTTTTTTTCAATGGTTAAGTTGTTATTATAACTTGAACTGATTCTTGGTTTATTTTCGTTTTTTTTTTATTTACAAAAGTATGAGAATGTAAATGAGAGTGTCAGTTGTGATCAGTATATAAAAGTGTGAGTAAATGTTTGACGCATTAAATTTTACTTTTAAAATATTTCATATTTTCAAAAAAAGTCATCACTTTTTCGAAAAGGGTCGTAAATATGTAACAGAATATTTGGATTATTTTAATATACTTTTACTTTGTAATGAATTAAAAATTATATCCAAATTCTATTCTCAGGCTTAAATAACTGCTATATATTTGTCGTCACATTTAATTTCATAAAAGGGCTTTCTTCAAAAATATATTGTCAAGAGATTTAAACATACTTAAAATTTTTACAATCAATTTTTGTTTGTCAACCCCAATCTGTAGGGCAATTAATGCTTATTGTCTTTGGAAAGATGAACGTGTGTTCAGAAATGCCAATTCATATTCCATTAAATTAAAATTATTATATTTCCAGACAATTTCATAATAATTAATCATTTTCCAAACAGAGTAATTTTATCAAATAGCTCCATATTTCGTGGTTAAAATTATATATTATTACAGTATATAATTAAAATAAAGTTTATTTACATTTACGGACAAGTCGATTGTCCCAATTTCTATATAAGTTCTTGTTTAAATTTCTCATAAAGCCTTTAAATATGTCTGTTCTAAAATTAATGGCAGAAATAGAAAAGAGTTTTATGAAGAATGGTCAATTTAATGGTTATTCATTTTGTTGGTGGAGGAGGTAATAATATATGACATACTAAAAATATTGGTTGAACCAATTTGTTTTGATTATTCGCTAAAAATGGCTTTAGTGGCCTTAGTGATTTTCAAAAATTCAGTATTTATATAAACCATTGCTTTACCGCTTTCAATTCTAGATGCATAATTTTACCAAACTGTCGTTCTCGAAATATTAATTTTTGTTTTATCTGCTTTAGAGATTATACGATTGCTTTGGCAATTCTGCCTGATGATCTAGCTCTGCCACGTACTAAGAGGTACTAATCATTAAAATCGCTTCAGGAGTTCTCAACATAATAATGCTTTACGGATTGTTTAGATTTTAAGAAAATTTCCTATACCTAATAATCTTCAAAGAGGAGTAGATTTAAAATTAGCAAACAAAAGCTATTATTTCAGGATTCACTAAACCGATTCCCATGATTCTTACACCTTTTTGCAATGTGGAGCATTTCTGTAAATTTAAAAAACGTTTAAAAAATTTTTCTACAAAAAATAAATTTAATAATAAAAACACCTAACTGCTAAATTTACTTGTAACTTCTAGTCGCAGTTGGGTACAAAATTGATAGGTATACCTATAATAATGTACGACATGCTTCAACTTCTAATTTTGATGCCCAAAGCGCACTTACGAAATTATACAGTTTTGTATTTTCATGAATCAGTTATTGGGTAATTGTGTACCCAACTGCGACTAGAAGTTACAAGTAAATTTAGCAGTTGAATGTTTTTTTTATTTAATTTTTTTAAAATTTCCTTTTAGGTTTAAGCCTTATTCAACCTTATAAAAAGCACTATGAATTTACCATCCATTTAGCTTGAACCAAAAAGTACGTGTAGATTTTCTACGGACGCGAACATTTAGTGAAGGTGGGGGAGGAGAGAGGGAGGAGCAATTTCATTAAAATCGCCTGAAATTTAGATAATTTGTATGCCTTAAAGCCTATATCATATGACAAAATGGCGTCTAAAGACCGCCATGCTGATTCCTGTTACAAAAAATCAGGGGCGGCTAGTGCATAAGGGCGCAGAGCTGCAGAACCCCCAAAATTTTCACATTATTTGACTATTTTTCAGCCGCTGCTATTTTTCAAATATAATTATTTTATTTCTAAAATTATTGGAATAGCAGTATATTTTCGGTCCGGTGTTGGTATAGTAGGCCTTCAAATCGCGAACGTGTGTTGAGTATGAAGTCGCGCGCCGTCGCCGAAGGCCGCATTTCACAGTCGGTCATATGAAGTTATTGGCATTGTTGCGCCGCTAAATTGCAAAACAACGTAGCTGGCTAGGAACCCCTTCCTTCGCCACGCACCGCACTTGCTCATGGGTTTAGATAGCGAAATCTAGGCAAAAATAGAGCTGCAAAACTTGCAGTTCCAGTACAATTCCGGGCGGGCGGGCTCAGCGTTGCGTGTTTGCGGGTGCATTTATTTATTTAAAAGACGCCAAACGCATGAGCGGGAGGTTATGGTCGTGTTTGTTGTTTGTTTTTGTATAATTGTGTCACAATGAATGTGGTGGATAATTTAATTAATGTAAAAAAATTCTCTCTCTTTACTTATGAAGAAAAATAGCATTTTTGTATACCCTATCGGCAGAATTCACAAACTTTCCTGTCACGAGCCGCCACTGCAAAAAAATTAAGCCCATAGCACCTTCGGGATCAGTAGCAATTCAACGACACTTTTTGTCAAAATCGGTTCAGCCGTTTAGCCTCTAGCGTGACACAAACATACATATTTCCTTACATACATATCCCAATCGAAAAACATTACCCTTCCTTTCGCCGTGCTGCAATTGGGTAAAAATACGATTAAACGACAGTTTGATTCAGTCCGCTATCTTGGATTTCACTTACAAAAAATGCAGCTTGTTACATTAAAATTGGTTATAACATTTCTAAATTATAACAAAGAAAAATTCTTTAGGTTTTCTTTGACCCATCCGACACTTCTCGTACTTGAACGATGTGATGCTTTGGCCAATGGAAAACCTTAAATTAAAGTCGAGCCGTCACGTGCTATGCAAAATGGCCTCCACTGCGCAAGCTTCTCCTATGATCCGACCGAGAAACGTTCAGTCGGTACGAGGCAGGAGAACAGATTTCAATTCAAACGCGAAAAATTCACTAACTCTCAAGCGGGTGACTATGCCATTGGTCGATACAAGTCATTTCGCACAACACACGACCGTAAAGAGTTTGCTATTGGTTAAAGGGTGTGATGTGGATGGTTACATTGTTCAAGACCCAGAATAGAGCCCCAGGTATACTTACGAGTACCTTTTTTATAACTCGGAAGCAAATTATTTTCTGATTTTTGAGTTCTCGAATTTTGTGATTTTGACTATGCTATGCATCCCCCCCCCCCCTAAGGCAAAATGCTGCGCACGTCGGTGAATAGACGTTTTCTAAAATATCGATTCTTGTTACATTACAATCCTGAAGTAATATAAATAAGATTGTAGCTCTCAAAATTTCGCGTCTGTTTATGGCTTAATTTTGAGATATTTGAATAATCCTCCACTTTCGTTTTCTGCGGCTCATTTACACAAAATGGAAGGTTTGAGAAAAGGGGAGAAATTGGGTGGGACTTGACGCAATTCGAACCGTATTGCTGACGTTTAATCTTTTAGGAAAATTGAGCTTAACAATTTGCTAAATATCCTATCGAAAACTTAATTGCTGTATCGCATAGCTACCTATCTGGTGCAAAAAATACCCTGTTTTTTTGCACAATTACCGGGTGCTTATAGCTTTTGAACTATATCATCGATTTTAATGTAACAACCTGCACCTGACAGCGAGTTAATCAGAGTTTTGACTAAATATATTTTTTGTCCTCCATCTTAAAATCCAAGATGGCGAACGATATTAAATTGTACCCTTCAAAGATGCTCGTTTATTTTTGTGTTGCGAACATGTTTTAATTATTTTTTTAAATTAGTAAAAAAGCTGCGCTCTTGCCACTTACGAGGTATGAATCAGCAAAGTCGATTCGGTGGGTCAAAAAAATATATCATAACAAAAACAGTTCATGTAAAAAAAAGCCCAGTCCGCGAAAATTGCATTCCCTAAAAAGAATTGAGATAAAAGTAAAGCCAAGTTCTCCAATACAAATTTCAAAATGAAAGGTCCTTACTAGTTTGGAAATGTTTTTTTAAACTTTGCTTGGAAGTCAGTAGATTATTGATGATCTATACATGAGTGAGTGAGTGAGTCAGTGAGTGGCAATTTCGACGTTCTTTGAAATTTCGTAACTACTTTACTACTTTATGGAATTCCATGAAACTTGGAGGGGTTGTTAACTCTATGGAGATCTACGACTGTGCAAAGCTTGAGATTCGTAGCTCATTCAGAAGTAGAGTTTTAGGTAGGTCAAATGTCGGCTGAAATGTTTCAAGAAAAGATGGTTACGGCGCGCGAACTTTGCGAGGCACCGCCGAAGCCGTGCCCTCAGATTTCTATATCAATCATTGTTTTGAATATTATACCACTGCCTTGCCAATTCTGTCTGCATTTATTTCCTTATAAATTCATTACTACTGAACCGATTTTGTTGAAATGAAAAACATTCTGGCGAGAATTGATTGCTTTTTAAAGATCGTGATCAAAATTTATCGCAAACTTAAAATTGAAGATAACGTACAGAATCATAATTAATTCTTTCTTTCTTTTTATTTTCTGAAAATGTTTTAGTTTTTTTTTAAATTATAGAATAGCACTACTTTTCATCCGCACAACAAGTTACAAATTAGTCAAATCGGTGTGGTGGTTCTTACAAAATCTATTTTTGTTTCAGCCATTGTTTTACAGATTATACGATTGCATTCCCAATCCTGTCTGCATTCATTTCCTTATAAACTCATTATCCGATTTTGTTAGAACCACTTTACCGATTTTATAACTTTGTACATTGTTAAGCGGGAGAGAAGTAGTGCGTTTCTATAAACTAAAAAAAAACTTAAACATTTTCGGAAAATAAGAGAAAACATGCCATTTTGAAGAATCAAGTATGATTCTGTCCGACATTTTAAATGCTAGGATGGCGGCAAATTTTGACTTTAATCTTGAAAGAGCAATCAATTCTCACCATGAGTTTTTTTATTTTACTGAAATCGGTTTAGTAATTACGAATTTAGATGTAAATGAATGCAGACAGGATTGGCAATGCAATCGTATAATCTGTTAAATAATAGTTGAAACAAAAATAAATTTTTTTAGAAACACTACACCGATTTTACTCATTTGTACCTCGTTGTGTGGGAGAAAAATAGTGCTTTTTTATAATTAAAAAAAATATATTTTTGCAAAATATGAATAAACACGCCATTTTAAAAGGATCAATTATGATTCTGTCTGCCATCTTAAATTTTTAGATGGCGATAAACTTTGATTAAGATCTTTAAAAAGCACTGAATTCTAACCAGGTTATTTTTTATTCATTAAAATCGGTTCAGTAGTAATGAATTTATAAGGAAAGAAATGCAGAAATGATTGACAGGGCAATCATATAATATGCAAAACAATGGTTGAAACAAAAATATTTTCTGTTAGAACCACTGAACCGATTTTGCTGATTCGTACCTTGTTAGGCAACGCAAGAATGCAGTTTTTTTTTCTAATTTAAAAAATAGTTTAAACATGTTTGTAACATAAGAATAAACAAGCATCTTTGAAGGCTACATTTTAATTTCGTCCGCCATCTTGGATTTTGAGATAGCGCACAAAAAAAAATATATTTAGTAAAAACTCTGATTAATTCTCTGTTAAGTGCAGTTTGTCCCATTAAAATCGATTATATAGTTTAAAAGTTAAAATAAAAATAAAATTGTCCGGTTTTTTTTGGCCCACCCGGTATATCAAATCAAGGTGTCGGTTCAAGGGTCACCATTTTTTACAGGCTAATTTCGATGAATGAAAGTCAAAAAATAAAAATCTTTGTATCTTAAAAAGGTGCAATTTTTTTAGTTGACACTGGTTACTTGTTACTAATTCGGTACATGTCCGCGCCTGATATGTTAGTTTCTGACTTTTCTACAACTTTTTCAAGCAACATAACCTTTTCTTAACGTCGGTCACAAGTTTAAATTATAGATTATTTGTAAAATTGATTATAAATTGATTCCTTCCTAGCCCATTAGCACAAACTAAACAGTTTTCTGTAATTATCTTAGAAACAAAGGCTTTTCGGTTCATTTATTGAGAAAAATGTGTTCTACTACATTCCAAAAACTGCATATTGATGCTTTCTCCGTTAAAAAGTTAGCAATAAAAAAAACTTAACTATGAAAAAACTAACATTAGCATTAATGGATTTGGATCCAAATCTAACCAGCTTTTTACAGTGTCTAGAAACGGGCGGATACACGGTAAAAACTATAATTACGAAGAACCTGTAAGAATTATGAATGCAACTTTGGTACTTGGCACAAAAAACTTTTAAAAAAGCACTAATTAGCAATATCAAACAAATTTTGGATGCTCACATGAAAGTTACTTGTTGGTTGGTCGCTTTTGTTGGTCACTAGAAGACCACTTTATTGTGGCGGCCGCGCTGTGACACTCGTAAATTTTCAGGAGATGTACACGTGCCGTTCCCTTGCAGAGATCATATAACATTATTTTGTGCCCAAATACATGATTTAATTGTATCTTCACGGATTTCACTCCTGATTTCTACAATCCTCAGAAGTAGGGAGCTGCATCACGATTAAAATGCCATCAAATTGACAGCTTCTCGGCCGAAGCCTTTAGGTACGACAATAGCAAATCCTCTTCACCCTTAAAGTTAGTACAGTGGTCGCTGACAATATCGTTATAGCGCCCTCGACGAGCTACAAACCTTCGAAAGCAAGCTAAGACTGCCTCCGAGGACAACTCTGACACAGCTTCGAGGTGTATGGCCTTGGTGGATATACAAGCGAATATACAAAACATATCGTTTTTGACTTTGGATACATTTACGTCTAGACATAATAATTTGGATTAGACCCATGTAGTCCACACCACAATGAGAAAAAGTTTAACTTGGGAAACACTAATGTTTGGTAAATCACCCATAAAAACTGCATATGGGTTAGGTTTCACTCTAGCACACCTAAAACAGTTGAAAAGCATACTACGAATGGCCTAACTAATGGATCAAATCAAAAATTGTTGCCTCAATAAATATTGGAGATAACGATATCCGCTAACACCTCATGGACAGAAGGAGTTTTCTGTTATGTTAATCTGTGATCTTTAGGAAGGAGCATTGGGTGTTCAGCATGGCGCAGCCTGCCGCCTACTCTGATAACTCCGTCGGAATTAACAAAAGAAGCTAACTTCCTAAATTTCTTGGAACAAGGTTTTTCAGATTACAAGTTCTTCAACTCAACAGAAAAACTCTCCATCTGGTCCAATCTCACCATTATACACATAGACTTGTAGAGCTAGTCAGCACTTAGAGCCTGTGATTCTGGAGAAATTTTAACTACAACCTCCATAAATCGGATGCAGTAGGCAAATTTATTTTATATCTTTTAAAATGATAATCTTTTTAATAAGGACAATAAAATTGGACTTTTTGGACAGGTCACAGTTAAAACAATTTTGCGTCCCTCTCGGGACACACTGGGATTAGCACTTAGATCAACGTCAAAGCTACTGGTCCACAATTCACTAGTCCCGTAAACCACAAGAGATAATCAACGAACTGACTGGGATAAAATTTATAAAATATGTGGGTCCTAATAAATATTGAAATCATAAAAAACTTAGTTTTTATATTCGACTATATGAAAAAGCATTATTTTAGTGGTTTAATTATTTGAACGGTCTAAATATATATACCGGGTGTGACGGACAGTCATTTACACAACATTTGTAAACCATTTTATTTTTACCTTCCTAGCCAGCGCAGCAATGGCTCGAAAAGGTATTAGCTTCGACGAAAATTTTTTTTTTGAGTTAACACCGAAAATATGTTATTTGGGTGTATTTTGACCTATCCTAGCAATATTGTCGTGATGTCTATCTGTGTGTGTGTGTGCGTATGTCTATCTGTCCATTACACGATAGTTCCTAAACCGATGAACCGATTTTTATAAAATATTCAGATAAAATACAGCTCGACACTGAAAAGAACTGATTTTGGTTAAAATTCATCAATGTTATTGACAGTTTTTTGACAGTGAAAAAATGTAAAAATTGCTAAGTTTTAACCAGAGCGTCGTATCAATATGCGGTTTTCGGAGTAGCCCACATTTTTTTGCAAAACTTCGTAGCGGCTTTCGTTTCGGATATATTTACAAAAAACAGCACCACTGAGTGTGCAAATGGGCTAGAAACGTATCAGATCCATCATGGATCCATTTATTTTGAGCATAAAACAAGCTACGCTCGTGACAGTGTCAGATTCGTCATATAGCCAAACTGACGCAGCTGACACTACTGACAGTGCCTCCTAAACGTAAATTGGTGAACCATTTCTACACTACACGGTTTTCACGTTTCATATTTCTATATATATTAGCTCACACTACTACTATACTATAGTAGTGTGAGCTATGGCGATCCTAATTTCTTTTATATAAATTCAGTTTCCTACGATTTGTGGTTTTATTTATTTCGATTTTTACGACGTAAGGTTTTAGGCTTTCAAATTCTATAAAAAAACTTTTCTATAATTAAAAATTTCTACATTACAGAAGGGCACTTTTTAATCCTATTTAAAAGAAATTGTATAACTTATCACTTCGCAAATAATCTGTACCTTAATTTTTTGAAATGATTAAAAATTGCGCCTAATTTTACCCAAAAATTATAAATATTTTTATCTATCTAAAAAATAAGCCTAAAAAACTTAAAAACAAGACTGGACACTTTATACAAAATACATACACAGACAAGTGTTATTATTGAACAAGAATTCCATTAAGGTGCCAACTTTCACAATTTATTAGTCTGTTTTAAAAAACCATCGCAAAAATTTTCCCTCCTAAAATTAAATGGAAGTTCATGAGACTTGTCTCGTCAAAGCTGCTTAAATTCAAAAAAGTGTGATGGATGGGTCATGCAATGCAGGGCCACAGTATATAGTGAACTGCAATAGTGAAGAAAATGTTTCTTCTTACCCCTAGAGTGTTTCACTAAGGCTATTAAAATGGATTTGCCACGATCTACCATTTGCCTTCGTTATTATGGTCTACAATTCTGCTTAAAAAACAGTAGCCTTTTCTCCGAGTGGAAAGCTCTTCTGGGCTTCTGGTTTTTCCATGTAAACTCCAGTCATATGGTTCGCCTCGCTGATAGTTTGGATTTATCAGTTGAAAACAGCAAGGCATTCTCTGAAAACACTCTTTCGTCGCTTTGCCATGCTTTGCTATCTGGGATATGGACTTTGTAACCCATCTCAATTCTCCAGGGTATGTGGCTCTGCTGACCGTCATTGACGCGAGGGCGTTTTCTCTTATTGCCAGCTCTTCTATAGCTAGGTGCCTAGTTTTTTCCCACCTTCTTCTCCATTGACCTGGGTAGGTCCTCAGCGCCTTCCATTTGATCCAAGTTGGTAGACTACATAGAGTTATCTTAAGGGCCAGCACACATAGCACACACATCACATCAACGTTAAATTAACGTGAACAAAAGTAACAAAGTTATATTTTACTAGAAAACAACCTCATACCATGTAATATTTTGTAAAATCTACAGGCTTAAAGATAACTTAAAAACAAGGAGATATCAAGCTATAAAAATGTACATTTGCTGAAGATGGCGCTCAAGCCAAGACAAAATATCTATATATAAATTATGTTTCTTTTAAAAGCTAAACAAGATTTTCTAATGTGTCTTTATCAGGTTAATAACTGATGCGTCGTGATCGTAAAGGATCAGGGATCAGTTCCTTAACATCTTTTTGGTAGAGAGCACTCCCTGATAGGTTTCGTCAAAGTGGAAAATGCCGACAATTGGTCGCGCTGCTGCTAGTAAAATCTCAAAAATATTCGGTAGAAAAGGCATGCAAGTCGCGTTTTAAAGTTTGTGTAGAATCTAATGTGATTTTGAGGTTGTTAAAAATGACTTGAAAATAACCTAAAAACATTGCTTTTTAGTTTGATAATGGCGTTATTACAACGCAGTTTTTAGCAAAGTTATTGTTTATAACGTTAATGAATGACCTATTAAGCTTGTTTTCATATATGAAATAAAAAAAATTTCTAGCAGCTTTTAAAATCAACGTTTTTTTGTCACTTGTTTTTTACCTGTTAAACACGTGATTGTGCTATGCACCAGACCTGGGATCCGTATTGGATCCTGGCTTTGATTATTGCCGTGTACATCCAGTGGAGGAACCTGAAGATTGACTCCAGGTCCCGCCGTCTTACTTCTTACCTCTTTCTTTCCGAAACGCCGAAGCCAGTTTAGCGTCATTATCTTGAAAACTATAAAAGCTAATTACTATGTATGTGGTTTTACTGCTGAATTAAAAAATATAATTTACAAAATTTACAGGTTTTAAAAAAATTAATAAGCTTTATTTAACTTTTTGCCATTTTTAAATTTCAAAATTTAAATTTTACTTCAGCATTTTTATAAATTATTAATAGCGTGATTATTTACTGAATAAAAACAATTTTACCGGGTGGGCCAAAAAAACCGGACAATTTTTTTCATTATAACTTTTGAACTATGACAGAGAATTAATCAGAGTTTTGACTGAATGTACCTTTTCGTCCATTATCTCAAAATCCAAGATGGCGGACAAAATTAAAATGTACCCTACAAAGATGCTCGTTTATTATTGTATTGCGAACATGTCTTAATTATTTTTTTAAATTAGTAAAAACGAGATACGAATTAGCAAAATCGGTTCAGTGGTTCTAAAAAAAATACTTTTGTTTCAACCATTGTTTTGCATATTATACGATTGCCTTGCCAATCTTGTCTGCATTGATTTCCTTTTAAATTCATCACTACTGAACCGATTTTAATGAAATAAAAAACATGCTGGTAAGAATTGATTGCTTTTTAAAGATCGTGATCAAAGTTTATCGCCATCTTAAAATTTAAGATGGCGAACAGAATCATACTTGATTCTTCAAAATTGCGTGTTTATTCTTAGTTTCAGCAAATGTTTTAGTTTTTTTTTAATTTGGAGAAAAGTGGTACTTTTCTCCCACACAACGAGGTGCAAATTGGTAAAATCGGTGTGGTGCTTCTGAAAAATCTATTTTTGTTTCAGCTATTGTTTTACAGATTATACGATTGCATTGCCAATCCTGTCTGCATTAATTTCCTTATAAATTCGTTATTACTAAACCAATTTTAGTGAAATAATAAAAATCGTGTTGAGAATTGATTGCTCTTTAAAGATTATAATCGAAATTTGCCGCCATCTTAGAATTTAAGAATTTGGACAGAATCATACTTGAACTTGAACTCCGAAAATGTTTTAGTTTTTTTTTATTTATCCAAAAACATTACTTTTCTCCTGCATAAAGAGATAAAAAATATTTAAGTGCTTTTCTATAAATTATAAAAAAAAAACTAAAACATTTTTTGAAAATAAGAATAAACGTGCCTTTTTGAAGGGTCAAGTATGATTATTTTCGAAATCTTAAATTCTAAGATGGCGGCAAATTTCGATTATAATCTTTAAAGATCAATCAATTCTAACCACGATTTTTTTTTTATTTCGCTAAAATTGGTTTAGTAATAACGAATTTATAAAGAAATGAATGCAGACAGGATTGGCAATGAAATCGTATAATTCGTTCCTTTTTTTATTGCTAGTAGTCATTAATACAAAAATTCTTCGAATAAGCTGCCTTACTAATTGGTATTTACAGAATGTTTTTAGACAAATTCAGCGCTGACACAAAATAACTTATTCTTATCAGAAAAAAACTATTTAATTGACGAGTAGAATGGGATTTTTGGTGTTAAAATTTAATTTGATTAGAACTATTCAAAACACCATAATTTAAGATGTAGCTTGATTGGAGAACGTTTGCAGTGATGTCTGTGAGCATCCGGTATACAATCATTTGCAAAGCTACCTTGTAGCTTAGAGACAAACTGCGCAAGCGTTATATTGTTTCAAATCCCAATGTAAATGTTTAATGCAAGAGCACAACGTTGTACGGGCGTTGATTTTTATACGGCACCCCAGTATATTGCGCCAATTTAGTAATCAAACTCCCACCGTGTATAGTTTTTGCAAAGTCAGTTGAACAAAGATAAAAGCCGACCATCGGCATATCCTTTATAGAAAATGACATGGGCGGCGGTAGATATACTCATGAAAATTATTTCATTTAATTATGGCGTAAACTAAAGACATAAAAATAGATAATAAAACTTTCTATTCCTACACCTACAGGAACAACACTGATTTATTTTTTAACTCTGCATACTGCCGACTAAAGGGGTCCCGAAAAGCACACCCGAAAGCAATTAAAAGCGCATCTCAGAAAAATCTTCCAATCAGGTGATGTCTATCCACCTGTGCTGGGTCGGTCAAAAAACAAATACTTTGTCGTCGGCCCGCAAAGAGTCGCGCCTTTTCTCTGTCGGTAGGGTTGAAATTATACCAGGAAGATTTTATATAAATTTGGATAACTTTTAAAGGGCAGATTGAAGCAAAATTTCATGAAATCGATAGAACCCCGTATTAGGAGCATTTCAGGTGAATTTGCAAAAACTATAAAATTGTGTACAATTCTGTTAAGAACTGATTAGATTTATTTTGGTCAAAATCCAGTAATGCTAACGACAGTTTAAAAATTGAAAAAAAGCTAACTTTTGAACGAAGCATCGCATTAATATTTTTAAGATTTCGGAATATAGTAGAACAAGTTTTTGTCAATAATTTATGTATTACTAAAAACTTCGTAGGAGCTTCCATTTCTGAGATATTTACAAAAACGTACACAGTGATATAGCATGGAGTTTACTTGGAGTCTGCTAATGGGCTCGAAAGGTATCAGATCTTTTATTTTTAAAACCTGTCCTTACTGTACAATAAATTAGGACTTATTTCGAATAATATACTGTGAATATGCAAGGGGCTTATAGAGCTTCGGTGCAGTTTTTTCGATTTTTTCATGTTAGGGAGCAGCTCTACACTGCCAGCTTTTGTTGATTTATTAAACTTTTTAAATTAGAAAGGAGAAAAAGTTTTGTTATGATGGTGGTGCGGCATTTTTATTAAGTGAGCGGCAGGCATGCTACGAGATCATTAATAAAATTATTAAAATTGCAAAAACCCTCTTTAGTAGCTCTGATGGCTTTTTCTTTTCCGTAATTAAGTTCTAGGTAACAATTATTCTGAATATCACAACCAACCAACCAATTTATGGGCACCTAAGCTACTGTAATTTCTAACCTAATGTAATTTTACCCATTTTGGTCCGCGAAGATAACCTCCTATCCGCCACCCAGAGACCGTCTCATTGGTAATTCTCCCCCAAGTGTAACACCACTGAACAAGACAAACCATAATGTATTTCTAATGAGCATGAAGTTAGCGAAGCACCCATCGCAGATCGAATCGTGACTAGGTGGATAATTTGCCGTTAATTAGTCGTGAATTAGTTGTGGAAAAATTAATTTTGTCGCTCGTATTTTTGACCGTTTTTTTGTGTGCTTCGCTAACTTCATATGAAGTTAGCGAAGCCCCTTGTCAAAAATGGCTTTAGACATGACCTATCGAAACCGAATGTGGTGGATAATTTGCCGCTAATTAGTCGTGAATTAGTTGTGGAAAAATTATTTTTGTCGCTATTATTTTTGATCGTTTTTTTGGGTTCGCTAACTTCATATTTTGGCACCCATCGCAAATCGAATCGCTACTAGGTGAATAATTTGCCATTAATTAGTCGTGAATTAGTTTTTTTGGGTGCTTCGCTTACTTCATATGAAGTTAGCGAAGCACCCTTGTCAAACATAATTTGTCGCTAAAAAGTCGTTAATTAGTTGTTGAAAAATTAATTTTGTCGATCTTATTTTTGACCGTTTTTTGAGTGCTTTGCTTAATTCATATAAAGTTAGAGAGGCACCCAAAAAACACTCAAAACTAAACGCGACAAAATTAGTTTTTCCACAACTAATTAACGACTAATTAGCGGCAAATTATCCACCATATTCGATTTCGATACGTCATGTCTAAAGCCATTTTTACGAGGGTGCTTCGCTAACTTCATATGATGATAGCGAAGCACCCAAAAAAACGGTAAAAAATAAGAGCGACAAAATTAATTTTTCCACAACTAATTCACGACTAATTAGAGGCAAAGTATCCACCATATTCGATTTCGATACGTCATGTCTAAAGCCATTTTTACGAGGGTGCTTCGCTAACTTCATATGAAGTTAGCGAAGCACCCAAAAAAATAGCCAAAAATGAGAGCGACAAAATAAATTTTTCGTCAACTAATTCACGACTAATTAACGACAAATTATTCACCTAGTCACGATTCGATCTGCGCTGGGTGCTTCGCTAACTTCATGCTCATGTATTTCTACCTTCCTAGCCCGCGCAGCAATAGCTAGAGAAGGTTATATTTTCGAAGAATTTTTTTTTGAGATAACGCCGAACCTAGCAATCTTATCGTGATGTATGTGTGTGTGTGTATGTCTATGTCAACCGCTACACCGATTTTTATAAAATTTTTAGGTAAAATAGTGTTTGACACTCTAACGAGCTGATTAGATTTTGGTTAAATCCATTAATGCTAATGACAGTTTTTTGACAATAATTTTTTTTAAAAAACTAACTTTTTAACGGAGCATCGCATTAATATGCGGTTTTTAGAATATAGTATACTGGAGTTTGTTCAATAATTTGTTTTTTTACCAAAAATTTTGTAGGAGCTTTAGTTTGTGAGATATTAACAAAAAAAATGTTTCAATTGAAGTGTACTAATAGGCTAGCTAGGATGGTATCAGATCCGTCATGGATCCATTTATTTTATCTTCATGCACAGTTGTCTTTAATATAGTAACCGAGAAGAGCAATTTTTAAATGGAACCATCTAAAAGGTGTGCGAAAATTTGCTGAACAGATGGGGAGTTCTTTAATACTATGTTATCCCAAAAATTCTTTATGCAGAAAAGTTTTGCTTGTCCTAAAACTTATTTAACACCAAACAGATCAAAGTTGTCATGCAAAGTATATAGGGTAGATTAACAAACACATATTTTGCATAAGAGAAAAGTACCCTTGTTTGAAGAGATAGAAAAAAATTGTACAAAAAAAGTTGTTTAGAATTAAAAGCTATGTGCAGTTACACATTTTCAACTTCCTATGACGACTTAGAAATTTTTAAATTTTTTAAACAATCTAAACAACTGAGAAGGGTTGATTAAAATTTTGATAAAAAAGAGAAATACTTCTGGCTATTCAAGAAAACCCCAAAGAAAGCATTAGACAAATATCCCGGACTTTGAATATAACCAACATGTTTACAAGAAAAATACTAAAAAAGCATAAACTCAAACCTTTTAAGACAAAAAACGGGGACGAGACAAGTGCGTAATAGTTATTTACCTACTCGCGTGCGGTAAAGTAATTACTTTACCGCACAGTGTGCGGTAAAGTAATTACTTTACCGCACGCGCACCCTTAGAAACCTTAGCAACACATCAAAAAGACAGCTTCAATATTTGAATACATTTCAATTCCATCCAATTTGACATGTTTATTTATAAATTACATTCAGTTTTTTGAAAAGAAAAGGTACTCGTAGGTAAAATATTGTACCTAACACATGCGGAAAGTGTCTTTACCTCCCTTGACGGCTTGACCGAACGCCGCTCCGCGTCATTCGGCCAATTGCCGTCGCGTGCGGTAAAGTATTACTTTCCGCACTTGTTAGGTAAATGACTATTACCTAACAAGTGCGGAAAGTGGTACTAAAAGATAGTTTCCGCAAGAGTTAGGTACAATGTTTTTCCTACGAGTGTTTTTGTCCATCTTCTTTATCAAAAAAACATGTTTTAATTCGCAAAGATTTTATAATAATGCTAGAAAATGAGACATAAGATAGAATAGTTACATAAATCATTTAATTAGTCAAAAATATCATCATTTCTAACAAAACAAAAATCGTGCGGAAAAGTAGCTGTTCAGCTCTAGTGCGGAAAAGTTACAGGCGAAAGCGCTATTATTTATATAATAGGATCAGATAAAGAGGCGAACATCCACAAAATAAAGTTTAAAAAATTATGACAGTGCCGCAACGGAAAACAAAATAAAAATCACTGTCAAATACTTAACACCAGGGTTCGCCTTTATCTACACCTCACTACCCAAGCAAAATCACACGGGGCTAATAACGCTACTTTGCCAAAATGTAAAAAAATGAGTTTTCGCGAAATGAAAACGAAGAAACGCACTTAACCCAAATCAGCCTATTATTAGTAGAAAGTCTTGACAAAACACTACAAATTGTTCAAAACTACCTTCTGAACTTTTTCCATTAACTCTAAATCAAATTTTTTGCCTTTCCATCAAATTCCTTTTCGATTTTTTCTCGAAAGAGCTCAGCACCTCTGTCACCTCATAGACTTTTATTAAAATCTTTATTAAACTCCAATTAGGAATGTCGCTGAAAAGGGCCTGTGTCTCATTTCAATTGATTTTCACGTCCTCCAAAGGTTTAAAATAGAAAAATGTCCTTTTCAGTCAAGGCTATAGGGATTGTAAAAAAACATTTTGTGATGGTATATGTCTGTCTGTCTTTCTGTCTCTCTGGATCACGAAAACTCAAAAACAGATAAAGCGCCATGGAGCCAAATTTTGTACAAACATTTTTTGATACCCGTGGATAAAGCCATTAAATTTTCTTGCGGTACGGGCTGCAGGAGTATAGTCTATCTATCTATCTATTTAACCTTCTTTGATCCATCTTTGGACATAGGCCTCCCCCAATATCTTCCACTTTTCTCTGTCTGTCGCCCTGTTCATCCATCTAGTCCCAGCATGTTTCTTCAAATCGTCCGCCCATCTCATTTGGAGTGTTCCACTACTTCTTTTATTTTCCCAAGGTCTCCAGTTTACAATACATTGTTCCACCGATCATCCCTCTGTCTGATATTATGACCGGCAAATTTCCATTTTAATTTTGCCACTTCTTCTCAAACAAATTTTTTTTATTTCTTATCCGTTAATTCTTTTTCCTATCTGTTAGCTTTATATGTAACATTTGTCTTTCCATTGATCTTTGGGCTTTTGTTACCTTATCCATCTTTGATTTTGTAAGTACACTTTCGTTTTGAAGTACTGAGGAAATTTTTTATTTTTTAATATATAGCTTAATTTACCGAATGCTGCCCAGGCCAATCTTACTCATCTCTTGATTTCAGCCGTTAGTCTATCTGTTAATATTTTTATGAAAAGCAGTTTTACCACCGGATTTGAGCATTTCTGCCGCTAGTCCATCTTTTCGAGGTGATTTGCATTTTTTTTAATGCTCTCTTAATTTCCGCTTTGCTTATTTCATGTTGTAATGTTCTTTATTTTTGTTTTAAGTTTCTTCATGGTTTTTCGCTATGGTTCCCTGTTTGTTTGGTAAATTCTGTATAGAATAGCTGTGTGATATTTATAATATCCTCTTTAACGTTATTTTCTATGCCGTTCATATCTTTTATTTTAATTATTTCATATCTACCTAGAGTCGGCCTTAGACATTACATGTTTCTGTTATTTTCTATAACACTCTCAACTTTTATTTCTTGGCTCTTTCTTTTATTTTCTTTTATCATTTTTCTATAGTTTTATTTATTTCTGTGTTTTCTATCGATGTTCTTTCTCTTTTTTCTCCCGGCTCCGCCTTTTCTACACCAGTTTCTTTATTTCTTCTGATATAAAGTTTTTTCCCTTCGTTCTTTGATCATAGCTCTTATCAGCGTATTATTTATTTCATCTATATTTTCATTTTTGCATCTTAAGTTTTGGGTTAGCTGTTCATATCAAGTTGTTTATTGTTGCTATTAATTTTTCTTTTCATTTCGAAATTGCTATCAATGCCGTTTTTTGTTCTGACTATCCTGTGATCACCGCCTGTTCTAAAGCGGTTAAGGACTGTTACATCTCTAACGAACTTTTTGTCAGTGTCAGTATGTAATCAATTTCGTTTTTCGTTATTCCATTAGGGCTGAGCCATGTTCAATTTCGTTAGGGTTTAGTCTTGTGGAACGAATTCATTGCATAAAGGAAAAACCTCCAGCTAATTCATTAAGGTTGTGCTCCTGTCATTCCTTTGATTATAATATCCATAAACCCCCATTTTAGTTTCTTCTATGCTCATTTTCTTAACTTATTTGGCATTAAAATCTTCCATTACTACTGAAAGATGTGTTTTGTATTCTTCCATAGCTTTTGAGATGTCTTCATAGAATGCTTCAAAATGCTCATCATCGTAGGTAGAAGTGGGGGCGTATACTTGAATAATTTTAAGTGATGTTCTTTTCATTTCTAGTATAAGATAGGCAACGCGATCTGAGATTACTTTAATAGTATGGACGTGTTTACCTATGATCGTTACCTTTATGGTATAGTAGATTACCGGAGTTTAGTGGGGTGGTTTAAATATTTTAAAAAATCATGGCTTGAGAACAGCAGCTAACGCAATGAAATTTTTTAATGTAGATCAAGAGTTATATTTTTAAAAATTCGTCACATTTACAGGTTTTGAGATATAAATTTTTGTTTAAAAATATTATCTTATCATAACAAAAACATTTCATGTAAAAAAAAGCCAAGTACGCGAAAATGGCATTCCGTAAAAAGAATTGAGATAAAAGTAAAGCCTAGTTCTCCAATACAAATTTCAAAATGAAAGGTTCTTACTAGTTTGGAAATGTTTTTTAAACTTTGGAGGGGTTGTTAACTCCATGGAGATCTACGACTGTGCAAAGTTTGAGATTCGTAGCTCATTCCGAAGTAGAGTTTTAGGTAGGTCAAATATCGGCTGAGATGTTTCAAGAAAAGATGGTTACGGCGCGCGAACTTGGCGAGGCACTGCCGTGCCCTCAGATGAACCACTGCAGCTAGGAAAACCCGATTTTAACATTTAGATTGAGCATGAGTATTACATTTTCACAAAATTTGTTATGGCTTCAAAGTATGCCACTCACAATTTTTGAAATAAGGAATACGTGTATACCTCAAAAACGACAACAGATAGATTAACGTAGTTTTCATAAATTCGCCAAACGCTTGGGTATGTTATGCTACTACATTACAATCAGCGCTTTGTTGTACGTATTACATACCAATACAGGAAATAACAAAATGTAAGATATTTAGCCAATGAATGGAAGTTTATTGATTCAGTCACACCAACATTAAAATAATCAACACAAATAAAGATAATTTCATAATATTAGTACTTGTGTACGCAAAATTCTTGTTTTTCGTTATATGGCAGAAATTAATGTTTAACTTATTGATTAAAAATCAGTTCAACACTTTTTAACATTGATTGCAAAGAGAAAAAATTACATTATTTATCCTGCAACGGCATAAGGCTCAACTGTACCGCAGGAGTAGTAAGCAATGTACTTAGGTGACCCCTGTAGGTGATCCGTGGTTACAGCAACTGATTTACCTGTATCGCAGTAAAGAATGTATATAAGCAGACTGGTTTGGTTCGGTTTGGTTCGGTTCGGTTTGTATCGATGGAAGTACAAGGTAATTCACCATATTTTGAAACCCCGGTTAGCGCTTTTATTATTGTCATATCATTCTATAGATCAAAATTATTGATAACTACTTTCTTATTAATTTTAAAGATGTATAGAAGTGTATGACAAATTAAAATGCGCTAAATCTTAGGAAATATTTATCGTAATACAGGTAGATATGTTGTACATTTTCATATTCATAAAAAAAAGGCGGATTTAAAAATAAATTAATATACAGGGTATTCTATTTAATATTAAAAAGTTGATGTCAAATTTTGATATAGAGAATGGCATTTGACAGCATCTGACATATGAATTAAAAGGCTTTTGATAAACTACAAAACTTTTATATTTAAACTTAAACATAAAGGTGCTAACCGATTGTTCAAAATATGGTGAGTCACTCTGTACTATTTTGGAGCTGAAAGAAATTAAACTTGTATTTTATGACCAGATATCTATTTGCTTCAAAAAGACCAATCAAGTACAGAAAATAAGTCAAACAGTCCCCCTTCCGAAATGCGACATTCCGTATAAAGCGTGTCGCATTCCACACCGAATTCTCCGGCACGTTGAGCTTCTAAGTAGGCCACATCGAGGTTCGGATCGGTTGGAAAATCCTCGTAATTTGGCCTAAAAATTTGAGGAAAAACGCAATTAAAACATAAACATATAGTAAAGTGAATCTGAATTAAATGAAAAAATAAATGGATCCATGACGCCTTCCTAGCTAGCCTATTATCACACTTCAAATGAAGCCATGGTAATATATTAGCCTTTTTTGTAAATATCTCAGAAACTAAGTTCCTACTAGTTGAATTATTATAATTTTTTAAATATGTATTATATAAATTGAACTGAAAAAGTCCGTATCATTAAGTAGCAATTGTGTTGTGACTTTATGATTTCAGTAATATATCAGGGGTTGTATTTGTGCCAGTGGCGTATATAGAAAAAAATTTCGGGGGGGGGCACAACTGTTTCCGGGGGGGCCGAGACCCCATTAGGCCGTATTTTATGCTATTTTATGTTTGTATTTGTTAGCTCCCGCTAAATTTCGCGGTTGTTTATATATATTTTTAAAAACACACAACTGTATGAAAGGCAAAGCGCATTCAGCGTATTTGGACATGCGCACCAACAACCGGTGAGATCATTGTCAATCGCCAAGAGAAAAAGGCGTGTTAATTTCGTTCTCCAACTATTTTAAATATCTACACCTGAAAGTGCTCGATTTTTGTGTACTGAAGCATAGAACTGGAAACTTCAACCCTTCAGCTACGTGGTGACATCATTAGATCCATCGGGGGCCCCCAGGGAACGAGGAGAACTTGACTGCAAAGGAGGTGAGTGCTTGTCTTTGATTACCGTTGTGTGGTTCCAACAATTTTACCTATGGACATTTTGATTATTCCGTAATTTCATATCTATATTTATGTTTGCTCGCGATATCATTAATTAATTAATATTTACAGTCCATTGCCTTTAACGTTTTTCTATCCGCGAGTTAACAAAAGTGTTCCTTCCAGCCGAATTATTTTTAAATAATAAATCCATACGACGGTATTAATAAAATTGCAAGTCGAATAATAACAGGGCGGTTCAAGGCCGCATCGTCGTTGAAACGTCGAGAGAGAAAGTCGGCCGGCGCAGTACGTGTTTTTGGTCCGCTGCCATGGTAACGGGTCTACTCCGCGTGGTGTAAACAAATCGAGTAGGAATCAAAACAAAACAAAACAAAAGTTCAGTGGTGTATCATATCATTTCGATATTTAAAACAATTTTTATCAATTGGCGATAAATTAGTGCATATTTTCGACAATTCGTCATTTTTCTATTTCAGAAGCATTAATTTAGCGTTAATTGTATATTTACCGACAATTTCGTCATTTCAAAGGTAAAATCATGTCTGTCAAAAAAGCCGTACAAAAACGCAAGGGTTTTTTATCTGCGATCACCGAGTGTTATGTGTTGTCGCAGACTGCGGAAAAAGATGAAAGAGCGAGAAACGAGTTTCAAGTGAGGTATGCCGATTTGGATGAAACCTTCGATAAATGCATGCTGGCACATAATGACGTCATTATGTTGCTAGACGACTCGGACGATGAGGAATTTAAAACGCAGGATGCGATCCTTTCAGAAGCTCGTAAATATTTTTATGCGTGTAAGGGGGTTTACTCTAAAATATTTCCGGTTGAGGCCCCATCCTTTTCGGGATCATATGTTCGACAAAACGAAACTCCAAAACTCAAAGAGTTAGGTATTCCCATATTTCGAGGTGATAAAAAATTATGGCCAAGCTTTTTCGATCTTTTTAATAACATTATAGATCAAAATCAAAGTCTAAGTAACGTTCGAAAACTTCAATATTTATTTTCATATCTCGAGGATGAGCCTTTAAAATTGATATCAGGGATTAGCTTATCTGATCAAAATTATAAAATTGCTTACGACAAATTAGTCAATAGATATCAAAACAAGCGAGACCTCGCAAATGATGCTTTGAGCTCAATTATGAACTCCACCTTAAAAAACGAGTCAGCTAAAGAATTGCGTAATTTAATTGACACCTTTTCTGAATCCCTAGAAATTTTAAAATCACTTAGCTTTGACGTTGACAGTTGGGACTTTATTATTTTTTTCATTTTATTAGAAAAATTGGATATTCCAACGCGTTCAAATTTCGAAATGAGTCACGCCAATACTAATACCGAAATTCCCACTTTTCAGTCACTTTTTCAATTTCTAGAAAAAAGATGTAAAGTTTTGGAATCACTTCCTCAATCAACAGCACCCAAAAAGGTGCCTATCTATCAAAAATCAAATTCTATGCAAAATCAGTCTGGGCAAAAGCCTACCTATCAAAATTCAAATTCTATGCGAAATCAGTTTGGGCAAAAGCCTACCTATAAATCATCCAACTCGCCTTTTATAGGACTGGCTGGCACCTCAACTAATTCGAGTACGGGAATAAAATGTTTCCGATGTAATCAAGGTCACGTGCTTTCGAAATGTCAAACATTTCTTGATCTCTCACCTATCGATCGCCTATCTTTCGTCAAACAGAAAAAATTATGTTTAGCGTGTTTTCATCCCTTGCATGATGTAGATACGTGCAAATCAAAATATTCATGCAGGACTTGCAATAGTAAAAGGCACCACACTTTAACTCATATCTTAGAAACTAATCAAGCGTCTGGAAGCCAAGATACTAGTCCTGTCATTCACACACCACCTGTCAATAATCTTCATGTGTCATTAAATGCCTCAGGACCTTCAGGTACCTTTCTTTTATGCACCGCCATAATAGATGTTATGGACGGTTGCGGAAATTTTCAACCTGTAAGGGCACTGCTTGATTCTGGATCACAGACTGGATTCATCAGTGAAAAGTGTATTCAGCGTCTTAATCTTCCTAGGCGAAGTTACACCACTGAAATATTCGGATTAAATCAGATGTCTTCTTTTACTTCCAAAGAGCTCGTTCAATGTCACATTAAGCCACAAGGACAAGTCACTCCTTTACTTAATTTCGAAGCAATTGTTGTTCCACAACTATGTTCCAATATGCCTACATTCTCCTTGAACGATAATCAGTGGAAACACTTGGGAAACCTTAAACTTGCCGACCCATCTTATTTCAAATCTAGACCTGTGGACCTGGTTATTGGTTGCGAGCTATTCGCACAGATTTTCAAGGAGGGCAGGGTTCTTGGACAGGTAGGGCAGCCTTCAGCCCTTGAAACTATCTTTGGCTGGGTCGTCATGGGAAAGGTTGACGAAGTGGGTAGTCTTACGGAACGAACCAGTTGTTTTTTAACGAGTCATTCACCTCCTTTAGAGGTCATTCTCCCTAGGTTTTGGGAAATCGAACATTTGCCTAAAAAACAAATCTTATCAAAGGAAGAAAAACAAGCAGAATCAATTTTTACTGCTAGTGTATTACGGCAACCGAGCGGTAGATTCATGGTAGATCTTCCGTTTAAAGATAAAATAAACCCTGACCTAGGAAATACTTATCCGCAAGCTTATCGTAGATTTTTACTTCTAGAAAATAGATTAATCAGAAATCCTGATCTGTACACTGCCTATTCAAATTTCATGCAAGACTATATCGATTCTAATCATATGAGTTTGGTTTTATCTAGTCAACCAAAGGTCGACGTATCGTGTTTTTTAGCACATCATTGCGTTTTAAAGCCCGAAAGCTTGAGTACAAAATTAAGGGTGGTCTGGGATTGTTCAGCAGTCACCCCAAAAAATATTAGTCTCAATGACACATTGTTATCTGGACCGAAACTTCAAAAGGATATTGCTTCTTTACTCCTTACATTTCGTCTTAATCCTATTGCCTACATTGCTGATATCAAACAGATGTTCCGTCAAGTCCTTATCAATCCTTGTCACCGTCCTTATCAAAGGATATTGTGGAGGTTTTCTCCACAGGACCCACTTTCAGTGTGGGAACTTTCTACTGTCACTTTTGGCATGACATGCTCACCTTTTCTAGCCATGCGTACCTTAAATGAGCTGGCAGAGAGAGAAAAGGAACGTTTTCCTATGGCTAGTACTGTTCTAAAAACGTCAATCTATATCGACGATATCTTGGGAACTAGCCCTTCGCTTTCTGAAGCTCTCTCCCTTCAAACAGAACTCAATGATTTGTTGAAGTCGGGAGGATTTGAACTTAAAAAATGGGCAAGCAATTGTCCTGAGTTATTGGCAACATTGCCAGAGTCCGATCGTCAAATGCCTCTCTCTTTCGACAAGGAGGAACCCCACTTTATCAAAGTTTTAGGACTTCAATGGCATCCAAAAAACGACATTTTTTCTTATCAATGCCGAATGAAGGACAAACCCCCAACCAAACGTTCTATTTTATCTATCATAGGAACAATCTTCGACCCCTTCGGTTTTCTTTGTCCCTTGTTGCTACAAGCAAAATTTATTTTGCAACAGTTGTGGATATCGAAAGTAGGCTGGGACGAAGAACCAGATTCTTCTATCATCGACTCTTGGAACAAACTTCGTTCTGAATTCCCGCTTCTTTCCAATTTTCAATTACCCCGACAAATCAAACTGTCAAAAACCAATACCTGTCAAATCATCGGCTTCTGTGACGCTTCAATTCGAGGCTACGCAGGCGTCGTATATTTTCGTGTAGAAGAGGAAAACAATATATCTGTTTCTCTCATATCTGCAAAATCTAGGGTCGCGCCTATAAAGTCACAAACTTTGGCTAGGCTAGAACTCCTAGGCGCATTTCTTTTAAGCGAATTAATTGACTTCGTTTTATCTAGCTATGAAGGAAAAATAACTTTTACAAATATCGTTACTTTCTGCGATTCGCAAGTCGTATTGCACTGGCTTTCATCCCCTCCTAATCGCTGGCAAACCTTTGTTGGAAATCGCGTCAGTAGAATCCAAGAAATCATCCCCTCAAACTCGTGGCGCTACATTCCTTCTGCTTTGAATGCAGCCGATATTGCGTCACGAGGGGCCACCCCTTCACAGCTCATGTCACATGACATGTGGTGGAACGCACCGTCGTTTTTGTGGTCTCCCGAAAACGAATGGCCCGATTTTCATAAACCAAAAATGCCGATTGATTTCGGAGATATTAATCTGGAGGAAAAGCCAAAAGTCTGTTGCAATGCGATAATTGATGTCAACTTCTTAGATCAGCTTCTTATCAAATATTCATCTATATCCAAAGTTCAACGTATCATTTGTTATGTCCTTCGAATAGTTAACCTTTTTCAAAACCATTCCTATCAAAAACCCACTAAGCCGCCGGACCAAAAAGTTATTTTTGAGAATATTGTTTTTCCTACCACCGGTGAGATGCAAAGTGCGTTATACCTTCTTATCAAACGCGTTCAAGGTTCTTGTTTTTCTGAGCTTTTTTCCGCGTTATCTAAGGATAAATCAATACCAAAACCTTTACGAAAACTTTCACCTTTTCTTGATGAAAATAATATCATTAGAGTCGGTGGCAGATTACAAAAATCTGACCTTTTGTCTTATTCTGCAAAACACCCCGTCTTACTTTCGAGTGACCATCGTTTAACTACACTTCTTATCGAGTCCGCTCATCGACAATATCTTCATCCTGGGTTTAAAACATTACATAATCTGCTTTTACAGCAATTTTGGATATTATCTGCCAGACGGGCAATTCAAAGAACCATATCCAAGTGCTTGCAATGTTTTAGAATCAACCCTAAACCCTATAGACCGCCCATAATGAGTTCACTTCCCGCTCATCGAATCAATCAGCTTAAACCTTTTTCGAGTGTAGCTATCGACTTTTGTGGACCTTTCTTTGTGATTCCTCATCGTTACCGTGGTTGTAGAGCTTTCAAATCGTATGTCTGTGTGTTTGTCTGTACGGCCACACATTGCGTGCATTTGGAATTAACCATGGAACTGTCCACCGAAGGGTTCGTAGGTGCATTCCATCGATTCATTTCTAGACGCGGAAGCGTGACGCAATGCTGGTCAGATCAAGGCAGTAATTTTATAGGGTTTCGTAACCAATTACTGGATTACGCAAGAAGTGCTGCCACCAGACTTTCTATTCGTTGGCATCTGGGACCTCCTCTCAGTCCACATTTCAATGGCCTGGCGGAGGCTGGCGTCGGAAGTTTTAAAACTCACTTTGTTCGAGTTGTCGGCGACCGGAAGTTGTCTATCATGGAGATGTCCACCCTTACCTGTCGCATAGAAGCCGTACTTAATAGTCGCCCTTTATCTCCTGCCTCTTCAGACCCACACGATCTTCAACCTCTTACCCCTGGGCATTTTTTGACACTTGAACCCCTTAACTCTGAAATTCCGGAGTCAGATTTGTCCGAGGTTCCCCTAAATCGGCTCTCGAGATGGCAACTAATCCAAAAACTACATAATGATTTTTGGAAACGGTATTCTATAGAGTATTTGCCTACGCTACAACAGCGACACAAGTGGGCTGATTTGTCCCCAAATATCAAATTAAATGATTTGGTTATCATAACAAGTGATCACATTCAAACGCCTTTGAAATGGCCGGTCGGTCGGGTCATCGAACTGCATCCCGGCGGGGACGGTCAGGTGCGTGTTGCGACGGTAAAAACGGTTACCGGTGTTTATAAGCGGCCAGTTGTAAAACTGTGCCTCTTGCCAAATTAAAAGTAATTTTAATTTTCTACCTTTTACCGGGTATTACAATAGGTTTTTTATTTTTAATTTTTTTTTTTTTTTTTGAATTTTTTGTTTGTTTGTTTTGCCTTTTTTTCGGGATTTCGTTATCTCTAAATAAACTTACGATACTTATCTATTTTCATTCATTTATATTTATCAGTCGATTCTTTTTCTTATATCTATATCTGTCCGGTTGAGATTCTAAATTTGTGTGTTTTGGAGGGCAGTTATGTTAGCTCCCGCTAAATTTCGCGGTTGTTTATATATATTTTTAAAAACACACAACTGTATGAAAGGCAAAGCGCATTCAGCGTATTTGGACATGCGCACCAACAACCGGTGAGATCATTGTCAATCGCCAAGAGAAAAAGGCGTGTTAATTTCGTTCTCCAACTATTTTAAATATCTACACCTGAAAGTGCTCAATTTTTGTGTACTGAAGCATAGAACTGGAAACTTCAACCCTTCAGCTACGTGGTGACATCATTAGATCCATCGGGGGCCCCCAGGGAACGAGGAGAACTTGACTGCAAAGGAGGTGAGTGCTTGTCTTTGATTACCGTTGTGTGGTTCCAACAATTTTACCTATGGACATTTTGATTATTCCGTAATTTCATATCTATATTTATGTTTGCTCGCGATATCATTAATTAATTAATATTTACAGTCCATTGCCTTTAACGTTTTTCTATCCGCGAGTTAACAGTATTCATGAAATATGTGGAAAATATCTAAAAATATCTTAGCTTCGGGGGGTGGCGGGCCCCCCAGCCCCCCCCGTTATATACGCCACTGACTTGTGCTACATTTAGTTGCCGGTTCTTGCCGGAGTATTAGCTATGATTTATTGTTTCAGCGTTGGCTCATGGGATTAGCCGACGTAATTTATTTAACGTGTGGTACAAGACACCGGTTTCACAGAGTAAAAATCAATCCGTTTTGTTAAATAAAAAAAGCGTTAAGCTAATTACATACACGCACTCTCAAATTATCAATTTTTCAAGTTATTTGCTTAAGAGGTGTTCATTCCGGGTTATTATTTATTTAAAAAATAATTTATTTTGTTTAATTTTATTTTTTTAAGCATTTTTTTGTTTTTACTATATTTTTAAATACGGCCTTTTGAATTAATTAGGCCATAATTGGGCTTCCTATAAGTTACTCTAATCTAATAAAATAATTATAATTAAGAATAAAATCTTAAATCCATTTTTCTACTTTTAAATTAAAATAAGAATACACCAGTGAAACTCCCTTAGCGCCTCTCTAAAAGTTAAACTGGACATATATGCGCGAAGTCGCTTGTGAATTCAATAATGATCAGTTGCTTTCGTACCTCCGGCGACTCTCACACGATCAACCGCACGGTTTAAAAATAAACAATGCTGATAAGAAAATGAATTCCGCCTACACGTTTTTCGGCTATGATCAATATTAATATATTTAATATTAAAACCAAAGACACAATAAAATTTTCTTATTAGCGCGATTACGCGTGTGCTCAATATTACTGGAATAGAAGCTGGACACATGGATTCAACCCTCTGGAAGGCCTTCCAGGTTCTGGAATGAAGACAGCACAGCAGTAAGTGATTATATTTTTTTAGTGTCGAAATTCGCTTATAAAATTATATTAACAATAATAATTTCTTAGTGCATAAATTTAGTGCTAAGCTTGAGCGGAGCTGATTTTAGTAATCATATATTTTTATTTGGGGAAATTTCTACCGTTTCAGCTTGATATTATCGGCCAACTTAAATGCTTGTAAAATTAAAATAAACATAATCCATAATAATTCTAAAAAATAAAATAAAATATAAAATTCTAATTTCGATTTACAGTCCGCTATGCAAACCAATTTTAACTGGGCGAGAAGTAGGCAAGAGGAAAAAAACGATATGCGACATATTTTTGGAGGCGACTATACCATCTCCTTTTTTTTAAACGCTAGTTGACATTTCCTAACTTTCAGCATCAATTTGTCAAAATTACAAAAATAAAATAATTTCGTTCGTTCAGAAACGACAAGCTGACCACCGTGCTTCGGTCGCACCCACGGAAAAATCGTTGGCATTTAAATTGCAAAACCTTATGATTGGGTTTTTAAAAAAGCTAGAAGCTAAAAATATATAATTTCCTATTTTAACATTTTGATTGTTTTGTGCGTCTATACAGGGTTTTAAAATAAACTCTGGTAAAGTTAAGAATATAATTTTTATTTTTTAGGTCCTTCGGTGTGTATGCATGTTTGATTAAATTAATTAAATATTAAATTCCAAGAGCATTACGATACGCCACCATTTTTGAATTTTTTTTTAACGAAAGATATAATCAGCTTATATTTTTATAGGTTTTTTCCCAAAAAGCAAAAAAACCACACTGCAAGTTTTTGATATCACTGGTCGGCATGAAAATCGGCCCTGACACCATTCTTGCCGATTCTTATGGAAAATGAGCTCCTGGATCCAAATATAAACTCCGTTTTTCCCCATCACCCGCCATTTTCGGGGAGACCCCCCCCCTACCTATTTTTACTGCTTTTCGATAGTTTGGTGGGACGGAAAGGATTTTTTTTGGCCTTAACATCATTATTTCTGAGAGACTGAAGATTTTAGTGTTCTCAAACATTAAGATTTATAGTAAGGTGGTTAGCCATTTGTTTTTTTTTTGGGGGAGGGGGTGTTTTGCATAGATGGTAAATGGACATTGTCAATTTTATCGTTTTATATGCATTTTCTAATTATTTGTATAAAATTTTAGCTGCCAGCAGCTTAACGGTAAAGGTAATAACGGTTATAGCAAAGTATAAACCAAATATTAGTATATAAAAGTATATACATACAGAAACCACTGGCGTATACAAAAAATCGCCTTGGAGGGGCTTGGAAATTTTTTCGACTTTTAATTATTAACATGTTAAAAAGTAGGAAAATAAATATTTTTATCATAATCTATTTTTAGATTCCTGGGGGAGCTTTCGTCCCCAAGCCCCCCACTCCCCTTGTATACGCTCATGCAGAAACTATAATAAAAAAATAAAATATTGTTGCTTTATTTGTGAATGGGACAGCCGAGCACGGGACAAACATTACATTGTACGGAACTGGTCTTTGCGAGAAAGATTTACTCCCAGTCAGAAAAATGTCGCCAACAATCCTTATTAGTCCCGCAAGATAATATTTACTTGCCGCCTTTGCACATCAAACTTGGATTGATCAAACAGTTTGTAAAAGCACTGGACAAAACAGGCGACGCATTCATACATTTGAAAACTAAATTTCCTCGTCTTAGTGAGGCTAAAATCAAGGAAGGTTTTTTTGTGGGGCCCCAGATTAGACAACGTTTTCAAGATTCGGTGTTTACTGAATACCTGAATCAAAAAGAAAAACGAGCTTTGTTTGTATTCCAAAACGTGTGGAAGAACTTTTTAGGTAACCATAAAAGTGATGATTATGTCGCTCAGGTCTAGGAATTGCTCTTAGCGTACAAGGCCATCTGGACTTCTTTCCTGAAAATTTAGGAGCAGTCTCGGATGAATACGGGGAAGTGCAATGCAAGTATGTTGGCGGAGTACTGCTGGTTTTTGAAACGAGAGGGTTGTACCTCAGGGTGAAGGTACGAAAGTTCTTATTTATCAGGGCCGCACCCAGGGATATGTCTTGGGGGGCCCGACGCCTCTGTAGCCTCATGGTTTCGAATTTTAAGCTATTTTTTGTGTTTTTTTATGAAATATGTGGAATATATGTAAAAAATTTAAGGCTTGGGGGGTGGGTGCGCGCATGTTTTTATTATTGTTTGAAACTCAAATAACTCTCTTTATACTTCCAAATTTAAATTTATGTCGATAATATTATAATTATTATCGAAAAATGATAAAAATAGGTAAAAGGGCTGCTCCCTCAAAAACGGTGGGTGGTAAAAGAAAACGCAAGCTATATTTGGTTTCAGAGCGTCGTCTTACATAAGAATCAGGGCTCAAGAATTTTTTTTTGCAGACCAGTGTATTTTATTGCCTAGAAGATGCCTTTATAAACAGTGAAAAAAATTTAAGAAAGATCTCGAGCGAATTTTTTTTGGCAGTCTGTCGTATTCCAAAATTTAAAGTAAAAAAAATTAAATGCAACACTCCTTAAATAATATTTTTTAACCTACATATACCATGCGGTCGGAGTAACTGCGGGCACAGGGAGGAATAAATCGAATGTACTATCGGCCGTCGAGCGCGACCGCCATGGTTCCATGCTGCTTCTTACTGCACGCGCTTGCTATCTTTTTCATTGTTGTTCCGTCCCTATGTTGGCACTACCTTGGACCGCATTGCATATTTTTACCATTCTAGTCCACGTAGCAATGGCTAGAGAAGGTTTAATTTACTACGAACATTTTTATTTAAGATAACTCCTAAAATGTTTTATTTTGACCTATCTTAGCAATATCGTCGTGATATCTGTGTTGGTGTGCGTATATTATTTCTGTCGGTAATACGATAGCCCATAAATAACTAAACCGATTTTCATAAAATTTTCAAGTAAAATAGTGTTCGAAACTCTGATTTTGATCAGAGTCCAGTAATACTAACGACAGTTTTTTGACAATTAAATAATGCTAACTTTTAAACGGATCATATTGTAGAAAATATAGGGCGCGAAAATTGCCAACAATATTTTGTTTTACATTTGACGCGAAAATGATTACCCGTAGATAAAAATGTTATCTTTAAAAAATGTTTAGCACACTTGATGTTCATGCGAAGGTTTTCTCACAAAATCGAACCAAGAATTACCTAAAATATTAGTATATTATTAATAACACCCTTTAAGTAACTAACTAATTGATGGGCATAAGTAAACTTAGGGAACCATGCATCTCCGTCAGGGACTCAAAACTCCTTACGCCAGAATTTGTAACTACTTTGTTGCTAACTTGTTACGGAATAATTTGATTTTCCACTGCAGCTCTAACCGAGAAATCGCAAATCCCGTAAGTTAACAGTGATGCTTAGGGGCCAACTTATAACTTCCACATACGAGGGTTGTCTTTTAAGTTTTGCATATACTGCTGGAATAAAACAGTATAGAGGATGGGATGAAAAGTTTCCGGCCTAACATAGAACGCAACACCATTGTGACTAAATAATAATTTATTTTTCTACATAGTCCCCTTGTAAGGTATATAATACATTTGGCCCAACTATGCTCAACTGATTTGATGCCATCGCTGAATCTGATTTATCCAACCCGTCAAAATAGGAGGAAATTTTTTTTGCAGCATAAATTTTTTTTAGGTTTAGAAACAAATAAAATTCTGACGGGGCTAGGTCTGGCGAATAAGGTGGATGGTTTAACAGTTCAAAGCCCAGCTGATGGATTTTAGCCATTACAAGAGCGGACTTGTGGCAAGGTGCATTGTACGGATGAAACAAAATTAATTTTTTTGCCAAACCAGGGCGTTTTTCGCTTATATTCTGCTTGCAATTGTCGAGTAAGTCGCTGAAGTACTCTGAATTTATTGTTCTTCCCTTTTCGAGATAATCTATGAGGATTATTCCTTTAGCGTTGCCATGACCTTTTCAGCAGACGGAACTGCCTTTGCCTTCTTTGGAACTGGTTCGTCCTTTGCCGTCCATTGTTTGGACTGTTGCTTCGTTTCAGGGGTATAATGATGAACCCATGTTTCATCAACCGTAATAAATCTACGCAAAAAGTTCCCTGAATCACGTCTAAACAGTGACAAATTCTCCTTTGAAATGGTTAGACGCACGCGCTTTTGACACGGATCACCTTTGTTAGGTGATCCGTGCTTTTGATCTGTCGTGAGCACACGCGGCACCCATTTGGCGGATCGCTTTCTCATACCTAAAACTTCACATAAAATATAGTGAACTCGCTTTTTTGATATGCCCACAGCCTCAGCTACCTCTTCCAGTCTTAATCTGCGATCTTTTAGAATTAGTTTGTGAATGGTTTGCACCATTTCTTCAAAAGTTGCCGTTTTTGGCCTGCCAGAACGCGGAGCAACATCAGTGCTAGTACGACCACGTTTAAAGTCCGATACCCAGGTTTTAATTGTGGTATCGGAAGGAGCAGATTCCCCTAGTGTAGCATCTAGTTCAGCTTTTATTTCCGTCGGCGATAAACCTTTGAAATGAAAATATTTTATTACGGCTCTTATCTCGTTTTTTTCCATCTTTTAAAATTCACACACTGTATAAAATTTCAAAATAAGCAGAACACAAACTGCTTGGCGCACTCACTTTAAACTTCAAACGTATACTGATCACGAGCAAGGCTATACAAACACGTTGGAACAAAAGCAAATCGGGCCTGCTATAGGCTAGGCCGGAAACTTTGCATCCCATCCTCGTATAACTTTAAAAGGCTTTAAAAGGATATTTTATTGTCTAGAATAAAGTATACTACACGTTTTTTCTTAAGAAGTGTAGTTTTTGCGAAAATTTTATAAAACCTATAATAAATATGTTTCGTCCTAAATTATCCCAATTTACGGACACCCCTAAAGATCTACTTCCTTTTTCTACCCTTACCGACCAATACAATTTTGGGAATGGAATTGTATACTACTACTATGTCGGTTTAGAACGTTTTTCTACGTTGTCGGACGCCTATTCTTCACCTCCTTCGATCCTGACAATCATCTTCTGTCAGATTTTTTTGACTCATTGATCTTTGGATTGACTGTTGCCATTCTAGTTTAGGACGCCCTCTTTTTCTGCGCCCTATTGGTTGCCATTCTAGGACCTGCTTTGGTAATCTTTCATCGTCCATCCGTTGTACATGGCCGTACCATATCAGTTGCCTTTTAGTGATGTCATCCGTTATGCTTCCCTTGATTCCCCTTCTTTCTTTTATGATCTCATTTCTTATGTGATCTATTCTAGATATTCTCATTGATCTTCTAATTGCATCCATTTCGAGACTTTCCATTTTTGTTTTGTATTTTTCTGTTACGCGACAAGTCTCTATTCCATACAACGGCGTGCTTTTCACCATTGTTTCATATATGTTAAATTTTACATTCTTTTTTATCTCTCTGCTCCATAAAATACTGTTAAGACATCCAATCACCTTTTTTGCTTTCACTATTCTCTGTTCTCTGTCTTATCAAAGGTGACACCCAAGTATACATACTCATTGCATGGAGATATTGTTTGTCCATTTTCTAGTACTAACTCACTGGATTCGTTTCCAATACATAAGTATTGTGTCTTGTCCACGTTCACTATTTCTCCCCACTTTTGGAAATCTTCTGTTAACCCTCTCTCATATACTCCATGTGTTCTTTATCATTAGCCACATTACTTGGTCGTCAGCAAACTGTAGTGTGTATATGGTAAATCGGTCGTTAAGTTGTATTCCTATGCCGTGCACTTTACGTTTCCAGTTTTTTAGAGCTACTGCGATATATATTTTAAAAAGATTTGGAGAGATACAACATCCATTAAGCCTTTTGTTACTAGGAATTCTTTTGAAAGCCGATTTCCAATTTTAATTTTAGATTTTGACCCTTTGTATATTTCTTTTATCGCTTTTATGTATGTATGATTGATATTAGTTTGCTCTAACACTGTCCATAATTTTTCTACTGGGACGGTATCATATGCTTTTTGTAGGTCCACAAAGGTAACATGTGTCTCTATATTTTTGGCGCTCCTTTTCTTAATTACTTGTTTGAGACCAAAAACATTACCACTACAAGATCTGCCTGCACAAAACCCACTTTGCTCTTCTTCTTCTTGTTCATAAAAATCATTCTTTATTAGATCTCTAAGAATGCTACCGTACAATCTACTTAGAGTACTGGTTACTGAAATTCCTCTGTAATTGTTGCAATCCAGCTTATTTCCTTTCTTATGTATTAAGGATATAATATGTGAGATTTTCGAGTAGTTTCTCTAATTTATATTTGAGCATATCAGCATATATTCCCCCAGGTCCGCTAGCTTTTCCGGATTTAAGCTTTTTAATATCATTTCTTTTTCGATGATTCCTTCCTCTCCGTGTACTTCTCGGAGAGGCTGCCAGATATTAGGAACTTGTCTCCTGCAGCAGTCCCTTGTAGTGTTCTGTCCATTGTTCTGGTTTGATTATCTGGATGTTTACTTTTTCTTTTGTTGGGTTTTTTACTGTAGAAATGAATTTCCATACTTCAGAACTCTGCCTACCTCCTACGTGTGTATTTATGTCATGGCACTTGCGCTCGAACATTTAATTTTTTCTGTGCGTATTAAATTTCTTAGCTGTCTTCTGGTTTTCCTGTAGATTTCTAGGTCTCTTTGCTCTTTAATACTGAGTCATTTCAAGTATGTGCGTTTTTTCTCTTTGACCATTTCCTGTATTTTGTCCGTCCACCACATCTTCCTGTTATTTCTATTATCATGGTATTCAACAGCTTCGTTGCTTGCTTCCTTCAAGCTTTTTATTACGTTTGTAATTTGTATATATCTCTTCAAATGAGTGATTTGTGTTTATTAATTTTTCATCCAATCGGTTCTGATACAATCTTTGAGTACTTTCCATTTCTAGACTTCTAAAGTTGTATTTTTGATTGTCTTCGACGCATTCTAGGTTTTTATGTTCTCTAATACCCTCGTCCTTATTTGTTTTTCTTACAATAATAATAATATAATATTTTTGCTTTTACCAGATGGTGGTCAGATCCACAGGTAACACCACGAAGTGCTCACACATCATACCACTTTAATTGCGAGTGTTGTCCACCTATAGCATTATCAATGATTGATTTTAGATTTCTTGTTGGCTGAATCCAGGTATATCGATGAATATCTTTATGTTTAAAAAAAACCATTATTTATTTTTAGGTTGTGGGTTTCAAAGAATTCATCAGTCTTAAGCCATTATCATTTGTTACTTACTCTCCAAATGGTCCCATCACTTTGCTCTGGGTTTGCCTACCAGTTTGGCTATTAAAATCGCCAAGCATAATTATTTCTCAGGTATTACCGATTTTTGTGATAGTCTCAAGTTGGTCAAAGAACATTTGTTTTGTAGCTACTCTTTCGTCATCTGATGGTGCGTAGACTGCTATTATGTTTATATTATGTCCAAGCATCTTCATGTTCACTCGAAGTATGTTTTCACTTATGCAATCGTAGTCTGTAATTTTATTCTTTAGATTTTTCTTTATTCTCTGGAATTTTATTCTCCACGAAAAACTGATCTTTGCAATTTTTGATAAAAAGTTTAGTTTATAAAAAAATTGAATAAAATTGAATAAAACTGAAAAGAAAAACGGGTTTTTCGGGACTATCTCTGTCCCTATCTATATTTAGAATTGACGACTGTAATATTGCCAATAAGTAATATGAAATGCTACTAGACCGAAAACGGAGAGCCTTTTCAAATTTTTTTCCTCTGACTAAAATTAGAAATACGAGTCTGTAGCTAAACAATATTGCTCCATGTCACACAAGCAAAACCCCTGTTGCTAATGGATATCTTTGGGTCCAATGGATAAAGCGAGAATTGAGCTCCAGTGGGGAAGATTAAGAAGAGTTTAAAATTAGAATCTTTTTAGGAAGCTTCATTGTGAGAAATGTACTATTTTTACAAGCTTTTATTTATGTTCTGTCTAACTATCTAACTATCAAATTTTGTGAAGCGTTTTTAACACACTTCCCGTTATCCGATTTGGATGAAATTAGGTATGCATATAGTGATCCGATGACAATACAACATTAAGAAAAAAATATCCTCCCACCCCTACCCCCACCCCCTTCCATAGAAAAATGCGTTTTTGGCACACTTTCCATTATCCTATTTGGATGAAATTTGGTATACACATAGTGGTCCGATGACAATACAATATTAAGAAAAAAATATCCTTTCACCCCTACCTTCCCTCCCCTTCCATAGAAAATGCGTTTTTGACACCCTTCCCATTATCCGATTTGTATGCAACTTGGTATACATATAGTGGTCCGATGAGAATACAACATTTAAAAAAAATATCCTCCCACTCCAACCCCCACGCCCTTTCATAGAAAAATGCGTTTTTGACACACTTCGCATTATCCGATTTGGATGAAACTTGGTATACATATAGTGGTCCGATGACAATACAACAATAAGAAAAAAATGTCCTTCCAACCCTACCTCCACCCCCTTCCATAAAAAAATGCGTTTTTGACACACTTCACTTCAAATGACTTATAATTTTTAGTGCATTTTATAAAAGTGACTTAAAAAATTTTTTTACCAACTTTAAAAATTTTTATCAATTAGTATATGCTTGCCTAAGAAGTCTGACAACATTAAAAATAAATTTTTAATGGTTCCCTATTAAAACTTAACGTAATTAGCGCCAGTCCTGTAGTAGTGGTATAGCTGTAGAAGCAATATATTTTGCGCATACCTATGTAATAGAAAAGTGGCATCTTATGTTGTATACCTATTTGTATATAATAGAAGGGCGTCTAAGAAAAGACAATCATGTAAGCACTTCTCTTTGTCGCACGCGTAGAAAACGAATAATAATTCATTGACTCTCGGTCTTGATTTGACCCGAGAGCAGGATCCCTTTTGCGGTTCCTTGCGCACATTGTGGGGGGTCAATGCATGCCAGTCCAATGCGATACATTCCATTCGCGCCATTTTGACATGAAATAGGAGTCTGTTTGATTACCTACGCATACGCGTTTTACAATGACGTGCCAGCAAGAAGCTTCGGTTTCGGTGAAGCATATTGCAACAGCCACAGTTGTGATTTTCGTCCCAAAGGGTTTATGAAAATAATACGTATCGTAAATAGCGGTAGACTAAAGTAATAAATCAAAGTTTACCGAAAACTAAAAAAGATAGAAAAATACCAATAAGCAAGTTTAAGCAAATTGCGTCTCTTGTTTCAAATTTCACCGCACGCCCCTACTTTTAAATTATGCACACTGACGAGATCAAAATATATTCGAAACAAGTATCTGTGCGTAGTCAATATTGCTCCCTGTCGGACAAGCAAGGTACCTTTTCCTAATGGATATCTTTAGATCGGGTCAAACGCGCGAAAAGAAATTTAAGCACTGGTAGAGAAGGCTGAGATAAATTAGATTTTTTGGGTTCTTTCATAGCTCCAGTGTAAGATATGGACTATTTTTACCCAACTGCAGCACGGCGAGAGGAAGGTTAATGTTTTTCACTTGGAATATGTATGTATGTATGTATATAAGTTTGTGTCACGCTTGAGGCTAAACGGCTTAACCGATGTTGACAAAAAAGTGTCGTTGAATTGCTACTAATACCGACGGTGCTAAAGGCTATGTTTTTTTTAACAATAATCAACATGGCGGTCGTCAGACGCCATTTTGTCACATGATGTTGGCTTTAAGACATACAAATTACATAAATTTTAGGCGATTTTAATGAAATTCTTTGATCACCCATTGCAAATGTCCTCTAATTTGCTGTAATTACTTTGTAGTCCTCCCTGTTTTCAACCATCTCCCCTCCTACCATTCCCCCCCTCCCACCCTCTTCAAAAACCATATTCGCACAATTTTATCAAATATAGGGTGACTTCAAAAATTCTTTCTGCCCACGCTTCAAGATTTTTTTCCAACTCCATTTTTCTAGTTTTCCAATCTCTCTCCCTCTATTTTATGAATTTACTGCCTTTTAACATCAAACAAAACAGGAGCAGCTCAGGAGTTAAATGAATGGTAAATGCACAGTGCTTTCTATAAGGATGGATAAGAATTAAACCTAAAAGTTGGAAATACCACACCTCACTATATTTATTTATTTTTTTATAAATTACATAGGATTGTCAGAATACAATTTTAATTTTAGTTTGCTTACTTTAAAATGCAGATAAAATACATTAATTTAATTTATATTCACAAACTATAAACCACTACAGACTCCTAATAAACTAAATAAACCAAAAATTAAAACGAACTTGCATTAACACATATTTTTGGGCGAAACTTGTGAAAAAATATCTTTTTTTGTAATGTCATAAGTTGTATGTGAAATTTATATATTTTTCATTTGTTTTTTGTAATTTGATTTTTACAAAATATTTGTGAAATTACCTACATATTATAGAAAGCCTTAATATTCACAAAGTTTTTGTAATTTTATTTATTTTTAGGAAATAGAGATCGTGATACTTCGAAGAAGTTAGGAAAATCACATTTTGTAGCTTGTCCTTTGATAGGTATATATAGTTAGTGACCTTAATGTCGATGCTTTAAAGCGAAGTCGGTTGTTCTTCCATTAAATCTGGTGTAAAAGTTTACATCCGGTGTTCCTCACTTCTTTTAACTTTTAGTTTACAGGTCACCGGGATTTGCTGCGATCAGGGTAAACCCTTATGTTTCCATTCCCATTCAATCACCTGCTAAACTAGTTTTTCTGTTTCTAAGCAGGCTACCCTATGGTCAGTATAGCTTTTTTCCATGTGGTATACCTGCAACATGCTGCAGTCTTGTAGAAATAAAAATTAAGAGGCTCTTGCAAAAAAATCAACAGAGGTTGCACATTTTTTTTTTTTTGAAATTTAAAAAATATTTGTGTGTATTTACGTGGCTTACCCGGCATTTTGTCATGTGTTAAACTGGTTGTGAAACTCAATCTATTTTGACAAAAATTTTAATTGTTTGGGGTGTTTTTTAAATTTTCTCAGACAAAGGTACATACAATTTTTCCAATGCAACATATGATAAACACAGACAAAAAAAGAGAGAAAGTAAATATTTTTAATGCGCGTCTTTAATCCTTGTATTTCAGAGGAATCCGAAACCAGTTTGGGAGGCTTGGTGGAACGGAAGGCTGACTGTCCGATAACAGTACAACGTTGACTTGGAACGCAAATAGGATTTTTCGGACGGTTTTATGACTGTCGAACGGCCTGATTGAACGAAGCTACTGAGTGGATCAAAATATACTTCTACTAATCAATTATGCTATGAGCATGAAGTTAGCGAAGCACCCATCGCAGATCAAATCGTGATTAGGTGGATAATTTGCCGTTAATTAGTCGTGAATTAGTTGTGGAAAAATTAATTTTGTCGCTCTTATTTTTGACCGTTTTTTTGGGTGCTTCGCTAACTTCATATGAAGTTAGCGAAGCACCCTTGGCAAAAATAGCTTTAGACATGACCTATCGAAACCCAATATGGTGGATAATTTGCCGCTGATTAGTCGTTAAGTAGTTGTGGAAAAATTAATTTTGTCGCCCTTATTTTTGACCATTTTTTGGGTGCTTTGCTTACTTCATATTTTGGCACCCATCGCAAATCAGATCGCGACTAGGTGGATAATTTGCCGTTAATTAGTCGTGAATTAGTTGTGGAAAAATTAATTTTGTCGCTCTTATTTTTGACCGTTTTTTAGGGTGCTTCGCTAACTTCATATGAAGTTAGCGAGGCATCCTCGTAAAAGCGGCTTTAGACATGACGTATTAAAATCGAATATGGTGAATAATTTGCCGCTAATTAGTCGTGAATTAGTTGTGGAAAAATTAATTTTGTTGCTCTTATTTTTGACCGTGTTTTTGGGTGCTTCGCTAACTTCATATTTTGGCACCCATCGCAAATCGAATCGCGACTAGGTGGATAATTTGCCGTTAATTAATCGTGAATTAGTTGTGGAAAAATTAATTTTGTCGCTCTTATTTTTGACCGTTTTTGTTGGGTGCTTCGCTAACTTCATATGAAGTTAGCGAAGCACCCTTGTCAAAAATGGCTTTAGACATGACCTATCGAATTCGAATATGGTGAATAATTTGCCGCTAATTAGTCGTTAATTAGTTGTGGAAAAATTACTTTTGTCGCTCTTATTTTTGACCGTTTTTTTGGGTGCTTTGCTAACTTCATATGAAGTTAGCGAAGCACCCTTGTCAAAAATGGCTTTAGACATGACCTATCGAAACCCAATATGGTGAATAATTTGCCGCTAATTAGTCGTTAATTAGTTGTGGAAAAATTACTTTTGTCGCTTTTATTTTTGACCGTTTTTTTGGGTGCTTCGCTAACTTCATATTTTGGCACCCATCGCAAATCGAATCGCGACTATAGTTCGGAACATAGTTCTGTTTTCAAGGCTCATATATTATCATGGCTTCACTTGAAGTGTGATAATAGGCTAGCTAGGAAGGTATCAGATCCGTCATGGATCCATTTATTTCAATAACAAACACTTACTAATTATACCACAGAATAGCGTAATATTTACATGAATGAATAAATGACAGATTCATATTAGGCTTCCTAGCTCCCTTACAGTAATTGCTAGGTAGCTAGATGTTACACCTTTCGAAAGCAGGTTAATTGAGTTAATTATTAGTTATATTAATATTCATTTTTTCTTTGAAGTTTGGTTTTGGACATAATACACCCCTAAACATTTTGTTGAAAGGTAATTTGAAAAATCGTTTTACATTCAGTGATTACTGAGAGCCCGATTAGGCTAGGTAAGTAGCCAATTTTTGCAATATTTACCTTAGAATTTTATTACCTACAAAAAATAATATACCAGGTGGGCCAAAAAAAACTGGGCAATTTTTTGTTCATTATAATTTTTGATCTATATCATCGATTTTAATGGGACAAACTGCACTTGTCAGAGAATTAATCAGAGTTTTGAATAAATAATTTTTTTTGTCCACCATCTCAAAATATAAGATCGCGGACAAAACTAAAATGTACTCTTCAAAGATGCTCGTTTATTCTTCTGTTGGGAACATGTTTTAATTATTTTTTTAAATCAGTAAAAAAGCTGCATTCTTGCCACGCACAACAAGGCATGAGTCAGCAAAGTCGGTTTAGTGGTTCTAAAAAAAATATTTTCGTTTCAACCATTGTTTTGTATAATATACGATTGCCTTGCCAATCATGCCTGCATTTATTTTTACACTTGATAACGGTTAGAATACTTACTAACCGAAACGTCGTGTTTTAAAATAAATAAAGTCAATGGAAGTCCGAAATTTTATTTCTACACAATCATTGTCTACGAGTTTCAAACAAAGTGCATTTATTTCCTTATAAATTCATTAGTACTAAACGAATTTTAATAAAATAAAATACATCCTAATGAGAATTGATTGCTTAAAATTTAAGATGGCGGACAGAATCATACTTTATTTTTCAAAATAGCGTGTTTATTCTTATTTTCCGAAAATGCTTTAGTTTTTTTTTAAATTTATAGAAGAGCACTATTTTGGCTTGAAACAACAAGGTATGAATCAGCAAAATCGGTTCGGTGGTTCTAAAAAAATATATTTTTATTTCAACCATTGTTTTAAATATTATACGATTGCCTTGCCAATCATGTCTGCATTTATTTCCTTATAAACTCATGACTACTGAACCGATTTTGATGAAATAAAAATCATCCTGGTGATAATTAATTACCTTTTAACCAAAATTTACAGCGATCTTAAAATTTAAGATGTAGGTCAGAATCATACTTGACCCTTAAAAGAGGCACGTTTTTTTCTTACTTTCCATATATTTAGTTTTTTTTTTCAACTAGTTGAAAAGCACTACTTTTTTCCCGCATAAAAAGGTTCAAACTAATAAAATCGGTGTAGTGGTTCTCACAAAATCTGATTCTGGTTTAAAGGTTGTTTTGCAAATTATACGGTTGTATTGGCAATCCTTTCTGCAATTATTTCTTTAATAATTCATTATTACTGATCCGTGTTTAATACGTTGTCGTTAAAGAACGATCAATTCTCACCATGATTTTTTTTATATCACTAAAATAGGTTAAGTACCAACGAATTTATAAAGAAATTAATGCAGACACGATTGGCAATGCAATCGTATAATCTGTAAAACAATGGTTGAGACAAAAATAGATTTTTTGAGAACCACCACACCGATTTTACTAGTTTGTACCTCGTTATGCGGGGGAAAAGTAGTGCTTTTCTATAAATTAAAAAAACAACTAAATTATTTCCGGAAACTAATAATAAACACGACATTTTGAAAAATCAAATATGATTCTGTCCAACATTTGACATTTTAAGATGACGGTCAACGTTGATCATGATCTTTAAAAATCAATCAATTCTTATTAGGATGTTTTTATTTCATTATAATCGGTTCAGTTGTAATGAATTCACAAGGAAATAAATGCAGACATGATTGTCAAGGCAATCATATAATATGCAAAAATATGGTTAAAACAAAAATATTTTTTTTTAGAACCATTAAACCGATTTTGCTGACTCGTACCTTGTTGGGCGTAACAAGAATGCAGCTGTTTTACTAATTAAAAAAATAACTAAAACATGTTTGCAACCCAAGAATAAACGAGCATCTTTGAAGGGTACAATTTAATTTTGTCCGCCATTTTGGATTTTGAGACGGCGGACAAAAAAATATATTTAGTCAAAACTCTGATTAATTTTCTGCCAAGTGCAGTTTGTCCCATTAAAATCAATTATATAGTTCAAAAGTTATAATAAAAAAAACTTGTCCGGTTTTTTTGGCCCACCCGGAATACCCAAAACATCGAATTTTTGCAAAGTTGCAAATTTAAACTGGCTTGGACAGCTACTTACCATAGCTACGATGCTATATTAAAAGAAGCGCACTTAAAGATACAATAATATTTTTGGTGTTTTTGCTGAGATTCGTCATTTCGCTGAAAAATTTTCCATCCACCAAACTTTAAACCCTCAAAATATGAAAAATTAAAGTTTATATTTTCTTCTTAGAAGTGTCTAATATCTCTCTATAAGAAAAGTATATTTTGCTGTTGCTAGACATAAAATTTAAAAAAAAACAAAAAAAGCCACGTTTTCAGGTACAGGGGTCTACCACCACCCCTGTCATGGGCAAAGAGAAAAAAAATGTCTTTTGGAGTAAAGAAATAATGCAGTGAAATAATGATAAAAATAATTTTCAATTCCGTTTTTCAAATTTTGCCATTTTTAAACCGCCATCTTTGATAACGCTTTAAGTTGGCCATCAAATTTTTTTACCATCCTAAAAAACCACTCTTAATGCTGTGAGAAGGAAAATTAGTACCCCCAAGTTATACCATTTCCGTTATTCTGGCGAGATGACACATAGATTATTAAGGCAATTTTTTTTAAGGTACGAGGCGTGCAAGTCGGGCTATTTAGGGAAGCAGGTTATCTAGGCTAATATATTGTACGAAAATACCATATAGGGAAAAGCTATACTGGCCATGGGAAAGCCTGCTTAGAAAATTGTTCTCTTTATCTCCTCCTAATTTTATTGCATTGACCATTGCGCGGAATTAAAAGAAAAAACACTGTCGATACCGTAACGTCGAGAGACTGTTTGTTCTCCTGCCAACTCCTGGTGTATAATTTCTCTTCCAATATTCCTGTTTGTCTTAATAAACACCTGCTAAATGATTTTATCTTTTTCCAAGCAGGCTTCCCTATGGTCAGTATAGGTTCGGTATAGGTTTTTCCCAGTATGCACAGCGTGTTTCGGTCAATACGTTAAGCCAACATAATGAGATATATTATGTATTATAACAAAACATTTCATGTAAAAAAAAGTTAAATACGCGAACATGGTATTTCGTAACAAGAATTGAGATAAAAGTAACGCCAAGTTCTTCAATACAAATTTAAAAATGAAAGATTCTTACAAGTTTGGAAAGGTTTTTTAAACTTTGCCATTACAGCCAAACTTCTTTATGTTCAATTTAGCAGTGTGCCTAATAGTCATTTGCAGCCGTAATAGCCAAGTTTAGAAAAACATTTCCAAACATTTTTTTAAGTATTTGGATAATATTTAAGTTTTAAAGTGGTAAAATATGCGGAATATTGTTCAACTCACAGTTCCTATCAGCCTTCCAAAGCTCAGCCCTGTGGCATTTCTGGAAGAGGGCAATGTTACTTTTACATAATTTTACATTTATAGAGAAGTTTTATCATAGTTCCTATCAGTCTCCACACTCTAGCGATTCTGGAACTGAGCAATGTTAATTTTACATAACTTTACACTTTACATTTATATAGAAGGGAAGTGAATTAAAATGTTGGGTTTTTTAATTTTTTTCTATAGTTATATCATAGTTCCTACCGGCCTTCCGAAGCTCAGCTCTCTAGCGTTTCTGGAAGTGGGCAATGATACTTAGAATTTTGGGGTATTTTGAATTTTTTTCAAGGGTTTACTCATAATTTCTATTAGTCTGCCAAATTTCAGCTTTGTAGCATGTCTGGAAGTATAGTAGAATTTTGATTATCTACATGTGAGTAAGTAAGTGGCAATTTCGACGTTTTTTGAAATTTCGTAACTACTTTATGGAAGGCCATGAAATTTGAAGGGTTTGTTAACTCTATGAAGATCTACCACTGTGCAAAGTTTGAGTTTCGTAGAACATTCCGAAGTAGTGTTTTAGATAGATCAAATATGAGCTGAAATGTTTCAAGAAAAGATGGTACAGCAGTTGCGCGAACTTGGCGGGTACTGCCATGCCCCCAGATATGAACTTCACATAAGTCCATCGCATATCCGATCTCGAAGTTGCGATCGAGTTACGGGGAGATTGATCCTTCTAGGATTAAAATCTTCTCATTGCGTTATGAGATACCCGCAATATAGTTAGTTTTATTATATATTTGCGTGCTGGGATTGTTAAATTACTTTAAATTAAATTTATAATTTGACAGACAAACTCAGTCACATTTCCACGTGCCTAACACTAATATCTTTTTTTTGCAATCTGGTCGATAGTGAAAACATACATTTTAATATGCATAGTACAAACTTTGAGCTTTATTCAAATTTTCCCCGTGGGCTCAGCGTCGGCGGTTATAATTTAACCAGCTGTACAACCAAAATTACCGATAAATCATAATCTGTCAACAGGGTTTGAATCAGCCTAGCTAATTAATTTAACCCTAATTTTGCAGTTGGGTAATACAAATCATAATCAAATAAATTATTATTATCATATCGATATTTTAACTATATATGGGGGCAGCGGGGCATGGCGCAAAGTGGGGTACCAAATAGGTATTTTGACTTTCTCGTGGTAAATTTGTTACTAAATATATAAAATAGTAAATTATATCTATTCCTCTGCTCATCGTATTATAGCAGTCAAGCAGATACTTTTGAAATTTTGGACACCTAACCAAGAAACATTAGGTATTCCGTCAGGGTCCTTCAAGGCCCTGTTAAAGAGCTGTAAAGAAGCCACCGCCAAACCCCAAACCCAAATGATTCTATCAAACAAACCAAATTATGATGCAGTGGCGGACATATGAACTTTATTTGGGGGGGAAATATCATAATAAATATTGCATAAATCTTTTTTGCATAGTAAGCTGGAGGTGTATTTTGTGTGTCAAAACTAATTATGGCTTGAGATTTGAGGGGAGGTTAAATTTCTTCTTTTTCCCATACCGTAGATCCGCGCCTGTATGATGTGCCAATGTTCTGTTGAGCCACAAGGAGGCCGACGGCGACGCACAGTGGTCAGCTTGTCGGTTTTGAATGATCGAAATTATTTTATGGTTGTAATTTTGTGTTAATAAATTAGGAAATGTCAACAAGCATTTAAAAAATGTGATTTTAATATACTGTGCATTCTGGAAATGGTACAGTCGCCTCCAAAAATAATGTTGCACATCTTTTGTTTTCCTCTTAAGCAAAAAACTTGAAAAATTGATACTTTGAGAGGCTGTGTACGTAACTAGCTTATAGCGTTTTTTATTTAACATAGTTTTTTCATAAAAATTTAACTAAATTTATTAATCTTGCTATACTATATATCAATTTTTTACCATGCACTGATATTTAAACTTTTAGTTTTTTGTTTCTCTCGTATCTCGATAGATGGCGCCTCTTGCTATAGTTCGCTCACTAATTACATTTAATTAGAAACAAAACCGTCTGAGTAACTTCGCAAGATTTGTCACATTGACCAGCAGTGTTCTGAGGAGTCCCATAAGGACGAAACGGTTAACTGTCAACACTTATTAGGTGTCCATTAGATCTTGGACCCCCGTGAGGTTAAGCTTTCAGGCTACCCACGGAAAAATATAAGGGAAACAAAAAAAAACTCCTTTTTGCCCGATTAGCCACGAAACTTGTTTGATTTTTAAATTCACGGGTACGAAATTCCACGTTTGTTAGTATTATTTGGCTTAAAAATTCCGTTGATTGACGCTCACTGTCTTGAAGACGGGTAAAAATGCAATCTGTGTTGATCCGGCCTGAAAGACAAAGAGCTGTCGTAGGTCATGGACTATAGTTGTTTTCTTTTATTTGCATTCGATCTTTTCATTGATCGATATTTTATAGCAGTGTTTTCGCCTGCTTTTAGTTTTTTGTTTCTCTCGTATCTCGGTAGATGGCGCCTCTTGCTATAGTTCGCTCACTAATTACATTTAATTAGAGACAAAACCGTCTGATTAACTTCGCAAGATTTGTCACATTGACCAGCAGTGTTCTGAGGAGTCCCATAAGGACGAAACGGTTAACTGTCAACACTTATTAGGTGTCCATTAGATCTTGGACCCCCGTGAGGTTAAGCTTTCAGGCTACCCACGGAAAAATATAAGGGAAACAAAAAAACTCCTTTTTGCCCGATTAGCTACGAAACTTGTTTGATATTCTTTATCGCAGTCTTTGTATTCACTATTTTCATATACATATTTTAAAACGGATTCATTTTTATCCTGTGAAACCGCTGTCTTGTGCCACACGTCAAATAAATTACGTCGGCCAATCCCATGCGTCAACGCTGAAAGAATAAATCATAGCTAATACTGCGGCAAGAAGCGGCAGCTGAATGTAGCATCTATACAACCCTTGATACATGATTGAAATAATAGTCACAAACGCAATTGATACGTAATGATATGGACTTTTTCAGTCAAATATATATAATACATATTTGAAAAATTATAATAATTCAATACACAACTTTTATCTAATTCTTTTAATAAGCAAATTGAAACTTTGCAAATGGTTAATAGGTAAAAATTAAATATACTGACCCATATTTAAAATATACGTGAGGAAATCACCATATAAACTCTGGTTTACTAACTTGGAGCACTTTTGAAAATCGCCTTTCCGCGCGGAATAAGTGCGGATCATTATACAGGCTATCAAACGGCCTATGACTTGTCGTCGTGACAAGTGACAACGGGTTAGTTCATCGATTTTCTGCATTGGGGTTTACTAATAAGGTAATTGAGCACTTTTTTAAGACTTGTGTGGTGTGATAGAAAATAGTTCGATATTGAGGTTTCGATCGTCTAAATTAGACAAGCCGACTTCCGTGCGACGCCGCGCTCGTCATATTTCCATCTGCTATTCTTTCAGTGATTTCAAGAAAAATCTATATATAAACATAGGTCGGCAAATGCTTAGTTTTCGAGATACAGAATGTTAAAGTTTTAATTTTTTGTTTGTTTTTTTTTATAACTTGATCAGTTTTTGAGATGTTTAGCTCAAATCTGGAAAGTGTATTTAACTACAAGGCAAACATCATAAAGCATATCAAATATTATGAAAAAACTACAGGGTAATATTTTTTCTGTGGTCATGCCCCATTTTTTCCCCTGGAACTTTTTTGCAGTAAGTCACTGGCAGGTTTAAAAATATAGAATAAATTCCTTGTTTTATTCAGAATTTTTTTAATAACTTGCAATTTTTTGTATCTCTAATCGTTTTTGAAAAAAAAGACAAAAAAGATAATTATATCTTCGATTGCTATTCAGAAATTATACAAAACTCGCATAAAACTAAAATAATGTATTATATTGTTTGGAATCTTTTAAATTTTAATGTTATTTTGCAGGGTAAGAATTTTCCTTTTTTGTCTTTTTTCTGAAAAACAGTTAGAGATACAGAAAATTAGATCAAAAAGTTTCTAAATAAAACGAAGAATTCATTTTATATTATCCAATCTGCCACTGGCTTACTGCAAAAAAGTTCTGTGCGAAAAAATGGCATAACCCTTGTAGCTAAATACAAATTCCAAATTTGAGCCAAATATCTCAAAAAGTACACCAGCTATAAAGAAAAAACGAAAAAAAAATTGAAACTTGACTGTTTTTATCTCAAAAACTAAGTATTTACCGAACGATGTTTATTTAATTTTTTTTTCTTAAAATCACTCAAAAAATCATCCTCTGACGATTGGCGACATACTTAATTAACACCCTGTATACGTTAACAACTAAATCACACAATAAAACAATTATTACCTATGATTACCATTCCATCTACTTAATAGAAAAACTTTCTTATTAATTTTCTTGACTTAGAGGAAGGTAATGTAATAAATAAAAAAGTTTAATTTAATTATTTAAAGAAGGAAAGCGGCTTAGTTATCACTTACGATAGTAGCAAGTTTAAAACTTCTCCATACAGGCCATTTGCTTCATGTGAAGAGCTTGACAATGCATTTTCACAGATTGTCCTAAGTAAGCACGATTTTCCTGGGATTCTTTTCCTAAAAATTGAATAAAGCTTAAGCTATCCTGAGTTATAATATAATATGTATTTGGGTGATTTTCACGAAAATAAAGATTTTTTGCCAGACAATGGCTAATCTTTGATAAATCTCATCTGGTTTGATCTGAAGATCTTAATAAAGAACTTAACTTTTTTTAGTAAAAGAAATATTTATTGTTTGAAAACAGAAAGAAACGAACTGGCAGTGTACGATTACACCATCTGTACCTAAAACAACTTAAAACTTACAAAAACAAAAAAGTTTTTTTAAGTTAAGCAAACAAATACCTAAAAATAGTTTTATTATTTAAAAAAATTATTATAAACCGTTGTTTTGAGATTGGACAGTGGAACGGATTACGTTTTTTTAAAATTAAAGTCAGTTTTCCCACTAAAAATTAAAGATATTTTTTTAATTTATATTTTTGCTTTCTAAGTGGGGTAAGGCCATTATATAACATATGAATGAAAGGTCGATTCAAAGATAAATCGACAACATTGGTATGTGAAATCTCATATGCAGCTTACCAAAACCACAGATTTCCCTTTTTTTAAATGTTTAGACGTTACAGTTTCGCGTTAGCTGCACCCATTTAGAGCAAGAAATTTTTTAAAAGAATTTGTGGTGCGAAAAGTGGGACAGAGAGAGAGAGAGACATATACTTAAGAATGTCCAATAATTCAAATAAAATACTTGGCATTTTAGTCGTGACAAAGATATTTTTTTCAATAGGAAAAACAAGTAAAATTTTAATTTTTGGTCAAAACTTCTGTTTTTAATTTCAGAACCTGTTATTACACACCCGCACGAGAATGTAGTTTAAAAATTTTAACAAAAAAAATAAAGTTTTGTTTTATTTCTTTGGTACTATTTTTATAAGGCTTAGCTTTCGCATTTATTGCTAATATTTTCTTTAAAGTGAAGATATCAAAATACTCATTTTTTGTAGAATTACCCATTTAACAAAAGCGAAATCAATCATGTGCCATTTTGTGGTTATCTTTTCCTGAATTCTTTACCGATACTAGCTAACTAAATAGACCAGTCACATTAAAAAAGAAAAAAACTATGAATTTTTTCCACAATAAAGAATTGCAAAAGGCTAAATACTTGAATTTTTAGTTATTTAAAGTATTAGAAGATTCATCTAAACTTAATAATTTAAAAAGCAAAATTAATTTTATGATGAAAGTTGGTTTGCCTTCAGTAAATTCAATATTCCAAGAAAACGATTATCTTCTTTTGAGTCGTATATTGCTTTGTTGTATAGAACAACAGTTTTCTTTTTCCAAACTACAATAATGCAAGGTTTTAGTCAAAACCGTAAACAGCGATTCCAAACCAGAAAAACAAATTTAAAAAATGAAAAATTATTTAAAAAAATTCCTGTGGTTCGGTCGGAACTTGAACTCGAACCTTTGGCTATGTACGCCAGCGATCTACCAATTGGACCACCGAAACCATCATCGTAAATTTTTAAAACTCCATATCACGGTCAGTCTCACAGTATAGGAAAGCTTTCTTAGGCTATTTACTCGAACGAAGCACAGGAAACCTTTTCTATGATTCTTCGTTTAGTTCAATGAATAGAGGCCAAAATAGGGGGGTTACCCTACAATAGGTCCGGTAGCTCTGAATTTTGGATATGTTGTTAAGCTCAGGAGGGTAGTTAAAAATCTGAGTTTTCGTCACCCCCACCCCTGTGCTCCCTCCGCCATCTTGAAAAATCCATCAAAAATTGGCACTTTTTTTAGTTTTTTGCCTTTAATTTCGTTCCAGTACACTAAATCGCAAAAAGAGTTATATGAAATTTTTTAGAGGATATAATTATCTACAATTGTGTGGTACTATGGTTGTTCTGCGAGCAGTAGTAACGGAGCTAGGTAATTTCCAAAAATGACTAAAATCACGTGCTTGGGCAAATTTTCAGATTTTTTCTATTTAGACGGCATAAGCTCCGAAATACTTTGTTCTAGGGTAAAAGTTCTAAGAACATATCTTGTAGAGAATTTTATCAGCTACAAAATCCATTCTTTAAATGTATTTTTAAATATATAAATAATATATAAATTGTTTTAAATTAAGCACACCTTTGGAGTGGTAAATATGAAATATTTTTTACCATGTTACACAGCGTTTAAAAGGAAATTTTATTATCTACAATGAAGTCAAAAACAATTTTTTTGATAAAGGGCATGGTTTTCAGAAAATCAAATAAAACCTGTGCAAAACATAATTTTTAAAAAAATTAATTAAATGGCCCCCATTTTCGGACGTCGCTGGCGGGTTCGTTGTAAGTCAAACCTCATCGAGTTATACAACATTGAAAAGAGAATTTTACTGTCAATAAAGTGCATCATAGCATTTTTTTTAAATTGGGCTTAGTTTTTGAAAAAATTAGATAAAACTTGTAACAAAAATATGATTTTTTTAAATTGGTTAAATTTACGGGCGCCTCTGAATTTATAACCATAAAACCAATCCGACTTTCTTGTACAGCATTTTAAAGGAAATTTTATTTGCTACACTAATGTATAACACATTTTGTTCTTTAAACCTTGGTTTAAATTAAAATCGAATAAATCATGGAAAAAACATGGATATTTTTTGACTTTTTTAAATTACTTCAATTAACGGACGCCGCTGAAGAGTTTATAAATAGTTGACTCCCACCGAGTTGTACCCCTTTCAAAAGAAAATTCCATTGTCTACAATAAAGTATATTACATATTTTTGTCTTAGAAGCGTATTTTTTGAGAAAATTTGAGAAAACCTAAATATGATAGATTTTGGGGGGTCTGCGGGGGTTTTTGAAGAGGTGGTTAGTTTAAGGAGGTGTTTGACCTCTAAGCTCTCTTACCTTTTTATACGTCACTAAATTTACACAAAAAAATAAAAATAAATAAAAAACGTGACGTTTAAAGCACTAAATTTAAAAAAATTATTCCTTTCTAACTTACTTACTTTAAGTTAAAAGTTACTCCCACTCCATTACAATATAATGTATTTAAAAATACATTTAAAGAATGGATTTTGTAGCTGATAAAATTCTCTACAAGATATAATCTTAGAACTTTTACCCTAGAACAAAGTATTTCGGAGCTTATGCCGTCTAAAGTAAAAAAAATCTGAAAATTTGCCCAAGCACGTGATTTTAGTCATTTTTGGAAATTACCTAGCTCCGTTACTACTGCTCGCAGAACAACCATAGTACCACCTAATTGTAGATAATTATATCCTCTAAAAAATTTCATATAACTCTTTTTGCGATTTAGTGTATTGGAACGAAGTTACAGGCAAAAAACTACAAAAAGTGCCAATTTTTTATGGTTTTTTCAAGATGGCGGAGGAAGCACAGGGGTGGCGGTGACGAAAACTCAGATTCTCAACTACCCTTTCCACGTTAATAACATATCCAAAATTCAGAACTACTGGACCTTTTGTAGGGTAAAACTCCTCTATTCATTGTACTAGTTCTTGAATTGAGGGGCACAGAACCAGAACGGCTGAGAAAAATTTGTTTTAAGATTTTGATATAAGCGTGATATATTCTGGGTAAATAAAAAAATTTTTGTTGCGTTTTTGAATCAGTTTATCTTATTCCGCCCCTAACTCAAAATTTGACAGTTTGTTGCGTGGGCCGTTCTGGTTCTGTGTCCCTTAATTTCACGCTTGGTTTGGAATTGTTGTTTACACATTTACATTCCGTTTCTAATTAAGATTTAAAATATTTAAAATGCCTGTTTTTTAGCTATAAACTTCATTCTTGTAGAGATTGTATGTAAATTTCTTAGAAACAATAACGAAAACTTGAAACTTGAAAATTATTATTGGCAATCGCCCATAGCGATTAGATACTTTAATCATAACAAAATCATTTCATGTAAAAAAAGCCAAGTACGCGAAAATGGCATTCCGTAAAAAGAATTGCGATAAAAGTAAAGCCAAGTTATCCAATACAAATTTCAAAATGCAAGGTTCTTACTAGTTTGAAAATGTTTTTTTTTAAACTTCTTTATGTTCAATTTAACACTGTGCCTAAGAGTCATTTGCAACCGCAATAGCCAAGTTTAGAAAAATATTTCCAACCTAGTAAGAACCTTTCATTTTGAAATTTGTATTGGAGAACTTGGCATTACTTTTATCTCAATTCTTTTTACGGAATGCCATTTTCGCGTACTTGGCTTTTTTTACATGAAATGTTTTTGTTATGATTTCAGTTCTTTTTTAAAGGAATTGGATAATACTTAATTTTTAAAGTAGTAAAATATGCAGAATATTGTTCAAAACTTTTGCAATGCCTTACTTAAATTTTTGAGGTTTTGAATTTTTTTCCATGGTTTTATCGTAGTTCCTATCAGCCTTCAAAAGCTCAGCTCTCTAGCGAGGGAAATAAATTAAAATTGTCGTGTTTTTAAATTTTGCCCTATAGTTTTATCATAGTTCCTATTAGTCTTCTAATACTCAGCTCTCTAGCGTTTCTGGAAGTGGATAATGTTACTTTTACATAAATTTACATTTACGGGGGAGGAGAGTAAATGAAAAAATTGGACTTTAAAAATTTTTTCCCATGGTTTTATCATAATTTCTATCAGCATTCCAATACTCAGCTCTCTAGCGTTTCTGGAAGTGGGCAATGTTAGTTTTATATAAATTTACATTTATAGGAGAGGGAAGTAAATTAAAATGTTGGTGTTTTTAAATTTTTTCATATAGTTTTATCATATTGTCTTTCAGTCTTAAAAAGTTCAGCTCTCTAGCGTTTCTGGAAGTGGGCAGTGTTACTTTTACATAATTTTACATTTATAATTTTGGGGTGTTTTAATTTTTTTCTATAACTTTATCATAGTTACTATCGGTCTTCCAAAGCTCAGCTCTCTAGCATGTCTGGAAGTAGGCAATGGTACTTTTACTTAATTTTACATTTATAGGGGAGGGAAGTAAATTAAAATTTTGAGGTGTTTTCATTTTTTCCTATAGTTTTATCATAGTTCTCATCAGTCTGCCAAAGCTCAACTCTCTAGCATTTCTGGAAGTGGGCAGTGCTACTTTTACATAATTTTAAATGTATAGGGGAGGGGAGTAAATTAAAATTTTGGGGTTTTTTGATTTTTTCCTATAGTTTTATCATAGTTCCTATCATTCTGCCAAAGCTCAACTCTCTAGCATTTCTGGAAGTGGGCGATGCTACTTTTACATAAATTTAAATGTATAGGGAAGTGGAGTAAATTAAAATTTTGGGGTTTTTTGATTTTCTCCAGGGGTTTGGTCATAATTTCTATCAGTCTGCCAATTTTCAGCTTTGTAGCATGTCTGGAAGTACAGTAGAATATTGATGATCTATACATGAGTGAGTGAGTACGTTTTGAAATTTCGTAACTACTTTACTACTTTATGGAATTCCATGAAACTTGGAGGGGTTGTTTAGGGGAGTTTTAGGTAGGTCAAATATCGGCTGAAATGTTTCAAGAAAAGATGGTTACGGCGCGCGGACTTGGCGAGGCACTGCCATGCCCTCAGATACATAAAATTGTGATCTCATGTATTCAGACGTTGATGCTTACGTCTAATTTGATTTCACACTCTAACAGTGGAAGCGAAGAATTATAAAATGAGTTGCATAGCTTGGTCGAAGAACTGGCGTTTTTAAACTATCACACTTACCGTAATATGGAGTTTTTAACATTTATATTTATAATTTCGGTGGCTCAATTGGTATGGTGTAAGCGTACATAGTCAAAGGTCCGGGTTTAATTCTCGGTCAAAGCATAGAATTTTTTTTTAAATTTTACTCCCGATTTGGAAAACGTGTCTTGTTTTAAACTGATATGCCATTGGTTTTAATTTAATATAGTTTTTTCTCTGTAAATAAGTACTTGTCTAAAGCATTTTCAACAATTCTGTAGAACTCAGCTCTGTCGCTACCAACTGTCAAATTCTCATCAGATGCATCGTCATTACGTTCTAAACTATTCTCACTGTCAATCTCTGTATCTCTCTTGCTTCTAAATTCTCGAGAAACTAGCGGTGGGTAGGAAGAGACTACAGTGGTGTTTCTAGGTAACGCCATTTGATATTGAAAGTTCCAACCAATCCCCATTTGCATTTTTGGTCCCAATTGAATAGGTATGGCAAAACTGAATACCATCTAAAAAATATTGTTTAATTAGATTTTGGTAACTGGTATAATAATAATGAAGATTTTTGTTTGTAGCCACACGGCCTTAAATCAGCAGCCCCGGCTCCTAGACCATTTTGAAGAGTGTAACATTAGGATAAAAACTTTGCGTATCACGTGCGTATTATGGTATCAATCTATATCTAGTTTTCTATTTATGTAATACCTTTGATGATGATGAGCATTACTAAATTTAAATTACACCCTGTACAGTGTACTATATCATATTGGGGTTTGAAGGTCAGTGGGCCTGTATATTATCTTTAAAATAACAATTTGGACTAAACAGAGGTGTATACTTACTTTAAAAGTACCGCCAAAAGGATAAACTAAAAAACGTTTCTGACGATGATGATTCTCGCTTCCCAATATAGATTTAAAAAAAATTATAATGCAAAGAATATTCCAAAAATCCTGAAAAATTAATAATATATATCATTACCTAATTTATTTCCATTGAAAATGTTATTTTTCACACAGCTGTAAAATATCAAAATCAAAAATATTTAAATTTCGTACTCAGACAGCATTGGACGTCCAATGGACGTTAAATGATCGTTAATTGGACGTCCAATTGAAGCTTTTGATCCATTATAATTTAGGCGACTGCTTGTTTTTTTAATTTTCTCGATTTTTCCCACATAAAGCTTGATACTGCGTTCAGTAGATATCAGATTTCGTTTTTATTTTTAACGAAGTCGTCCAAAAATTATTTAAAACTATTTTTGTCAAATTTTCAGTCTCCCCCTTTGCCAGAGTATATGATGAGAAAGTTAACGGAAGAATACCACAAGTGGGGGTTAACAGTGAACGTGGACAAGACACAGTACTTATGTATTGGAAAAAAATCAAGTGAGATAAACAATAGACAAACAATATATCCAAGCAATGAGTATATATACTTGGGTGTCACATTTGATAAGACAGGAACAGACTGTAAAAACTGGAGAAAAGAATAGTAAAAGCAAAAAAGGTTATTGGATGTCTTTTATAGAGCAGAGAGTTAACAAAAAAAAGTAAAACTTAACATATATGAAACAATGGTGAAAAGCACGCTGTATATCGCTAAATATCTAGAACAGATCATATAAGAAATGAAATCATAAAAGAAAGAATGGGAATCGAGGGAATCACAACGCGTGACATCATTAAAAGACAACTGATATGGTAGGGCCATGTACAACGGATGAACGACACAAGATTACCACAGCAGGTCCTAAAATGGCAACCAAGAGGGCGTCCTTAACTGGAATGGCAACAGTCAATCCAATGATCAATGAGTTAAAAATGAATTTTAAACATTTTAATTATGAATTTTATTTAAACAATTTTACAAATTAAAGAAAAAAATTATTTGTAATGTTTCAATATTTTCAAAATCTATTGTTGCATTTTAGTTTTATGAGGATGGCCCAATACAGGGCAGAAATGTCGGCGTAGAAAGGAAAAGATTTCTTGTTTAACTTGACCCTTTCCAACCACTAAATTAACTAAATTGGGTCGAAAAAACGTCACAGCTAGTGTGTCTTAGTAAAGAAGTAATAAAATAAAGAAATGTATAATATTACGTTTTTTATTTTATTATTTTTTAATGGATGTCGAGATAGAGCATTGCTTTCGCTGTGCCATAAAGGTATTTGTTTTGTGGTTTTTTTTATATCTACAACCAGTACCATAAAGCTAAAATACAAAACCATCCAATGGATATCTAGAAACGGAAGTCCATTGGACTTACAAAAGTATGCAATATGTATCGTCTATATCCCGATTATGTATGTCCAATGGACGTCCGGAATGCTAAGATGTGGACGTCCATTGGCCGTTCAATAGACGTTTTTGTGCTGTCAGTGTAGCTGCTGATATCCTCTATTACTTTCTTCTAAAATACTTATAAAATACGTTAATATATATACCAGTTAGTCTTACCATGTTTTAATAAAGTTCCTACACAAAACTGATATAATCTTCTCAACTCTTTTAATATATAAAGAACTTCACTTTAATAATATCCGCCTGCAACCCGCTTTATGTGAGCAATCTTATTCATAACACTTATCTGTCACCTAGTTTAAACGCTTTAAAACGCTTATTTCTGTTATATCAGCAGGAATGATTTTTACCGTAAAACATACATGTATTCGATTCTTACTAATTTACTTACACGGGTGATGATTACTTTGAAGTGAAATAGCTTCCTGAAAAGCAAAGTTATCCGAGTCTAAATTCTTTTTAAAGGACAAGGCGCAAAATACATTGTTAACCGGGACACTGCTAATAAGATGGGCTTAGAGCAGAGGACGTTGGTGTCTTTTTATACCCTTTTACCTGTTCACGATATATTCGGCCCGCGTTATGCACGCCACTTATCAGTGGCGGATCTAGGCGTGGGCAGAGTAGGCACCTGCCCAATGCCATGCGCCAGGGGCGCCGCAGAGGCGCCTAAATGGGCGCGAAATCAAAGAGTGAGTAAAATAAAGTAAACCAAATTATGTTTTTGCCTACGAGGTATTTTACCCCGGATCCGCCACTGTACTTAGGCCTGTGTGCACGACTTGCCCCTTGTTATTTAATATTAATGCTAATAATGTTATTAATTTTGTCAGCTATAATAATAAACCGAAATCCTTATTTTTTGCCAATACGGCCCCTCGCGACACCTTCTCATGCTAGCGCCCTGTGCGGTGGCATTGGAGGCAGGCACCACTTTCAATTGCGGATTATGGAGTGGGGCCATGGGGACCCAGACCCCACCTCTTTGACATAAAGCTTAAAATCTTTAGTTCCATTAAAAAAATTAATGGATCCGTCATAACACCTTCCTAGCTAGCCTGTTAGCACACTTCAAGTGAGGCCATGATATACCAGCCTTGAAAACAGTTTTTTGTAAATATCTCAAAAAACTGTCGTTAGGATTGGATTTTGCTCAAAATCTAATAAGCTCGTTAGAGTTGGCAACACTATTTTACCTTAAAATTTGTTGAAAATCGGTTTAGCGGTTTAGGAGCTATTGTGTTACGGACAGACATACACACACACACAGACAGACATCACGACGATACTGCTTAGATAGGTCATACACCCGAATAACACATTTTTGGCGTTGTCTGAAAAAAAAAATTCGTTAAAAATAATACCTTTTCTAGCTAATGCTGCGTGGTCTAGGAAGGTAACACTTTAGCACATTCTTATAATCAGTTATTTATAAATATCTTATAACACAAATTATTTAGAAAAATTTGTTCTACTATATATATTTTAACTGTCATTAGCATTAATAGATTTGAATCAAAATGAGTTATTACAATATTGTACAGGATATCTGAAAAACCGGTTCAGCGATTTATAAGCTATCGTGGAGCAGAAAGATATATAGTCCTTTCATTTCAAAAAGCCGCCAAAAAAACCATAATAAAATTTAAAGTATGAAACCCATTAAGGAATCCTAAACAAATAAAAGAGAATATGGGCCGGACTGGGAACTGTTTATAGTATATTGTCACGAGGGGGTTTTATCGTGACGAACACAGTTTAAGTTAGGTGTAATGGTTTTATTATAATACTTATATTTACTACTTACATTGTACTTAAATACATCTTGTCTACAAATCTTCTTGATACGCTTAACTTCTTATACTTGACTATCGTACTACTTGTTCACTATTAACTAAGCCTGGGTGTTAGGTTCTCAGCTTACAACTAACTGCTAAACTATTTTGGAGATGCTTTTATTACAAACCGTTTGCCATTGATAGGATATCGAGATGTGTTTTGTTTCCTGTATAAAGATCATCGAAATCCCATTAACCGCGTCTTGTTTATAATAGTTCTGTATACAATTTATTACTTTTATTACAATTTGAACTATATACAGAAGTTCATTTCCTTAGAATGTTTAGGGTTAATGTGCACTTGCTTATACACGTAACTTGTGTCATTTACTTAATAGGACATTATTTTCTATCCTGACAATATAGTCAAGTAAAATAAAACGTTTAATAAAAGTTGCTGCTTAATGCTTATAATAATCATTAATAGATAGGTACTATATACTATGTAGCTTGCCCCTGTAATATGTGTAATACGTTCGTATATTCTGGAACGATTTCCGTAATATTCTACTGAGAGTTGCGCATACATATCAAAAATAATATCCACAGTAAACTAATTATTTATAGTAAGGAAAGCACCCCGGTATTTTCATAATAGTGTTATACATACCCCCTGTATACATTAGTTGGGAATACGAAGTTCGAGAGGCGCTGATTACAGACCGTCACCCCTTGTATAAAAATATTATGGACAGAGTTCTGCGCTGTCGCAATATATATTAACCGCTACTCTTGGTATATTTTGACAATTTGTTTTTGATTATGACTGACATTGACTTTAGCAAAATAGATAAAAATATGTAATTTCATTTTACATTTTTCGTTTGTGGATGCAATTTTTCGTTATTTTTCGACTTTTTACCTTAATTTTTATGGTGTGTTTTGCTAAATTATGACCAATCGGTATTTTGTGCGTTTTGATGGGGGCGATCCATCGTTTAAGAAATTGAAAAGAAAACAATGTTGTGTTGGTGGGTGCGAAGACTATGTTAGCAAGCGCCATTGCCTTCCCAAACGAAGCAATTGGATGAGTGGCTAAAAATATTTCGCCCTAAAAACTGGCTAACTTTGAAGAAAGACGAAATTTAAGTTAAATATATAGTGTGTGATTTGAACCAGGACAGAGTTTAAAATGTTTAGTTTTAAATTTTAATATTTAGAAAACAAGCGCGGATCTAGGTCAAAATCAAGGGGGGGAAGGGTTAAAATCGACGATATTTTTTTATTAAACTTTTTTTCAAGGGGGGAGGCGGTTTTCCCTTTAATTATTAACAAAAAGTGCATATTTTTTATTCTAGGGGAATAATTACCACGTTACCCCACCTCGAATCCGCGCTTGGAAAAACATAGTTTATTTCACTATATTTATATACAGGTCCGGCATAATGATCTCCCACATTAAAATCGCCATTGTAAATGCTATTTAGATTTTTTTTTCTACTGAAACTCTATTCTATACCATTGGGTTTTATTAAGTTTTGAAATTTACAGAGTCCATGTGGCGGCCATTTTTTTCGATACACATTTAAAGCTGATTTCTGAAAGTTTCACTCGTACAGTAGCTTAAAAGCGATATACTTTACTTTAATTTAAAAAGCTTACGTAACATTTTTTTTACCACCCAAATATAATATAATAATGTTTAATTTAAATACATTTGTACACAGTGGCGTATATACGGGGTGGGGGCGGGGGACCCGGGCCCCCCACGAAGCTAAGATTTTTTTTTGATATTTTCCACCTATTTCATGAATACAAACATAAAATTGCATAAAATACGACCTTATGAGGTCTCGGCCCCCTAGAAACTGCCTCGGGCCCCCCCGAAACTTGTTCCTATATACGCCACTGTTTGTACATCACATAGCTAAAAGAATCAGGCACACCTCTAATGGGATTTCTGTAATCCGTCAAACTCCATGAAGTTTTGGTATGTTGTAGATTGTACCTTTCTTATAAAAAGTTCTCAGGGGCCCAACTCAAATTAATGACCAGTTTTTGAAATACAGGGTGTTAAAAGTGATAATGTCCAAGAAGCATAATGGCTCTTTAGACGGCTTCTCCAAACATATGCGCAATGTTACTATTACATGTATTTACGATTTATTTATTATTTTTAATCTGTACCTTTAAAACATTCTCTACAGGGTGTTTAAGTAAATATTATTCGAAAGTGATAATGAGAAACAAGCGTTAGTGTGTTTTAGATTGAATCTTTCGTATAAAAAGTTTTATGGGCCCAACTTAAATTAATGTCCAGTTTATAAAATAGAGGGTGTTAAAAGTAATAATGTCCAAGACGAATTATCTTTAGACGGATTTTCCAAACACTTATGCAATTTTACTGTTTCATATATTTACGATTTATTTATTATTTTTAATCTGTACCAATAAAACATTATCCACAGGGTGTTTTAATAAATATTAGTCAACATTTTTACTGAGAAACAAGCATTATAGCATTTTACAGGGCACGGTACAGATGTACAAAACGCTTAAATATTTTTTAATATTATTTAAATTACATTTGCCGAAACACCCTGTATTAAATACATAATAAGTCAAGAACCATTAAAAAACTAATAACTACTCTCTCTATATGTAATAGTAACATTTCGTATATGTTTGGAATCTCCGTCTAAAGAGCTATTATGCTTTTTGAACATTATTACTCAACACTCTGTATTTCAAAAACTGGAAATTAATTTACGTGGGCCCATCATAAGAACATCTGATCATCAAGTTTCAGTCTACAACATACTAAAGCTTGTTTCTCAATAAAACCTTCGAGTAATATTTACTTAAACACCCTGTATATAATGTTTTACGGGTACAGATAAAAATAAAGAATAAATCGTAAATGTGTGTAATAGTAACATTGCGTATATATTTGCAAAACACTTCTAAAAAGCTATAATGCTTCTTGGACATTATCACTTTCAACACCTTGTATTTTAAAAACTGGTAATTAATTTAGGTTGGGCCCATAAGAACTCTTGATACAAAAGGTTCAACCTAAAACACAATAACGCTTGTTTCTCATTAACACTTTCGAATAATATTTACTTAAACACCCTATACGGTTTTAAAGATATAGATTAAAAGAAATTAATAAATCGTAAATACATGAAATAGTAACATTGCGCATATGTTTGGCAAAGCCGTCTAAAGAGCCATTATGCTTCTTGGACATTATCACTTTCAACACCCTGTATTTCAAAAACTGGTCATTAATTTGAGTTGGGCCCCTGAGAACTTTTGATAAGAAAGGTTCAGTCTACAACAAACCAAAATTTCGTGAAGTTTGACGGAGTACGGAAATCATAAGTGCATTGCATAAGTTTATATTTTTCATTAAAAAACAATTAAAAAAGTTTCCGTTGATAGAAAAATACTATATTTGCATTATATTATGTGTAAAGCATTGTAATAATTAAGTTAATGTATTCTATGCACTAATAAAAAGGAATTTTCTGCAGAATATTCGTCAAAGAGCCTTTTTTTACTAGGAAATTATCCTCTCAAGGAAATGTATGTACCTATATCAATGGAAAACAAACTTCTAAACCTTAGATTTAATTTTAAAAAATTCAACCTTCCTTTTTATTGTTGCTAGTAGCCATTAATAAAAAAATTCTTTGATTGGGCATCCTTACTAATTGGTGTTTATAGAGTGTTTTTAGGCACATTGAGCGTTGACACAAAATAACTCCTTCTTATCAGCGCGCAAAGTTTAAATTTAACACTATGTATTTAATTGACGAGTAGAATGGATTTTTTGGTGGTAAAATTCAATTTGATAAAAACTTTTCAAAACACCATATTATAAGATGTAGCTTGATTGGAGAACGATTGCATTGATGGCTATGAGCATCCGGTATACAATAAATTGAAAAGCCACCCTGTAGCTTAGAGACAATCTGCGCAAGCGTTATATTGTTTCAAATCCCCCTGTAAATGTTTAGTACGGAATACGAAGTTAGAGAGGCGCTGGTTTTTCCACGGCACCCCGGTATACTGCGCCAATTGAGTAATAAAACTCCCACCGTGTAAGTGTCTGGACTATCTCTGTCATTCGTCTATGATAATATCTTGAGTTTTCCTCGTACAATGTGTTTTTAAAAGTTTTGCCTTGCCCTTTGGATATTTTTACCTTCCTAGCCCGCCTAGCAATGGCTAGAGAGAAGGTATTATTTTCGACGATTTAAGATAACGCCAAAAATGTGTTATTTGGATGTATTTTGACCTATCCTAGCAATATCGTCGTGATGTCTGTCTGCGTGTGTGTATATTATATATATAGATAAAATTGTGTTCAATTCTTTTATGAGCTTATTAAATTTTGGTCAAAATCCATTAATGCGAATGACAGTTTTTGACAATTAAAAACTTTAAAAATGCTAACTTTTTAATGGAGCATCGTCTTAGTACACTGTTTTAAAAATGTAGTAGACAATATTTTCTTCAATAATTCGTGTTATTACCAACAACTTCGTAGGAGCTTTAGTTTCTGAAATATTAAAAAAAACTGTTTTCAAGGCTGATATATTATCATGGCTTCACTTGAAGTTTGATAATAGGCTAGCCAGGAAGGTTCGGTTCCTCAGTCAGTTCCGTCATGGATCCATTTATTTGTTAGGGTTAAGGTTTGGTTTCTGTAAAACCGCAGAATCTAATGGTACCACCACTTCTTCTCCTCCTTGGTTCTCAAATGGTCTCTAAAAATTTGTTTGTGGTGTTGTAAATGGCCGCCAAAACGCCATTATTAGTATCACTTACTAGGTCCTCACTTATATAAACAAACTAAAATATACAGGTTTATAATTGTTATTATTCACAATACTAATGAAAATGTCACTTTAATAATGACATGAAAGCAAATCCGTAATATAAACACAACCGCTAACAATTTTAAAATGAGTTTGACCCTGTATTAAAGAATGCAGGTGGTACCTTTCGAAAGCCTTTGCTATATTTCGAGAAGGAATGAGGTACTTATAGAATGGTATAAGGTATGTTCGAAACTTTAACTTTAACGAATGATGTATACCTAGCCGTGTTTAAAACACAGAAATTCTTCCCAAAATTTGGCACGCTCCAGTTTTTTGAACTTTACATACATATACACACGAAGAAAAGTCACGACGATATTGTTAAGACAGGTCAAAATACACCCAAAAACACATTTTCGGCGTTATCTCAAAACTTTTTTTGACACGAAAACAATACGTTCTCTTGCCATTGCTGCCTGAGCTAGGAAGGTAATAACTTAAGTGCAAACCGCAATTGTTTCCCAAACTTTTTTTTTTAACTTTCACAAGCATTAACTGTTTTGTTAATGTTTCCCCAAATATTTCTTTATTTTCCAAACAAACCCACCTGCACTTTAAATTGCATGTAGTACGAAATTTCAGACCTCAAAACAATTAAACATTTTTTTTTTAGTTTTTGCTGCTGTCCTGTGGCCCCTTCCCCCCGAAGATGCTCGATCCGCCTTTGCCCAAAAAATTAAACATCGCCAAAAACCTGACGGAAATTTTCTTAACGAACCCTTTGTTTAAAAATGGTGCAAGTCCCTGTTAGTATAGTAAAATAATTTCCTTGAGGTAAGGATATGAAAAAGCTATACTCCGTATAACTTTTCGCGGGTAAGTCTGTTCAAGAAACGAATGAATTCCCGTCTTAGGTGTTTGTCGTTTTCATAAGTGTACTCTAATAAGTTCTCCAAATATTAAACTTTTGCTAGCTTATACGCCATGCTATAATATACTTAGATGTTAAACTGCATCCTCCACATAATTCCGTGAAAAAATCACATGCCTAATAGTAAATTTTTGTAGAATGAAAATATAAAGTATATTTTTTTAAGGTTGAAGTTTTATTAAATCTTGCGATTGTCATATTGTTATAGAAAATTATTAAGCTTTGAAATTTTTTTATACACAGAAAAAAAGAAGTTCTTCAGTTAAGAAAAGTAGTTTTTTTGAAAAAATTGTCTTGAGCCAAAAGCAAAAGTCTCCGAACAAAATGTTTTCTTTTCATCTAAGCAAACCGCTTGTTTTGGGAAAAAAATAATTGTCTTGGTAAATTGTTTTGGTTTAAAATAAACTGCCTTTAGCGAAGAAAAGGTGGTTTTGAAGCAAGATATAAAATGTCTTACTAATATCTTTTTAACACAAATAAGGCTTTGCTTTGCCTAAAGACTTTTAAGTTTTTAACTCAAAATATCCGGCATCTCAAAACGAAAATAGCGATTTACTCGAGGGGTCATCAGCTTTCAACAGTACTGTACAAATTTCACAACAGGACCCGACAGTACCACGACAGGACCCAACAGTACTCGACAGTACACGACAGTACCCAACAGTACTCGACAGTACATGACAGTACCCAACAGTACTCGACAGTACCACGACAGGACCCAACAGTACTCGACAGTACACGACAGTAGCCAACAGTACTCGACAGTACACGACAGTACCCAACAGTACCCAACAGTACTCGACAGTACACGACAGTACTCAACAGTACTCGACAGTACACGACAGTACCCAACAGTACTCGACAGTACCACGACAGGACCCAACAGTACTCGACAGTACACGACAGGACCCAACAGTACCCGACAGTACCCAACAGTACTCGACAGTACACGATAGGACCCAACAGTACACGACAGTAATCGACACTAGCCCCCAACCCCAACCAGTGGCGTAGATGCGAAAAGACATGATGAGCTTTTTTTTTTTTTTTTTTGGTCGCAAGTTTTTTGAGCGCGCGCTTTGTCCCGGTCGGCCGACCCCAAACATGATGACCTTTTTTTTTTTTTTGCTCGCATGTTTTTTGAAGGGCGCGCTTTGTACCTCGCTCGCAACAGGACCCAACAGTACACGACCAGTACCCAACAGTACACGACAGGACCCAACAGTACTCGACAGTACTCGACAGTACACGACAGTACCCAACAGTACTCAACAGGACCCAACAGTACACGTCAGGACCCAAGTCCTGTTGGACGCTGTACAAAATTTTAGGGTGCCGATGACCCCTCGGATTTACTCCATAATACTAGAAAACACAAAACAAGAAGGTTGCCGCTTCCATTCAAAACAAATCAATTTTCTTGGATAAAGGCAACTTTTATTTTAACGAAAACCAGCAGTTCAAGAGAATAGTTTTTTTGTTAAGAAAATATCGTCTTCGTGCATAGGAAAGCAGATTTTTTCTTGGATCAAAGCAATTTGCATTGACTGAAGACATTTTTTTTCTGTGTATAATCCTTTTTATCGACCGTGGATTATTTCTCGTTTTTTGAACTTTAAACTATCCCTCAGAATCCTGTCACTGGACGGAATAGATTTCCAAAACAAGACATATGTATTAATATAAAAATTTTATTTGGTTTTTCTTTATATTTAAGCGTAATTTGAATTTTTCTAAGATTGAACCCACTGAGAAATGGGTACTATGTTACCTGACCTTTAAGTATTCAAAAATACACTTAAATCGATCGGGGAGTTTATAGAATGAGTATTTAGACCATGGTCTAAGTGCTGAGTTTTGTATGTAATGAACCTACTCTCGTGGTAGAAATATCACAATAAATTATAGCAATTTTCTTAGCACCACTTAGTTTTACGCCCATTATTATAGATAAGCAAAAATTAGAGAGGAAAAAAAGAGGAGACTATCGGTGGAGGGATGAAGCCTGATTCCGATGACATTGATTTGTTTTCAGTTGAGGTTTTTGCTTAAGAAGGACGAGAGAAGGGAACATTGATCTGCATTCTGCGAAAAACACATATCAAGGCATTAAAATCCAGCCTACAAATAACGATGTCTATCACTATAGATACACAGTAAAAAAACGAGTGTTGAATTTAACACTCAAAAGTGGTACATATAGGTCCACACTGATCCAAGGAAATTAACCACCATCACCTTATGGTTAAATGTGTTAAAAAGCATATTTACAGTTTGTGTTTTTTTAGGTAAATAAAGTGTTAAATAAAATAATTTATAGGTTTAAAATGATAATGAGAGTGTTAAACTTTTGGTTAAAGTAACACTCAAACTGTTTATTCTACACTGCTAAGGAGACTAAATAACACACTACTAATGTAAAGTTTTATTGATTTAGTGGAGAAATACACCAATTGAGTGTTAAAAGTATACCTACGGGAAAGGTACATTGCATATTGAGAGTGTAAAAACACACCCAAATATGGTAAAATTACAGTGTTAAAGACACACTAAATAAACTAAGTGTTATTTTAATAAACGGCTTTATTAAACATATGCATACACAAGTACATTTAAAAAGTTTAAACATAGGTATACATTATTTTTTAACTGCAAATATTTGTTTTTTCTTAAATTAAAAACGTTATTCTTTAACAAAAACTTGTACTTATTTCTAATTAGAAAATCCTAAAACTAAAATACCGCGCAACAGAAGTGCAACTTTTAACTTTTGCCCTAAATATTAACAAGTCTCAAACTTTTTTGCAAAATTGGATCTGGTTCTTGGTATCTTTGAAAATTTTTTCGGTAAAAATCAATCGGTAGAAATAAACGAAATACAAAACTTTGCCTGCAGTAAAATTTTTAATAATTCTGTTTTCAGAAAAAATACTATAGTCCAGAAATTCAAGTTTCGATAATAGGGATTTATTGGAATAAAACCTCACTTTATTTTAGAGTCGACTTTATTCTGACAGATTTACAACGAAAAATGACAGCTGACCTCTCAAAATTGACATACTAAAGTCAAAAATAAAGTCGCTACCTTTCATTTAATAAATACAGATAGTAATAAATCCGGTTCTTAAATACACAAAGGCCAAATTTTGAATGAAAGCAGCTGCTTTTTATATGTAAATCTGTCACAATACGGTCGATTTTAAAATAAGGTCAGGTTTTATTCCAATAAGTGTTGAGGACAGTTACTTTTACAACTTTCAGTAAAACTTAAGTAAACTCTAAGTTTAAACTAAAGTTTTATTTTAAAATAATCATTTTACGACTACCGTTTAACGTCAGTTTGTTTTGGTATGGTGTTACAAATAATAATTATCTGTCAGTGTCAATAAAAAAATAGACGAAAAACATTTTTTTTAAGGTTATATACTTAAGTTTGTGGTACAAACCCCCATCCTCTAGTAAAGTTTAAACTTAAGTTTGAAGTTAAACGCTAGTTCGTAAATTCGGAGTTTAAACTTCAGATTGCAGTTTTTAAACTCCAGTTATAAAAGTGCCACTAAGAAAACATGGGAGAAAACAAATTTGGATTTTTTAAAAATTTGTTACTTACTGTACAGAAGATCAATAGCTTTTCTGCAGATGATTGAGTGGAGTCTCTTCTCCCAGTTTTTTTTCCTTTTGCAGTTGATGGCAGCATGTGCAAAAGGTCCAAAGCTGCTCTTGTAGGCTTGTCCCAAACTAAAAAATATCTAATCAGTTATGCAGTCCTTGGCTTGAAGCAATGCCTTGCTTCTTTCATATAAAGATAATATTTTCACAAACTTAACAAGTTCACAAAACAAAGTCAACTGAGCATTTTTACCAACCTGTAAAAGAGGAAGTTCCATTTATTTCTGGATTGATTTGGCATGCTGTACTGACATAAACATTTAGTATTGTGTTAACATATAAAGTAAATTTATCTATACAGTTCCTAGCAGAAGGATAGAGGATTTCAAAATCTTGATCAATCTAAAAAATAAAACAGTTAGGTATATTATTTTATAAACAAAACATTTTGGAGAATTTTTACCAGTCCTTTGGTGTCAAGAAATCTGGGAAACTGCATTATTGTAAAATCAGTCGTTTTCCGAACTTCAATGGTGTTTTTCATTTTTTCAAAAATCTCTTCCCTTTGTGTATTGTAATTTGCGTTTGTAAGAAATTCGATGTCTTTTTCTTCCTCATCGCTGATTTTGCGTTCCCTTTTAGTAGGCAGCTCAATAATGCTACAACTCTGTGAGCTTATTTTTATTTTCTTGTATTTCTCTACCATACTTCTGACTACAGTCACCAGGCCAAAAAGCCAGATGGAGTTCTTTTTGAGTCATCATAAAACATTTCCTTAAAGAGAAGAAAAAAATAAATCTTAAAGCCATTTTAGGGTTAAATACTATGTTAATATATTTATTCTGATGTAAATGTTATTATTTTTTTACTTGTCAGTGACAGTTTTGATATTGTTAAAATAATGAGGTTTTGATAAAATGGCCTAGAATACACTGCTCAAATTCTTGAAAAAGTACTTTTAAGAGTCATATCACTTTTTTTTAAATCAGCTGTACATTCATTGTTAAAACTGACTAAAGTACAAATAAAGTAAAGTATATATAAAAAAGATTTGGGGTGGTCTTGAGACAGTTTTGGGGTCGAGTCCCCATGAGTAGTATCTTATGTTTGTATTCATGAAATATGGGGAAAATATTTTTAAAAATTTCTGAGGAGCCCGGGATCCCTCCTTATTTACGCCACTGGGATCATTAGTAATCGATTAAAACAGGTGTTGTAAAATCTTTATAAAAAAAGCCCACGAAAGACTATGGCGCCAGACTAGGCCTAATAAAATCAACCTGTATAGAGACCAAAAATGCAAACACATACTATAAGTAGTACTAGAGAGAAACTAATACCGAATATTACTACTTTATTCCTAAAGTTTAGTTCGAACTCCTAATCATAAAACGACTATGAACTATACTACTTACCGATCACTATAATGGATACATAGTTGTCCTCTAATTCTTTTATTTTGCAGAATTTTGTTTGCCCCTTATATTTTAATTTAAACACTATCGACATGATTGATTAATTAATAACTAGATCCACTAAGTTTCACCTCACGTTTACTCACCTTTTACCCAAAGTCTGTAGAGAATCTTTTAACCCAATTTGGCCGCGGCCATGAAATACGACGTTTAAGAAACAAAAACGATTTGACAGCGACAAGGGCTTTCCATTTAACTGACCAAGAATTTACTGACCAAGAATTTACTGACCAACGAATTTTCGTATTTTTCGGTGTAAGGGCGCCAACAAAGTTTTTTTTTACTTGTTTGTAGCAAAACGAATATTAGTTTACTAGTCTAAGCTGTTACCACTTCAGCTACAACTCAGTTTTATCCCAAAAACTACCTTTCCCCAGTTTCTGCCACCAAAAAAACAACTACTACCACCTTCCCCTAGCTTCTGTTGCCAAAAAGGCAACTACTACCATCTACTACCACCTCCTACCAGATTCTACCACCAAAAAACCAATTACTACCACTTTCATCTAGCTTGTACAGACTTTTTAAATTGCCGTCCTCAAAAATAAAAAATATTCCTATTTGAAATTTGGAGAAGTAGTTTGAACCAAAACAAGAAAATTTAGAACCTTACATCTGTCTGTATACATACATATTAAAAAAAAAAAATTGATTTCTCTAAATGGGTAATTGTGACAGTAAAAAAATACAACGGCAATTTAAAAAGCCCCGATGTACCGCCAAAAAACCAACTACTATCCCCTTCCACCACTCGAAAATCAACTACTACTACCTCCCCTAGATTCTAGGACCCAAGCGTAATAGTCGACGAAAAAACTATTTGTAATATATTTTTTTTTCTAGGAGGGGATAATACTTCTTTTTGCCCTTTAATTATTAACAAAAACTGAATACTTTTTTCTAGGGGGGGGGGGGGGTAACTACCCCGTTAACCCCCCCTCAAATCCGCCCTTGCTAGGTCCATAAAATTAACTACTACCACATTCCTCTAGCTTCAACCACCAAAAAACCAATTACTACCACCTTCCCCTAGCTTCTGCCATCAAAAAATCAACTAACCGCATTCCCCTAGCGTCTACCTCTAAAAAACCAACTACTACAACCTCCGCCTAGATTCAACCATCAAAAAATCAGCTGCTACCACATTGCCCTAACTTCTGCCACCAAAAAACCAACTACTACCGGCTTCCCCTAGCGTCTACCCCCAAGAAACCAACTACTATCGCCTTCCCCTAGCCTCTGCCACCAAAAAACCAACTACTACCACCTTCCCCTAACTTCTGCCACCAAAACAAGGGAGAGTAATTGAAGTTGGTTTTTGATAGTAGAAGCTAGGGGAAGGTATAAGTAGTTATTTTTTTTTTAGTGGTGCAAACTAGGGGAAGGTGGTAGATGATTTTTTGGTGGTAGAATCTAGGGAAATCTGGTAGTAGTTGATTTTTTTGTGGTACAATCTAGAGGGAGGATGTGGTGGTTTGTTTTTTGGTGGTAGAAGCTAGGGGAAGGAGATAGTAGTTGGTTTTTTGGTGGTAGAAGCTCAGGGAAGGTAGTAGTAGTTGATTTTTGTGTGGTAGAAGCTAAAAGAAGGTGGTAGTAGTTGGTTTCTTGGTGGTAAAGTGTAGAGGAAGGATTTGTTTCGACCTCAAACAATTCGCACTGACATCGAAAAGTATAAAAAAATTGCTGGTCAGTAAACTTCTGGTCAGTTAAATAGGTAGACCCGACAAGAAGGTATCTTCTCACTAGTTAACCAGCTAGCTGGTGTTCTGTGCCAGCTAGAGAGTATTTTAACCCATACTTCGGGTGAAATATCATAAATTAAATGCTTTAGCATTGCACCAGTGTAAAAATCGTCTAATTTACTCTGGATTGGTTAGATGTTTACGCTAGGGAGTAAAATTTACCGCAGTTTATATTAACACCCAAATTTTTCAAAAGGGTGTTAAATCTTAGAAAGAAATCATTTGCATGAGTGTTGAATTTAACACTCGCCAAATTTACCTTGCAAGAAATGAATTTTACCAAGCAGAAATTTTTTACTGTGTATCACCAAGCGATTGAAAGAAAAAAAAAGCAATATCACACAAGAATTAAAATTAAAAAAAAAACATTCTTAAGGGTATTCTCTTCGACTACACAGTAAAATTAATTCATGCTGAACCGGAATGTAAAGGAGTACAACCAAAAAATATTCACAGAATATCCAGAATTGTCATCGACTCCAAAGTGCCTGTGCGCATGGTCCTGGCCAGAGCATAAATAAAAATCAAACCAGAGCCTCTAAAGAAGCGTATCAAAAGAATCCTGTGCCATCGCAGCCAGTTGTTCGGACACCAAATATAAAACCGAGACGTGATTAGTCAAATGCGCAAAGAACCATTTAACCAGTGAATGCAACAAACTCAGCAACATACCAGAGTACTGGTGCAACTTCAGTGGAGATCATACGGCCAACACCCGCATTTGCCCGAAAAGATCACTACCGCTGGTTGCCGATAAATATATAGCCCATGGCAATTTCCTGACCAGACATCAGTCAAGACTGGTATAAAATACAACAATCACCGAACCCGCAACCCATTAAAACAAACCCGGAACAGTAAAAAGCTTACTTGAATCAATGTCCTGTATGATGGATATTCAGGAGCCAACTTAAAGTCATGCCAAAGTTATGCTCACCACAACGCCCAAATACGACTTGATTTACTCTTGAAGACGACCGTTCTCGGTAATATTAGACACTTATTGGAATAAAACCTGACCTTATTTAAACATCGACCCTATGGTGACAGATTTGCATATAAAAAGCAGCTGACTTGCTTCAAAATTTGGCGTTTGTGTATTTCAAAACCGGATTTATTAGTGTCGGTATTTATTAAATGAAAGTTAGCATCTTTATTATTAAATTTGGCATTGGTATGTCAATTTTGAGAGGTTAGCTGTTAGTTTTCTGTTTAAATGTGTCAAAATAAAGTCGACTCTAAAATAAAGTCAGGTTTTATTCCAATAAGTCCCTATTCTAACTACCAAGCAACCTTTCTTCGAACAAGTAGGCAACCATAGGCTTTAATTGGTATGGCAATGATTGCAGTGCCAGCCTGCCCAAATAACATACAAAAGTGCAAACTTTTTACACAGTCCAGTGTTAAGATCGCAAAAAAATTCGGAAATAATCAAGCAATGTCGATTAAAATGGTAAAAGTTTTTAGGATGAACCAAAGTGAATGGATGAAGAGAAAAATAATAAGTAAAATCCTGAAATCGGTAAAACTAGTACAGCGGTATTTACTAAGATGGTTTAAGTTTAATTTTTAGTTTATCTTTTGTGAAACGTTTTAACTGAATTTCTTTTAATCTTAATAAAAGTTAATGGAATTTTGGACTAATTATAACTACATAGGTTATATCGCAATGGCAGAAAACGGAAAAAAAATGGTTTAAACTATAGGTTTAAGTTTGTAGGGAACGAGGTTTAAGTGAAAATGCAGCGATATTTAAGTGAATTACTTACATGTTTCAATTTACACTACTTCCCAAACTTGACATTGTCGGAAAATGTGTTCTAATTTCGTAATTTTTATTATATAACTTGCACAAACAAAGCGAAACTTAAAAATAATTTTTTAAATTTATTAAAATGACGTAAAAGTGACTTGACTGACACTTGCTGGTCTAAGTACTGGGATTGTCATCTGCTGTCATCTCGGTGCACGTACATCTTAAATATATCTGTATGGCTAGAGCGTATTAAAACCATTAATGGAAAATGACTGCTACAATAAATAAATAAATAAATAAAAGCATTTTTTATTATATTAATTTAAAGATTATTTGCAAATAAACAAATCGCGTGTGAGTTTATTTGGATTTTAATCTGAAGATCGTTTTTTTTACTTTCCTCGTCAAGGCAAATATCGTTTAAAAGCTACATGCTAAAATATAAAAGAGATATGAGAATTTAGTACTAAATGGTTTATCCAGCCTTGTGTACATTGCCCTAAAAAACTCGCTCTAATAGTTAATTGAAGCTAAAATTTTGTCATATCGTTCCTAAATATGATCAAATTTTACATTTTTAACAAATAAATTAACAAAAACGTAATTGTTTTCAAGTTACAATGAGATAGGTTTATCTCATTGTAACTGTAGTTTAAAATTAAGGACGATTTTTAGTCGGAATCCCATGACCTAGGGGTTTAAAGTGACGTAGAAGTCTAAATTAGACAGTTGTAGAAAAATCAGTTTTCCATGTTTTCTTTTTTATTCCGATCTATATGGTCCATTTCAAGAACAAATCGTCTTAAATTTCAATTTTTAGCACATTTTATCGTCCGTACAGGTAAAAATACAAAATCATTTGCGGCCTGTATCGGCAAAAAATCAATTTTTCCAAACCAATCCACATTTAAATTTTAAACCTAAACCGTAAACTTAAACCAAAACCTAGACTAAAACTTACGCCTTAGTAAATACTGGTGGTAAGGTTTACTAGATTTAGTTTTTTTTTAAATGTTTTTAAAGAGCGTAAAAATTAACTAATAAATAAATTGATCCGACGGATCTGATACCTTCTTAGTAGCCTATTAGCACACTTCAAGTGAAGCCATGATATATCAGCCTTGAAAACTGTTTTTGTAAATATCTTAGAAACTAAAGCTCTTACGAAGTTTTTCGTTATAACACAAATTATTAAGCAAAATGCAGTCTAATCTATTCCAATACAATTTTAATACAATGCTCCGTTAAAAAGTTAGCATTTTTTAAATTTTTTATTGTCAAAAAGCATTAATGGATTATAACCCAAATTTAATCAGCTCGTTAGAGTGTCGAACAGTATTTTACCTGAAAACTTTATGAAAATTAGTTCAGCAGTTTAGGAGCTATCCTGTTAGTGACAGAAATAATACAAACACACACACACAGACATTACGACGATATTGCTAAGATAGGTCAAAATACACACAAATAACATATTTTCGGCGTTATCTCAAAAAAAACTTTTCAAACAAGTTTCGTGGTTAATCGGATAAAAATAGGTTTTTGTTTCTCTCATATTTTTCCGTGGGTAGCTTGAAAGCTTAACCTCACGGGGGTCCAGGATCTAATGGACACCGAATCAGTGTTGACAGTTAATTGTTTCGTCTTTATGGAACTCCTCAGAACACTGCTTGGTCAATGTGACACACTTGCGAAGTTAATTAGACGGTTTTGTAAATAGTGAGAAAACTCTCGTAAGAAGCGTCATCTACCGAGATACGAGAGACACTAGACCAAGAGCAGGCAAACATAAACTGCTATACATATCAATGAAAAGATCGATTGCAAATAAAAAAAAAACAAACAATCCGTGACCTACGAGAGTTGTTCTATCTTTCAGGCCCGTTTTTACACGCCATCAGACACGCGAGCGTCAATCAGCGGAATTTTTATGCCAAATAATACTAACAAAGGTGAAATTTAGTACCCGTAAATTTAAAAATCAATCAACTTTACAATAATTTTCGAAAATATGAGAGAAACAAAATATGAGAGAAACAAAATATGAGAGAAACAAAAACTCCTTTTTATCCGATTAGCCACGAAACTTGTTTGATTTTTAAATTCAAGGATAGAAAATTTCACGCTTGTTAGTATTATTTGGCTAAAAAACTTTTCGTCGAAAATAATACCTCTTCCAGCCATTTCTACACGGGCTAGGAAGGTAAAAAGTGAATAATTCGAGCATTGGCCACTGGAGCAAAATATCTCCATCAGGTGTTTTTACAGTAAGTAACCAAGTTTTGTGTTTCTTTACAGTTTTTATAATTTTTTAATGGCTTTCCTATTGCCATTTTACCATAGTAATTTAGTTGCCAATAAGATAAAACCATCAAATTCTGCCTCCTACCAGGACTGTCTCCAAGAAAGAACAAATTATCTTTTAATCATTTTTATTTGTGAAAGGTGATTTCAACAAACAGAAATTTTGCACAATATGTACTTATATACTTCACGATCTAGAGAAAGTTTATTTATTTAAGTTTGTGGTTGAGAAATTAAGTTACTTTTCAAGAATAAACACAAGGGAAAAACAAGCTTGCCTTTTTGAATTATGCTACTTAATGGAAAACAAACCCAATTTTGTTCCTGATAAAGCAGGAAAATAACAAAAATAATTAATTACAGACTACCCTCCATAAATACGAAGTCGTAGTGTTGATATGTAGATGAAGTATAGAGAAATATTGACAAACATTTAATTCTTTTAAATCAAGAAGTTTAGGCTCGAAAGCTGGCTGCCCGAGAAATACTTTTTTTTTCAAAACTGTATTTGAAACACAAAACTACAAAAATTTATTTTAATTCTTTTAAACTCTTCTTTTTTATATTATTTTATTGAAAATTGGTTTGTTAAATTGTTTATAATGTAATTTTATATTGTTTTTTATAATTTTTTTTGGTTTTTATACTTTTAGAACCCTTGAAAATGACTAGTAAAGCCGAAACGCGTCGGGTTGATGGTTTTTAGAAATAAATTAAGCCTAATTTAATCCGAACCACGCTTTTTATTTCTCAATCTATCAGAAATTTGTGGAGTAAGGACGTTTTTCCTTAAGATTCATTTCAAATTGAAAAATGCTCCACGTAGGAGAGTTGGAATCAAAATTAAACTAAGTAATAGTTATTGACGCTGACTACAATTCCTCCCTAACAATTCATAACGCGCCGCCCTTCCATCAGTATAGGTGTAGTATAGTGTATATAAGAAAGTAGTAGGTATAGTCTACCTTTTATAGGCATTTAAATAAATGAGAGGTTTGGGAAAAACAATATTTTTTTAATTTTCTTGAATTTTATTGTCCTACATGTCTGGTTTTAAAACTTACTTTTAAAGATGAAGAAATTTTCTTTCCAACGTTGTATATCACTCCCCCTTAAGGCAGCGGTAGATCTAGCACAAACGCATCAAAAATGGTGAAATTTGGTATACACCTAAATCTTCATTTAAGACAGCCATGTTGGAATAGTACTAATACACACACTGCGTCAAATGAGAGAAGCAACACACTTGGTATGAATATAGAGTATACTCCCCCAAAATTATCTGCCCACTCTTGGTGGGGGAGGGGGTGGTTTCCCCTTTAAATGTTTTTTTCAACATTTTTTATTACTTGGTATATCAAATTTCACAGAATTTGTGGCATCTTTGCAAGATCTACTGCTGCGTTGAAGGGGGAGTGATGTACATCGTTGGAAAATAAATTTCTTCGGCTTTCAAAATGAGTTTTAAAACCAGACATGCGAGACAGTAAAATGTAAGAAAATTAAAAAAAAAATAGTGTTTTTCACCCCTCTCATTTATTTAAATGCCTATAAAATGTGCGCCACTGATGTAAGGGGGTCGTGTTATACATCGCTAGAAAGAACTTTTCATCAGTCTCAATAATTGTTACTAAGTTTTTTTTTTTGAAAATGCTGTAAGGGAGCTCTTTTGAGGGTGTTGAGATGGGGGATGTCCCCCACCCCCACTTTAAAGAAGGTTACTAACCAAAAATAATTTTTTACTTACTTTCATTATTATTTACTGAGATACAAAAATTAATGTTCAACATTTTTGTTTGATTTAAGGATTTCTACAAACACATATATTTTTGTTTCAAGGCGGTTATTTAAAAAAATATATTATATAAATAAATACCTATATATTAATAAGTATTTAACTCTATACAATGAGCTCTCAACCAAAAATATTTTTTTGAAAAAAAAATAGTGTTAAGGATAAAAAATACAACAAAAAATATAAAAAAAAATATTTTAAAAATTTTGGAAATTGTACCCGCTTGAAAAATGATCTCCAGAAGGTTTTTGGAAAAGTTGACTGTTTTCGAGTTATTAGCAAAAAACTATCAAAAAGCACGTTAAGAACCGAATCGAACCACCCCCCTGCCAGGGTTGGGGGGGGGGTGGTCTTTGCCTTTCGTAAAATGTTCGGGTGAGTCTTATGTCTATCCATACCAAGTGTGTTGGTTCTATAATTAAACGCAGCATACCGCTTGAATCTCGGATGTAGGGCCTGAACTAAAAATTGGTGTTGTTATTTCGGTAACCCCACTTTCTCTGTTTCTTTATGTTTTTTAGTATCCTTATGGCAGTTTTTTCTTGCAAAACAAAAAAAAAGTAGGGGAAAACGTGAAAGAAAAATAAAACGACGGCCCTCAAAGTAATAAACTGACTTATTCTGCTTGAAAATTTTGTGGCATGTTGCAGAAGTATAAGATAGTGATTGGCAGTATCCATTCCTGCAAATTGTGCCACAATAACACGTTTATTACTAAATAAAAATTATTAGGGTGGATGGAAAGCTTTGAAAGGAACCCAGGTATCCAAATTTGAAAAAAAAAATAAGCATTTTGGGAACAATGCTCATATTCCACAGTTTTTTCTAGTTTTTCCAGAAGCCTATCGGTTAACAAACACAAAAGATTGTGATATCCTTAAAATATATTTTCTGGTGTGGCCTTTTCCATGTAGGCCAGCAATTTAATTGAACTTAAGTACTTTCAATTCAATGTAGAGGGGGAACGAAAGGTAAGTATGTCAGTCCGGTCATATCAATGATAAAAAAAAATTCCAGGTCGTAAGAAGTGGAAAGAGCTCCCTCGCACTCAAAGCGCGCGATGATCCAGATCACTATTTTTCCAGAAAAATCAGAAGAAAACACAAAGAAACCACCAGCAAACCATAACACAAATGCAGCATAACTTCAAAAATTAGTTAAATTTTCGGCCAACATAAGGCGTTTAACTTAAACATCGTTAAAGTTTATCTAAACTTTCGTAAGAAAATAATGCAAAATAAAATAACGAATTAAACGTCATTTTACGTTAACCGACAGTTAAAATTGATTTTTGCAAGTCCCAGTAAACCGTTTAAAGTTAATCTGTCAAAAAATCCTTTCTAGTACACAAATAAATCACACGATATAAGATAACGTGTGGGGTAAAAAATAAGCAGGCCTTTCCTGCTATCAAATACCACAATTAATTAAGTCAGACATTAAGCTAAAATGCTGTCGTTAGCCAAGATAAGCTCAACAGGACCCGCTGACAATGAAAGAAATTTGTTAAATCTAGAGTTGCTATATGCTGTTGCTATCTCAATCGGCCTTGTGAGAAACTTTCTGATTGAGTGGCGTTATTTCTATATAGGCCGGAATTTAGTAACCCATATTTTGTCACTAATGCGTGTGCGCAACCGTTCATACAGTGTATATTTTTAACTAAAAATTTTGAAATTTTTATTTGTTTTTTATCAGAACTAATAAAGGAAATCCTTATATATTTTCAGTTAATGGTATTAACTAAGGCAGATAGTTTTTAGGCAAAACTAAACTTCAATTTATTTCATTTTTTATATATTCATTCAGTCATGTGATGAGTATAAATACTTAGATCTAAAAATTACAGCTGACAGAATACTAGACAAAGCTTTAAAAGATCAAAACGTACAAGAAAGAAAAGCAATAACTTTATTAAATGGAATAATTTGGGACCAAAGTATATCAAAACATAACAAAAATTTATATATAACACCATTGTAAAAAGTATTATTACATACGGCTCAGAAGTATAGCCAATCAAGGATAGAACAGAAAAAATGCTTTCCGCTACGGAGATGGACTATTGGAGAATAGCAGTAGGGAAATCAAAAAGAGAAAGAGTTACAAATCAAAGAATAAGAGAAATTATGACAGTGGGTGAACGTACTTTAGTGGATGATATAAGAACCAAACAACTGGTGTGGTACGGACATGTACAAAAAATGAATGGTGAAAGACTACCTAAACAAATACTACATTGGAAACCAACTGGCCGAAGAAAACGAGGACGGCCAAGGAGATGCTGGAGAGAAGGAATAGACAGTGAAATGAGAATAAGAGACCTAGATGATGAATTATGGGCAAACAAAAACGAATGGAGATTGGGTATCGGAAGACGTAGAACGATGTGAAACCGATAAATATATATAAGTTAAGTTCCAATAATTCACAGACGGCTTTTTAAAAACTAATTTTCTTTATTTAGTAAAACTTATTACTACTACTATGCTACTACTGCTATAGCAAGAACTTGAAATTAATTATCTGATTATGAAATGTGCTTTTATATGCTGACCTTTCACTTAAATGATACCATAATGATATAATGTTAAAAACAACTTATTAAGATATTAAACTAATGATGTACATAATGATATTTGGTTCTTAATTATAATGTTAAAAACAACTTATTAAGATATTAAACTAATGATGTTTGCATTCCAAAGTTTAAAAGCAATTTACTTTATTTTCTTAATGTTCTTTTAAATACTAATTATTATTATTTTTTAACACAGAATAAGGTGGATGTATAGAAGTACATTACTCCTCCTTCCTTAAAAAGAATCGTGTCCTCACGATTTCTCTTGTAATTCTATATCTTCATCTAATTGTTTATCTTCTTCTAACCATCTTTTAATAGTATTTCTAGATATTACCATATTTCTAAAATATTTTTGAAAAATATAAACTATAGTAACGATAATCAAAAGGAGAATAAAAAACAATAAATAATTATGCCCATTTTTCTGAAAACTGTAGGTTTCTAATTCTAATGGTTGAAAAAGATTTTCATTAATTTTTTCTGGCTGCAATACATGATTTAAATTCAAATTTATTTTTGAAGTTCTTCTAAAAGGTTTTAGTTCAAGATGATAATGTTCAATAGTATTAATTTTTGTTTCATATCTGTTTTGATTAAGAACTACTGTACAATTTGATTTAACAATGTTACAGTTTTTCACGTCTTTACGTACTATCTTTTGACACAACTCTAAGATAGGGTTAGTTTTTGAAGTGCAATAAATAATTTGTTTATTCTCCGTTTGTATGACATAATTATAGGAATTAGAAATTTCATGTTGAGTAATATTAAAGTTATTAATTTGATTATAGCAATACCATTTATGATTATTATTTTTACACGTTTTAAACCAATCTGACTTACAGACATAACTTGAAGGTATTGTCATTAATAAATTATCATAAGGAATCGGATAAACAATTGACATTTTACAAGTGTAATCCCTAAAAATTGGAATTCTTATAACTAAAACTAATACATTATCTTTGATAAGAATTGTGGTTTTACATAATTGTACTAACTCTAAAGGCTGTCCTAATGGCCATAAAAAGGATTTAGGATAGTGTGTTCGTAAGTATTCCCAAAGTAATTTAATTTCAGTCGGATCCAAAATTTCTAAATTTAGTGTTTCTGTCTGGGAAAATGATATTGTTCTTTCTAACATTTCTAGGTAGTTTTTAATTCTTTGTACTTGTAAACTAATACTCAAAATATTCCATGTTTTATCAGTTTCATTATATCTTTCGGTAAGAACTCTTTGTAGTTCGCCTGAATGAAAATTGATATTATTTATAAGATCATTGTATTTGTTTGAAATGTGTTCGGCTAATGAACTATAATCATTTAATCGAGATGTTAATTTATTTTGATTTCGTGTCAATATGTCGAAGTGTTTATTTATTTCTTGTAGATCTTGCTCGTCAAGATTTCCTGTTACGAATTTTATTCCTGTACCCAAGAAATTTGCTAAGCCGCGTTTTTCACGATTAGGAATTAATTTATGATATGTAGCAAAACAATTTGATATTAATTCGTTTGTTGCAAAAATCTGTTGTTTTACATAAAAGTTTTTTGATCTATTTATAATACTAAATGATTGATTTAAAATTTGCAATGTTTCAAAAGTTTGGGATAAGTTAAAATTTACATAGGTAGAATGAAGGTGGTCTTGTATGTAGGTTTGGTTAGATAGCGTTTCTAAGTATGTAGTTGCGTTAATTGGTGTTATTTCCAGAGTTTAAACAGTCTGAAGAAGTAGGAATCTGAAAAGAAAGATTCTTTCTTAATCTCTTTATATGTCTTATATGTGTATTAGTATTTCTATTTTGTTTGGTTCCTACTGTTAATATTGGTCCTTTTTGTCCTTTTATGGTTTGCTTTTTGTAAAGTGGTTTGTTCTTAGTATTAATTTGTTTGTCGCGTATAAAAACTATCTGGTTATTTGAAGTGGATGGCATTGAATCGGGTGATACAGGATTTTGGTTTTGTGTCCTTTTTTGTTGATTTTGTAATGTTTTTTGATAAATTTGTTCATAAAAAGGTAAAATCTCATTTTTGCGTTTTTGATTATATTCTTCGTAAACTGTCATTTCACTAATTTCTGGTTCAAAGAAACAAGGTGAGTTTATGAGAGCAAATGGTGGATAACCAGTTGTGGAGTGGATGCTATAATTATAATTTAAGATTACAGTAATCATAAGTTGAGCTAAGGATTCATTAGGGGTATTTTGATTTTGAATCCTTAATTTTTCTGTTAATGTGGAGTGTAGCCTTTCTACGATACTATTTGAAGTAGAATTACAAGGGGTAGTAAAATGAGTGTCTATGTTAAAAAGAGAACAGAATTCTTTCATTATATTATTGTTAAATTCTTTTCCATTGTCAAAGACTACTTTTCTTGGGTAACCATGTTCAGAAAAGAAATGACGAAGTTTATTTAAGATTGTTATGGCATTTTTATCTGATATGGCATAAGCTTGTGCAAATTTAGAAAATGAGTCTATGATAGTGATAAATAGTTGATTACTAAATTTATAAAGATCGATATACAGCGTTTCAAATGGTTTAGGGGCTATTAAAGGTCCTTGAAAATTTAATTTGTAAGGATTTCGGTCGTATTTATTTATTAAACATAATTCGCATTTATTTATGTAATCTTGGATGGACTCTCTTAATTGGGGCCAATAATATTTTGTTTTAAGATGATTATAGGTTTCGATTATACCATTATGATTTTGTGAATGATACTGTGAAATAATTTCTTTTTGTTGCGTTTTGAGAACAATGTCAGGTAATAATATTGTTGAAAATTTTATGCGTATTTTGCTATTGCCATTTTCCTGTAAAAATTTAATAAACTCAGTTTTTAGAGTTTCATCACGGATAAATAAACAAAAGGTTTTATTGTCAGTTAAATGTTCCGTTAGGATTCTCATAAAGTGTGCATTTAAAGAATCTTTGTTAACTGTTATTACTTTATGGTTCTTTTCGAAAGGGTGGCTAGAGAAAACGTGATAATTTTGACCAATTTTAATGACTATACGTTGGTTACTGTAATTAATAGGCAATTCCGAAATAGACAGATTGACATTTAATGCACCACTGTCACTATGTACGGTATCATTTTCAAAGTCTTCGATGTTTGCTGTGTCATTTGTGTCATTATTAGCAATATTTGATTCAGTTTCTAATGCGTTAATTTGAATTCGTGATAGTGCATCGGCAACTTTATTTTCTTTGCCTTTCTTATACCTAATATCGAAATTAAATTCTTCAAGTTTGAGTTTCCATCTGGTTAATCTTGAATTGGGTTCTTTAAGAGATGTGTACCATACAAGAGGATTGTGATCAGTTTCGATTAGAAATTTTTGTCCGTATAGGTAGGGTCTAAAGTGCTTAGTTGCTTCTACGATAGAAAGAAATTCTTTTTCAATGGTAGAGTAATTTCGTTCGGCTGAATTAAGAGTTCGAGAATAAAAAGCTATAGGGTGATCATTTTGAGATAAGACGGATCCTATGGCTACATTAGAAGCATCTGTGGTAAGGTTAAATGGCTTTGAAAAATCCGGGTAAGCTAGAACTGGCGAGTTTGTCATTAGTTCTTTACATTTCTCGAAAGCGTTAACATAATCTGGATCTGTGGGATTTAATTTAGTGTTTTTACGTAGGCATTTGGTTAAGGGTTGAACAATTTTCGCAAAATTTTTAATGAATTTTCTATAATATCCAACGAGACCAAGGAATGCTTTTATTTCTTTTTGAGTTTTTGGAATAGGATATTTTTTAATGCACTCTATTTTAGATGGATTTGGTTTTATACCTTCTGGGGTTATTACATGGCCCAAAAATGGAACTTCTTTACACAAAAATTCGGTTTTATCTAATTGGACTTTTAGATTGACTTCCTTTAATTTTTGAAAGATGGTTCTAATATGAAGGATATGATCGTGAAGTGATTTAGAAAAAATAATAACATCGTCCATGTAAACAAAGCAGAATTTAAAAAGATATTTTCTTAAAATTTCATCCATCATCCTTTGGAATGTGGCGGGGGCATTTTTGAGACCAAACGGCATTCTTAGATATTCATAATGACCGTTGTTAACAGTGAAAGCTGTTTTCTCAATAGATTTGGGGTCCATTTCAATTTGATGAAAACCTTGGGCTAAATCTAAGACAGTGAAATATTGACATTTTCCCAGGTTATCCAGAATTTCTTCTATTTTAGGTAATGGAAATTTATCCTCAATTGTATTTTCATTTAATTTTCTGTAATCGATTACCATTCTAAATTTTTTTCTCCGGAGGCATCTAGTTTTTTCGGAACTATCCAGACTGGTGCGGAAAAACGAGAGATAGAAGGTCTTATAATTTTATTATCAAGAAGTTTTTGAATTTGTTTATTTATCTCTGGTAACATAGATGGAGGGTGTCGAAATGATTTTACATAGATTGGTTTGTCATCTTTGGTACGGATATGATGCTTGACATGGCTAGTGAAAGACAAGTCAGATTTATCAGTGTACATGATTGGTGAAAATTCTTTACAAATTTTGATGACTGCCTCTTTTTCTTCAGAATTCAGGTGGCTTAATCTAAGAGATTCAATTACATGGGGATTCTTAATATTTGTAAAATTTGTTTGAATATTAAAACATTCTGAAGGGATTACATTATACCTTGCTTTGAATTCTGTGACAATCGGTTCGTCAAAGGGATTAGGTATCTCGCAATATCCATTTTCTATGTGGACTAAACAATCTGGAAATGTGTAATTATGTAATTCAAATGAAGGTAGAAGTCCAGTTCCAAAATTCTGATTGACAGGAATTTTTAATTTATCAGATGAATGGGTTATTTTAGGTGGTGGTTTTGTCATGAAATGGAATTAGCTTATTTTTCAGGCGTAGTTTATTTGTAGAATAATCAATAGAACCTTGCATTTGTTGAAATATGTCACTGCCTATAAGAGCATCGTAATGTTCGTGCCAGTTAATGACGTGAAAGTCTATAATATTTGTAATACCTAATTCACTTAAGAGGGGGTATCTAAAATTATATTTTTCTATAATTTCTCTGTTGCAAGAAATTACTGAAAAGGGCTGTTCATATATGCAATCTGGAAGTAAGTTAGCAAAACGAGGTGAAATGATTGAATGTGAGGCACCAGTGTCTATGAGAATTTTAATGTTTAATTTTTGAAGATATAAGTAAGGGAGGGATGAAAGACGACCAATGTGATTTAAGTCGATTCTAGATGTCTCGAGACTTCCTGAAAATTTGAATTATTTTCAGTTTCATCTTCCCAGGTGAGTTCTGGTTGGATAGGCAAATATTGGTTTGATTCTGTATCAAAATAGCATGGAATTGGTGCAAAATCTAAAGACTCAGAGTTTTCGGAAACCTCAGAATTTTCTTGATGTGTTTCTAAATTAGTTAGTTCTTCGAAATGTTGTTTAAATGGTGCAGTTTGTCTAAAGAAATTGGGATTACGTTGCTGATATGCTTGTTGAAAAGGTGTTTGTTGAGATGTTGATGGTAATGGTTTAAATACTGCGGTGGATACTCCTGACATAGGTGTTGGTTTCGAATTAGGTGTGGGGTGTTTAAACATTGGCGGTTTTCTGAATGCAGGAATATTTGAGGGGAATTTTTGATTTATTGGTTTTGATTGAATATTAATTGGACCTTGTGGAAATGATTGTTGTCTAAAGTTTGGAGGAGGAAAAAAAGGTTGTCTTTGTGTGTTTTGATTTTTTATTTGAGGTTGTGAAAAATTTTTAGGTTGATATCTGTTAAACATTTGATTTGTTATAATGTTATAATTAGATATTTTGTTTTGTAAGTCTGTCATGGTTTTTGGTAGTTCTTGAATAAAGACAGGTCGTAGGTCATCTGGTGAATTGGAAACTACCGTTAAAATCGCTGTTGACTCTGCTTGGTCTAAATGAAAAATTTTTAAGTTTACGTCAGAAATTTCACAGTTAATTTTAGTGTTGATTTCATTTAGGAATTTTTTAATTCGATCAAAAAATTGTTGTATATTTTCATTTTTATCAGTTTTCAAATTTTGCAAAGATTGTAGTAATGATCTTAAATCAATGGGGTTTCCAAACTCTTTCTGTAAGGATGCTTTTACTTCATCCCAAGTTTTAAATTGCGGGTTACGGAAAATATATAGTTGCGCTTCCTTTCTTAATTTAGATTTTACAGCATTTAGCGCAAAATTTAATTTTGTTGGAGTTGTTCCATATGTTGTAAGAAATTCATCACAAGCGAGAATAAAATTTTCTAAATATTCGATTTGTCCGTCAAAAGTTGGTAAAAAGTCGCAGGCTAGTTTGAATGTTTCGTCAGGCATGTTTCTTTGCGTGTATGTGTTAATATGTGGTATTTGCGGTTGAATAGGAGGATTAGTAGAGTTTCCTTGAGAGTTAGATATCGCTAAATTACTTAAACTATGTTCTAACCTATCTAAATCTAAATTTTCAGTTTCTAAGGAAATTTTGGAATATAATTGAATGTCTTCTTCGGAAGTTGGATTTTCTTGGTTTTCTAAAGTTTTGAAGGAAGTAAGGTCTTTATTGGACGTGCTGCCTTCTTTTAGTTTTTGCAGAAATTTAGTTTTTATGTTGTCAGTGGTTTTGTCTTTAGCAAACATTTAAAAATTTACTTACAGAAAAAACATCTCTATGGTAGGTAATCTTCAGTTGCCGTAATAGACTTGTCCAAAGGCCGTTTGTGCGAAATGGAGAGGTAGTCTTCGGTCCCAAGTCGTGGTTGTTTTTTCTGTAGTTGAACCAAGTTGACTATGGATACAATACGAAGGTTCTCCCGGAACGTGTTCTCTTTGGTGGCTGGAGGCAATATGTCGTTTCTTATGCAATATAAGACCGTCAGGATAATTCCAAACAGCTATCCTGTTCGCAGCGCCAGTTAAGTTCCAATAATTCACAGACGGCTTTTTAAAAACTAATTTTCTTTATTTAGTAAAACTTATTACTACTACTATGCTACTACTGCTATAGCTAGAACTCGAAATTAATTATCTGATTATGAAATGTGCTTTTATATGCTGACCTTTCACTTAAATGATAACATAATGATATAATGTTAAAAACAACTAATTAAGATATTAAACTAATGATGTACATAATGATATTTGGTTCTTAATTATAATGTTAAAAACAACTTATTAAGATATTAAACTAATGATGTTTGCATTCCAAAGTTTAAAAGCAATTTACTTATCAATAACAATTTCATAATTGTTATTGATTTTCTTAATGTTCTTTTAAATACTAATTATTATTATTTTTTAACACAGAATAAGGTGGATGTATAGAAGTACATTACTTATATATATTTTTTTGAAAAATTATGTTAAAAATATTGGGTTCCTAGATTTAGCACACCTGCTTCTATAGAAACAAAAAGTTATTTCTGTTATATAACAAGAAGAATTTAGTGGCATAAGGGCAAGGGATAAATAAAATAGGATAATAACAAGATTTTAACTCAGGTTGCATTTGAACTCCTGAGCTAACGAGGCACTTTTCATTTTATTAACCGACATGTACTAAATTTAGAACCTTAAAGTGTGAAGGATTGCTGATTATAATTGGCTTTTCCATTTACGAACCGATATACAGGGTGTCATTAAAAGTTTGTAACAAACTTTGACGGGTGATAGTACACATAAAAATAAGAAAAAAAGTTCATATGAACATAGGTCCTAAAATGCATAGTAGGGGAGCTACGGGCACCAAAAGGGTTAATATCGAAAATGGTTTTTTTTATAATGATTTTTTGGAGTAGAAAACCTTTTCGACGTAAAAAGGTGAGAAGATTTCCAAAATGCACTTAGAATGTAAAAAAATACAATCCGAAAAAAATAAATTAAGTACCTCCCATAAACAGGATAACTTTTACAATCAATTATCTCGTAAACCGTTGCTCAGGGCGACTTTGGACAAGAGTACCTTTTTTACTTAAAAAAGGGAGTAGTTTTCAAAAATGGACTCAAAATGTAAAAAAATGCAATACAAAAAAAAATTCTTGTTAAAACAACCCCCCACCCCTACCAAAAGTATCCTTTTGAGTTAAGTAATTAATTTTTTACCTTACCAGAATGTGAAGAGTCAAAATTAATTAACATTTGCAATTTTTTGTAAAATTCCATAGCTTTTTAAAGTTGCTGTATAAAAAAAACCATTTTCGATATTAACCATTTTGGTGCCCGTAGCTCCCTTAGTATGCATTTTAGAACCTATGTTCATATGAACTTTTTTTCTTATTTTTATGTGTACTATCACCTGTCAAAGTTTGTTACAAACTTTAATGAGACTTTTAATGAGACTTAATGAGTATATTAGATCATAATGGTCACCTTAAAATTAAACTCTCCATTTTAACTAGTTTCAAGTTTAATTAAAAAATTAAAATCATCGACCTTAAACACTTCAAACTTTCAAATTTAATAGAGGCATATCAGTTCATAAATAAGAAAAGCCGCCATTTTTACTTTTTTTGTGATTAAAATATATTAAATTGCATTCTTACCGGAATTCTAAGCACCTACGGCCGCCGCAGTTTCAGTTTATAATTTTAAACTGAAACTACGGCAAACGGCGGTAAGTTGGCTTGGCGGCAAATTGGGTCGACAGCCAGTTGGGCCTGCGGTGAATCGGGTCGACTCCGGCACGAGTTGTCCCATGGGCAAATTGAAATTACTAGACCCGCCTACGGTGCGGGTGCTTGCAACATTTTAACAGATCTAATACCTTCTTAGCTAGCCAATTCGCACACCTCAAGTGAAGCAATGATAATCAGCCCTCACAACAGTTTTTTTTTAATATTTCGGAAACTAAAGCTCCTACGAAGTTTTTGGTTATAACACAAATTATTGAGCAAATTGTAGTCTACTACATTCCGAAAATCGCATATTGATACGATGCTCGGTTAAAAAGTTAGCATTTTTAAAAATTTTTAATTGTCAAAAAATTCATTAGCATTAATGGATTTTGACCAAAATCTAAATAGCTCGTTAGAGTGCCCAACAATATTTTATCTGAAAATTTTATGAAAATCGATTTAGCGGTTTAGCAGCTATCGTGTTACGAACAGAAAAAAAATTCACATACACACACACACACACACACACACAGACAGACATCACATTTCTAGGATAGGTCAAAATACACCCAAACAACACATTTTCGGCGTTATCTCAAAAAAAATTTTCGTCGAAAACAATACCTCTAACCATTGCTGTGCGGGCTAGGAAGGTAAAAAAACATTTTTTTAAACTATAATTTTTAAAATGTTAGGTTAGGTTTTTTTCTTAAACATACGTTATCGACCGAATAATTTTGCGTATTTTTTCTTTCTTCGCATTTTTTAAAAAGGTTATTAGTTTTCGAGAAAATTGCAAAAAACTGATTTTGGAGACGTTTAGGGCCTTACATCTTCTAGCGAAGCTCAAGGGGAATATTTTTTTTTAAAACTCGACAACTCCAAAAAGCAATGCTCTATTATTTGTTTGATTTAAGGATCTTAAAGAGCGTCAAAAATTCTACTAGTTTGCCAATTTAAACTTTTTTCTATCTTAAATAAAAATAAATGTGTCTGTGACGGATCTGATACCTTCCTACCTAGCCCATTAGCACACTTCAAGTGAACTCCATGAGATATCTGCCTTGAAAACAGTTTTTTGTAAATATCTCAGAAACGAAAGCTCCTACGAAGTATTGCTTATAACATGATTAAGCAAAATGTGGTCTGGTTTATTCTGAAAACCGCATATTGATGCGATGCTCCGTTAAAAAGTTAGCACTTTTAAAAAATTTTAATTATCAAAAAACTGTCATTAGCATTAATGGAAAATCTAATCAGTTCGTTAGAGTGTTAAGTACTATTTTACCTGAAAATTTTATGAAAATCGGTTCAGGAGCTATCGTGTTACCGACAGAAAAAATAATACACACACACAGACAGACATCATGACGATATTGCTAGGATAGGTCAAAATACACCCAAATAACAAATTTTCGGCGTTATCTCAAAAAAGTTTTTTCGTCGAAAATAATACCTTCTCTCGCTATTGCTGCGCGGGCTAGGAAGGTAAAAAAAGTTAGCAATGGTTAACTTGGAACACGCTGTATAACGTACTATTTTTTTCTTTAAATTCTATGTTTTGAAAAAAATCTTCCATAGCTTAATATTTTGTTTTTGTATGTTTACTAATAATATATTTTTATCACTTTCGGACCTAGGAAATGTTATAAAAACGTACGCCTAGGTCCCTCTGGGTCCGATAGAGGTCCGTGGAGGGTCCCTGGAACGTTTTTGTGGGTCTTTTTAATGTTTTTAAAATGTCCCCACAGAACGTTTCGAAAACGTACAAAAAAACGTTTTAGGAGACGTTTAAAAAATGTTCAGGAGACATTTGAAAAACGTTTAGGAGACGTTTAAAAACATTTAGGGGACGTTTAAAAAACGTTCAGGGGACGTTTAAAAAACGTTCAGGGAAGGTTTAAAAAACGTTCAGGGGACGTTTAAAAAACTTTTTAGGGAAGTTTTAAAAACGATTCAGGGACGTTTTAAAAACGTTTCAGGGACCTTTTCAAAACTTTTCAGGGACGTTTTAAAAACGTTTCAGGGAAGTTTTAAAAATGTTCCAGCGTCCCTACACAAAGTCTATGCCTTGTGCCCCTTGGTATGTGCCCTTACATATTGGGCTCTTACGTATTGGGCTCTTTCATATTGGGCCCTCTTACGAACTCTCCACTCAAATCTGAGTATGGTAGAAAAGTTTTAAATTTATATTTCTCTGCTCAGCCTATGTAGATAATGATGATGATGCTGGTAAGGGAAATGTGAGGGACCTTAACAGTACATTTCAAAAACGTCCTGTCCAGCACGTGCACGTTTTTAAAACATCCTTTCCGGAAAGTTTTAAAAACGCACTTTTCAGGACGTTTTTAAAACGTACTGTTCTGTGCGCTTTAAAAACGTACTTTTTGGGACGGTTTAAAAACGTTCTTTTTAGTGCACAAGTGCACGTGCACTCCCAAATTATATTAAACCTTGATCATTGCTTAATTTAATTAATAATTACCCCAAAAGGAATTCACTAAAGACTGAAATATTATCTAGAAATTAATACCCGGTATGTATGTGTTTGTATTCGTGTTCAAACCAAACTCGAATCTAATTCTTTACGGTAATTTACTGGAACCAAATTCTATGCACCGTGGATGTTATGTCGCATGAAAATTACGAAATATAGAAAGAGAGGACGACATGTCCCAATAGAATTTTACAGTACATAGAATCTGAACCATCCTTCGGCACCGCGCTTATACAAAAACTAGCCTCGATGCCGCCCGCACCCCCCTGATGCCACCCGCGTCCACGGTTCGCGTTGCATTTTAGAGCAGTTCACGCGCACTTTTCAGTAGTGCGCGCTTTAACAACTTCCTATTATCGGTCGGGCGCCGGTGGTTTGTTTTGATTTCGACGATTTGGTATTTACAACAATGCGGAAGTTTCTAATTTTGATAGCATCAGCCTGCAGTATTTAAAGGCAATTAAATTTTCATTTTTGCCATTCGAACAGAAAATATATGTTAACTAGGTATGATACATTTATTATTTATCTATAACTACAATAATAATAGGTAGGTAACTAATATCTCATTTTTTAATCATTTGCTCTAAATTATATGATATGACGACCCACTCGATGGCCCAAAAAGTTAGCGTGGCACTCAAAAAAAATTTATGCCTGCGCCGCAATTTTTTTTTTGGTGTGCACCCCCAAAGTTTTTTACCACGCGCCGCCACTGGATATATCAGTGTGCGCGAACGTGTTGATATTGGTGTTACTCATAAGCCAAGAGTATCTTCTTTCCTTTAGCCTATATCTAAATGGCGTCGAAGAAGCCCTTGTGACCGTATTTCTATTGGCAATTAAGATACCCCTATAAGATTTTCTCAAGGATACTTAGCACACGAGTGGGGATCGAGGAAAAACAGTTTAGTGTAAGCAGGTGCAAAAAAACTTAAAATGGTAGTTTTTTCCCGTAATGTACATAGGTATTTTAGATTTTGGAGACATTTTTATTAGGATATATAGGTAGAGTGATCCAAATCGTGCATTTTTTTGTCAAACAGATTTATACTAAATTCCCTAAAACTCGGTCTAGATTTTGGTTCATTGAATGTGAAAGGGTAGGGTTAAGGTTATTTCAGCATGGAGGGTATAAACTAGGGTACGCGTGGTTCCAATCCTGTTTGAATCCCGGTTCTTGGGTTCAAGACACTCAATAGTAGTAAACGAAAAAATTTAAGTTAAAAAGCAAGCTCGACTTACCTATTATTCCAGGAACGTAAATTCTGGAAGGAAACCGGCACTATCACCCGCGTGGGTATTGTTCAGAAAAAACCGCAAGGTTAAAATTGTGACGTATATGTCGATATATGAACGACGGCTGTAGTCATGAGTGTGTGTGTGCTCGATGCTTCCTTGTTTTGGCACAGCGCGCAGCGGCTCGCGCGCCGGTGGTTTCCACACAGTCCATTCTTCAGTGCAGAAGGAAGTAGGGGTAGGAAGGGTGGAAACACCTAATAAGGGATGCAAGGAAAAGTGCGTCGAGCTTGATAATTATTTAGAGTAAAAGTAAATTAAACGCGCAAATTTCTATTTGCAATAGTGTAGTAAAATTAACTAGAAAAACAAAAAAAAAAATAATAATAATACTAAATTCTAAAAACTTCCCAAAAACGTTACAAACAAAAATAAAGCAATATGAGGGCGAGAACGAACCATTTCCCACCCCCATGAAATGCCGCGCAATTTCATTCATGAGAAGTAGGAGGGGGCAGTGGGCAAAGTTTAACTAGTGGTCTTTTATAGACGCCTTTGTTAGTTTTAACCACTGCAACCCTTGGAACCTTATCAGTTCCGTAGAATAATTCGATAATTCGGCCAAGTGGCCAATCTAAAGGAGACGCATTTTCGTCTTTTATAAGCACGAGAGTACCAATAGTGACCGAGCTCATGCCCTCAAGCCACTTCGCTCTTTGCTGCAGCGTATGTAAATACTCGGTTCTCCACCGTTTCCAAAAATCCTGTTGGATTCTAACTAAAAGTTGCCACCTGTCCAATCTATTTAAAGGTATTTCTGTAAGATCGGGGTCTGGGAGAGCATTAAGAGGTTCCAAATTTAAGAAGTGACCCGGAGTAAGTACAGCTAAGTCGGTAGGGTCACTCGATAGTTCACACAGGGGACGCGAATTAAGAACACCCTCTACTTGCGCCAGAACGGTAACGAACTCTTCGTACGTTAGTAATTGTTTGCCAATCACACGCTTTAAATGAGTTTTAGTAGACTTAATGTTCGACTCCCAAAGCCCACCCATATGGGGGGCCCCAGGTGGGTTAAAATGCCACTCAATGGATTCTTGTTTTGCACAATCTTCGAATATTTTACGTAAGTATTTATCAGCAGAAACAAAATTCGTGCCACAATCTGTGTAAATGTGCTGAATTCTGCCTCTTCTAGCCATAAGCCGGCGCAGAGCGGCCAAAAAGGCATCAGTAGACATATCCGAAACCAAGTCAATGTAAACGCATTTTACGACACAGCAAATAAATAGGCAAACGTAGGATTTAACTATCTTAAAACTACGCAACTTTGACGTTTTAATGTCAAAAGGGCCGCAGAAATCGATTCCTACTTGTGAGAAGGGTTTGGCTTGACATAATCGAAATTTGGGCAAATTTCCCATAGGGGGTTGAAAAGCAATGGGGTTAGTTTTCCAACATGGAAGGCAACTGTGCAATATTTTGCGGACCACTCGTTTAGCAGCAAGGATCCAAAAGGATTGAAAAAATAAAAATAAAGTGGTCTGTAATCCGCAGTGTAAATAAGTGATATGTATATCTTTAATAAGCAATGTGGTAAAAATGCAATTATTAGGTAAAAGCAAGGGGTATTTTTTGTCAAAGCATAAATCCGAATGACTCAAGCGACCGCCCACTCGTAATAAGCCCGTTTCAGCTTCCAAAAACGGATTTAACCTTTTTATTGCCCTATTGTTTATTGGCCTATTTTCTTGCAACAAACTAATTTCCTTTTTAAAATAAATAGATTGGAAATGTTTAATTATAAAAAGTAAAGCGCGATACAACTCAACATTCGTTAAATATGGCTTCTTAATTTTATTTTTATTTTTAAAATTTTCAACAGCGCGCAAAAAAAATCCTACAATTCTTTTTATCGCGGATAGCGAACTATATTTTTCAAATAAATTATCAATAAAACTTTTTTGCACGAAAATCGTAAGGTTCAAACTATTAATCAAATTGCGTTTTTCCTTTTGTGATTCTTCGCATGAAGGCAAATTATATTTCGTAAATGACCAGGTATCTACAGGGTCATATAAAAAATCTGGACCTTTGGACCATTGAGTAAAATTTAAAAAATCGCTTGGGTACATCCCCCTTGACCCGCAGTCAGATATATTCATAGCCGAAGGGACATATAACCAATATTCCGGATTTATGCGTTCCTGAATGTAAGCCGCCCTATTCGCAACATAGGTTTTCCAGTTATGCGCAGAGCCTTTTATCCAATCTAACGCGCATTGGCTATCAGAAAACGCAAAAATATTTTCAAAAGTTATTTTACTTGAAAAAGTCTCATAAATAAAGGTTAAAAGTTTACAAAGTAAAACACAGCCGCATAGCTCTAAACGGGGAATACTTTGTCTTTTAAGGGGAGCTAATTTTGATTTACCAGCCACAAAAAAATTCTGAATAGTATTATCCGAGTAGGTACACCGTATATAAACCACGCAGCAATAGCCAAGTTCACTGGCATCACTAAACCCTACTAATTGAGCTGTAGTATAGTTAAAAATATTTATTTTCCTAGGAATAGTAAAATTTTGTAAAAAAGAAAGTTCAGATTTAAATTTTTCCCATTTTGACAAAACTTCCGGGGGTACCTTTTCATCCCATTGAAGACCAACAGACCAACAATACTGTACCAGTGCCTTTCCATAAAAAGTAACTGGCGTCAAGAATCCGCATGGATCATACATTCTTGCCAGGTCACTAAGTATAGTTCTTTTGGTGCACACTGTATGTCTACTGTCCTCAAAAGAGTAGAAAAAATGGTCTTTTACTGGATTCCATTTTAAGCCCAGAATTTTTTGTGTATTATCGCAATCTTGATCAAAAGATAAAGCATTTGTTTGAATATGGGATTGAGGCAGATCTTGTAATAATCGGGGGTCATTACTGGTCCATTTTCTAGCCTCAAAGTTACCCTTTCCTAAGAGCTCAATTAGTTGATTTTTTAATAAAATCGCGTTTTTTAAATCGAAACTACCGGTCGTCACATCGTCAATGTACGTGGATTCCCTAAGCACCTGTGCAGCCAGGGGCAGTTCCGGGTAATCAGTGGCAAGTTGTAAAAGAGTTCGTATCGCAAGATACGGGGAGCAGGAAACTCCAAAAAGTACAACGTTTATTTCGTAATCTGTGATAGGTTCGTGTGGCGAAAAACGCCAAAGTATTCTTTGAAATTTATGTTGACTTGGGTCAATAGCAATTCTTCTGTACATTTGTTTCAAATCGCAAGTGAAACAAACTTCATGTAATCGAAATTTAAGAATAATAGCAACTAAATCTTGTTGCAATTTAGGCCCTGTATACACAGCAGAGTTAAGAGAGACCTTATTAGCCGCATGGCTTGAGGCGTCATACACAATCCTCATAGGGGTTGTTAAGGAGTCTTTTTTAAAGACAGCATGATGACTGATGTAGAAAAAATTGTGCATCTCAGCATCCGAGGGCGGCGCAACTTTAGTCATGTGCCCCTGGTCTATATAATCTTGCATAACCTCGGAATAAATAGAATTAAAAGATTGATTAAAAAGTAACCGTCTTTCCAACGAAAAAAATCTGCGCAAAGCAAGAGTGCGCGTGTCTCCAAAATCGGGAGACGTGACTTTAAGCGGCATGGAGACGATGTAACGCCCCATGGAGTCCCTTTTAGTAGTTTCCTGAAAGTATGTTTCACAAAAAACGTCCTCTGGGGCAAAATGTTTTTTGCTAGGCACTTCCTCTACTTCCCAAAACTTTTGTAGCGTAGAATCAAGAGATTGATTTTCCGATAAAGTAAAAAAAGCGCTACTTTTTAGTGAACAAGAAGAGGTTTCTTTAACTTTACCTAGAAGCGTCCAACCGAAAGAGGTATTTATACAGACAGGTTTATCAGGGCCGTTATTTATTCTCCCGTCTTGTAAAATATAGGGAAAAATGTCATTTCCAAGTAAAAAATCGATTTTTTCCGATTTATTAAAATAGGGATCAGCCAAGGTTAAGTTATCGATAAAGTGCCAGTCCTGCAAGTTATAAGGAACTGATGGTTTATTATCACAAATTTTATCAATCACAAAAAATGGTGTATTTATTGAAAATAGAGGGTCCACTAGGGAGCCAATAGTACAATTTATGTAAAAATTAGCAGTCGAGTTCATTTGATCTAACCCCTGTAGGGTCATTTGTATTTTGCATTTAGGTAGACCTAATTTATTCGCGAAATTTTTTGTTATGAAACTGCTTTGGGCTCCAGAGTCCAAAATGCCACGGCCTACATGCCAATTATTAAAAACATCTTTAATTTTAATTAGTACGGTAGAGACCCTATAAAAAATAATGGATTCAATGGCATTAAAAAGTATTCAGTTTTTATACCTTTTAATAACTATGTATCCTGCTCAATTCCCTGAGCAGACGATAGGTATTCAGAATTTATTCCAACCAATACTTTTTTATCCAAAACTGTTTTGGTTATACCAAATTCTGGATTCATTTTTTATACATTTAAATACTTCTCAATATCTTTTGAAACCTATCCATTTAAATGACTTTTTATGAATTCATTATTTATACCGTTGAATACTTTTCAATACCTTCCTTTATCAATACAATTGAATGACTTTTCAAGTATTCATTTTCTATATATTTGAATACATATTTATACACTTTAAAGCAATCCAATTAAATACCTTTTTATGTAATCATTATTTATACCAATGAATACTTTTTAATTCCTTCCATTCTCAATACAACCGAATAAACATAAAAGGATTCATTTTTAATACATCTGAATACATACTAATACTCTATAAAACAATCCATTTAAATGACTTTTTATGAATTCATTATTTATACCGTTGAATACTTTTCAATACCTTCCTTTATCAATACAATTGAATGACTTTTCAAGTATTCATTTTCTATATATTTGAATACATATTTATACACTTTAAAGCAATCCAATTAAATACCTTTTTATGTAATCATTATTTATACCAATGAATACTTTTTAATTCCTTCCATTCTCAATACAACCGAATAAACATAAAAGGATTCATTTTTAATACATCTGAATACATACTAATACTCTATAAAACAATCCATTTAAATGACTTTTTATGAATTCATTATTTATACCGTTGAATACTTTTCAATACCTTCCTTTATCAATACAATTGAATGAACTTTTCAAGTATTCATTTTCTATATATTTGAATACATAGTTATATTCTTTAAAGCAATCCAATTAAATACCTTTTTATGTAATCATTATTTATACCAATGAATACTTTTTAATTCCTTCCTTTCTCAATGCAACCGAATAAACATAGAAGGATTCATTTTTAATACATTTGAATACATACTAATACGCTATAAAACAATCCATTTAAATGACTTTTTATGAATTCATTATTTATCCCGTTGAATACTTTTCAATACCTTCCTTTATCAATACAATTGAATGAAGTTTTCAAGTATTCATTTTCTATATATTTGAATACATATTTATACTATTTAAAGCAATCCAATTATATACCTTTTTATGTAATCATTATTTATACCAATGAATACTTTTTAATTCCTTCCTTTCTTAATACAACCGAATAAACATAAAAGGATTCATTTTTAATACATCTGAATACATACTAATACGCTATAGAACAATCCATTTAAATGACTTTTTATGAATTCATTATTTATCCCGTTGAATACTTTTTAATACCTTTCTTTATCAATACAATTGAATGAACTTTTCCAGTATTCATTTTCTATATATTTGAATACATATTTATACCATTTAAAGCAATCCAATTAAATACCTTTTTATGTAATCATTATTTATACCAATGAATACTTTTTAATTCCTTCCCTTCTCAATACAACCGAATAAACATAGAAGGATTCATTTTTAATACATTTGAATACATACTAATACGCTATAGAACAATCCATTTAAATGACTTTTTATGAATTCATTATTTATCCTGTTGAATACTTTTTAATACCTTCCTTTATCAATACAATTGAATGAACTTTTCAAGTATTCATTTTCTATATATTTGAATACATATTTATACTCTTTAAAGCAATCCAATTAAATACCTTTTTATGTAATCATTATTTATACCAATGAATACTTTTTAATTCCTTCCCTTCTCAATACAACCGAATAAACATAGAAGGATTCATTTTTAATACATACTAATACGCTATAGAACAATCCATTTAAATGACTTTTTATGAATTCATTATTTATCCTGTTGAATACTTTTTAATACCTTCCTTTATCAATACAATTGAATGAACTTTTCAAGTATTCATTTTCTATATATTTGAATACATATTTATACTCTTTAAAGCAATCCAATTAAATACCTTTTTATGTAATCATTATTTATACCAATGAATACTTTTTAATTCCTTCCTTTCTCAATGCAAGCGAATACACATAGAAGGATTCATTTTTAATACATTTGAATACATACTAATACGCTATAGAACAATCCATTTAAATGACTTTTTATGAATTCATTATTTATCCTGTTGAATACTTTTTAATACCTTCCTTTATCAATACAATTGAATGAACTTTTCAAGTATTCATTTTCGATATATTTGAATACATATTTATACTCTTTAAAGCAATCCAATTAAATACCTTTTTATGTAATCATTATTTATACCAATGAATACTTTTTAATTCCTTCCCTTCTCAATACAACCGAATAAACATAGAAGGATTCATTTTTAATACATACTAATACGCTATAGAACAATCCATTTAAATGACTTTTTATGAATTCATTATTTATCCTGTTGAATACTTTTTAATACCTTCCTTTATCAATACAATTGAATGAACTTTTCAAGTATTCATTTTCTATATATTTAAATACATATTTATACTCTTTAAAGCAATCCAATTAAATACCTTTTTATGTAATCATTATTTATACCAATGAATACTTTTTAATTCCTTCCTTTCTCAATGGAAGCGAATACACATAGAAGGATTCATTTTTAATACATTTGAATACATACTAATACGCTATAGAACAATCCATTTAAATGACTTTTTATGAATTCATTATTTATCCTGTTGAATACTTTTTAATACTTTCCTTTATCAATACAATTGAATGAACTTTTCAAGTATTCATTTTCTATATATTTGAATACATATTTATACCCTTTAAAGCAATCCAATTAAATACCTTTATATGTAATCATTATTTATACCAATGAATACTTTTTAATTCCTTCCTTTCTCAATGCAACCGAATAAACATAGAAGGATTCATTTTTAATACATTTGAATACATACTAATACGCTATAGAACAATCCATTTAAATGACTTTTTATGAATTCATTATTTATCCTGTTGAATACTTTTCAATACCTTCCTTTATCAATACAATTGAATGAACTTTTCAAGTATTCATTTTCTATATATTTGAATACATATTTATACTATTTAAAGCAATCCAATTATATACCTTTTTATGTAATCATTATTTATACCAATGAATACTTTTTAATTCCTTCCATTCTCAATACAACCGAATAAACATAAAAGGATTCATTTTTAATACATCTGAATACATACTAATACTCTATAAAACAATCCATTTAAATGACTTTTTATGAATTCATTATTTATACCGTTGAATACTTTTCAATACCTTCCTTTATCAATACAATTGAATGAACTTTTCAAGTATTCATTTTCTATATATTTGAATACATATTTATACCCTTTAAAGTAATCCAATTAAATACCTTTTTGATGTAATCATTATTTATACCAATGAATACTTTTTAATTCCTTCCCTTCTCAATACAACCGAATAAACATAGAAGGATTCATTTTTAATACATACTAATACGCTATAGAACAATCCATTTAAATGACTTTTTATGAATTCATTATTTATACTGTTGAATACTTTTTAATACCTTCCTTTATCAATACAATTGAATGAACTTTTCAAGTATTCATTTTCTATATATTTGAATACATATTTATACCCTTTAAAGTAATCCAATTAAATACCTTTTTATGTAATCATTATTTATACCAATGAATACTTTTTAATTCCTTCCCTTCTCAATACAACCGAATAAACATAGAAGGATTCATTTTTAATACATACTAATACGCTATAGAACAATCCATTTAAATGACTTTTTATGAATTCATTATTTATCCTGTTGAATACTTTTTAATACCTTCCTTTATCAATACAATTGAATGAACTTTTCAAGTATTCATTTTCTATATATTTGAATACATATTTATACTCTTTAAAGCAATCCAATTAAATACCTTTTTATGTAATCATTATTTATACCAATGAATACTTTTTAATTCCTTCCTTTCTCAATGCAAGCGAATACACATAGAAGGATTCATTTTTAATACATTTGAATACATACTAATACGCTATAGAACAATCCATTTAAATGACTTTTTATGAATTCATTATTTATCCTGTTGAATACTTTTTAATACCTTCCTTTATCAATACAATTGAATGAACTTTTCAAGTATTCATTTTCGATATATTTGAATACATATTTATACTCTTTAAAGCAATCCAATTAAATACCTTTTTATGTAATCATTATTTATACCAATGAATACTTTTTAATTCCTTCCCTTCTCAATACAACCGAATAAACATAGAAGGATTCATTTTTAATACATCCTAATACGCTATAGAACAATCCATTTAAATGACTTTTTATGAATTCATTATTTATCCTGTTGAATACTTTTTAATACCTTCCTTTATCAATACAATTGAATGAACTTTTCAAGTATTCATTTTCTATATATTTAAATACATATTTATACTCTTTAAAGCAATCCAATTAAATACCTTTTTATGTAATCATTATTTATACCAATGAATACTTTTTAATTCCTTCCTTTCTCAATGGAAGCGAATACACATAGAAGGATTCATTTTTAATACATTTGAATACATACTAATACGCTATAGAACAATCCATTTAAATGACTTTTTATGAATTCATTATTTATCCTGTTGAATACTTTTTAATACTTTCCTTTATCAATACAATTGAATGAACTTTTCAAGTATTCATTTTCTATATATTTGAATACATATTTATACCCTTTAAAGCAATCCAATTAAATACCTTTATATGTAATCATTATTTATACCAATGAATACTTTTTAATTCCTTCCTTTCTCAATGCAACCGAATAAACATAGAAGGATTCATTTTTAATACATTTGAATACATACTAATACGCTATAGAACAATCCATTTAAATGACTTTTTATGAATTCATTATTTATCCTGTTGAATACTTTTCAATACCTTCCTTTATCAATACAATTGAATGAACTTTTCAAGTATTCATTTTCTATATATTTGAATACATATTTATACTATTTAAAGCAATCCAATTATATACCTTTTTATGTAATCATTATTTATACCAATGAATACTTTTTAATTCCTTCCATTCTCAATACAACCGAATAAACATAAAAGGATTCATTTTTAATACATCTGAATACATACTAATACTCTATAAAACAATCCATTTAAATGACTTTTTATGAATTCATTATTTATACCGTTGAATACTTTTCAATACCTTCCTTTATCAATACAATTGAATGAACTTTTCAAGTATTCATTTTCTATATATTTGAATACATATTTATACCCTTTAAAGTAATCCAATTAAATACCTTTTTATGTAATCATTATTTATACCAATGAATACTTTTTAATTCCTTCCCTTCTCAATACAACCGAATAAACATAGAAGGATTCATTTTTAATACATACTAATACGCTATAGAACAATCCATTTAAATGACTTTTTATGAATTCATTATTTATACTGTTGAATACTTTTTAATACCTTCCTTTATCAATACAATTGAATGAACTTTTCAAGTATTCATTTTCTATATATTTGAATACATATTTATACTCTTTAAAGCAATCCAATTAAATACCTTTTTATGTAATCATTATTTATACCAATGAATACTTTTTAATTCCTTCCTTTCTCAATGCAAGCGAATACACATAGAAGGATTCATTTTTAATACATTTGAATACATACTAATACGCTATAGAACAATCCATTTGAATGACTTTTTATGAATTCATTATTTATCCTGTTGAATACTTTTTAATACTTTCCTTTATCAATACAATTGAATGAACTTTTCAAGTATTCATTTTCTATATATTTGAATACATATTTATACCCTTTAAAGCAATCCAATTAAATACCTTTATATGTAATCATTATTTATACCAATGAATACTTTTTAATTCCTTCCTTTCTCAATGCAACCGAATAAACATAGAAGGATTAATTTTTAATACATTTGAATACATACTAATACGCTATAGAACAATCCATTTAAATGACTTTTTATGAATTCATTATTTATCCTGTTGAATACTTTTCAATACCTTCCTTTATCAATTCAATTGAATGAACTTTTCAAGTATTCATTTTCTATATATTTGAATACATATTTATACCCTTTAAAGCAATCCAATTAAATACCTTTATATGTAATCATTATTTATACCAATGAATACTTTTTAATTCCTTCCTTTCTCAATGCAACCGAATAAACATAGAAGGATTCATTTTTAATACATTTGAATACATACTAATACGCTATAGAACAATCCATTTAAATGACTTTTTATGAATTCATTATTTATCCCGTTGAATACTTTTCAATACCTTCCTTTATCAATACAATTGAATGAACTTTTCAAGTATTCATTTTCTATATATTTGAATACATATTTATACCCTTTAAAGTAATCCAATTAAATACCTTTTTATGTAATCATTATTTATACCAATGAATACTTTTTAATTCCTTCCTTTCTCAATGCAAGCGAATACACATAGAAGGATTCATTTTTAATACATTTGAATACATACTAATACGCTATAGAACAATCCATTTAAATGACTTTTTATGAATTCATTATTTATCCTGTTGAATACTTTTCAATACCTTCCTTTATCAATACAATTGAATGAACTTTTCAAGTATTCATTTTCTATATATTTGAATACATATTTATACTATTTAAAGCAATCCAATTATATACCTTTTTATGTAATCATTATTTATACCAATGAATACTTTTTAATTCCTTCCTTTCTCAGTACAACCGAATAAACATAAAAGGATTCATTTTTAATACATTTGAATACATACTAATACGCTATAGAACAATCCATTTAAATGACTTTTTATGAATTCATTATTTATCCCGTTGAATACTTTTCAATACCTTCCTTTATCAATACAATTGAATGAACTTTTCAAGTATTCATTTTCTATATATTTGAATACATATTTATACCCTTTAAAGTAATCCAATTAAACACCTTTTTATGTAATCATTATTTATACCAATGAATACTTTTTAATTCCTTCCCTTCTCAATACAACCGAATAAACATAGAAGGATTTATTTTTAATACATTTGAATACATACTAATACGCCATGGAATAATCCATTTAAATGACTTTTTATGAATTCATTATTTATCTTGTTGAATACTTTTCAATACCTTCCTTTATCAATACAATTGAATGAACTTTTCAAGTATTCATTTTCTATATATTTGAATACATATTTATACTATTTAAAGCAATCCAATTACATACCTTTATATGTATTCATTTTCTATATATTTGAATACATATTTATACTCTTTAAAACAATCCAATTAAATACCTTTTTATGTAATCATTATTTATACCAATGAATACTTTTTAATTCCTTCCTTTCTCAATGCAACCGAATAAACATAGAAGGATTCATTTTTAATACATTTGAATACATACTAATACGCTATGGAATAATCCATTTAAATGACTTTTTATGAATTCATTATTTATCCCGTTGAATACTTTTCAATACCTTCCTTTATCAATACAATTAAATGAACTTTTCAAGTATTCATTTTCTATATATTTGAATACATATTTATACTCTTTAAAGCAATCCAATTAAATACCTTTATATGTAATCATTATTTATACCAATGAATACATTTTAATTCCTTCCTTTCTCAATACAACCGAATAAACATAAAAGGATTCATTTTTAATACATCTGAATACATACTAATACGCTATAAAACAATCCATTTAAATGACTTTTTATGAATTAATTATTTATACCGTTGAATACTTTTTAATACCTTCCCTTATTAATACAATTGAATGCACTTTTCAAGTATTCATTTTCTATGTATTTGAATACATATTTATACCCTTTAAAGCAAAACAATTAAATACCTTTTTATGTAATCATTATTTATACCAATGAATACTTTTTAATTCCTTCCTTCATCTCAATACAACCGAATAAACATAAAATGATTAATTTTTAATACATCTGAATACATACTAATACGCTATAAAACAATCCATTTAAATGACTTTTTATGAATTCATTATTTCCCACATAGCATTGAAAGAACATTCAAATGCTTTGTATATGCTTTTTAGGCACTTTAAAGAATATTCTTTTAGTGATATGCTTAGCATATTTTGAAAAGAAGATTCACATCCCAAGTATATGCGATGAATATACTGTAAAGGATCTTCTTTTAGGAATCAGCATACCATATTCTTGGCATATACCATGGGAGAATGTTTCACTTTAGTTCATCCATACCCTATAAAAAATAATGGATTCAATGGCATTAAAAAGTATTCAGTTTTTATACCTTTTAATAACTATGTATCCTGCTCAATTCCCTGAGCAGACGATAGGTATTCAGAATTTATTCCAACCAATACTTTTTTATCCAAAACTGTTTTGGTTACATGTATATACCAAATTCTGGATTCATTTTTTATACATTTAAATACTTCTCAATATCTTTTGAAACCTATCCATTTAAATGACTTTTTATGAATTCATTATTTATACCGTTGAATACTTTTCAATACCTTCCTTTATCAATACAATTGAATGACTTTTCAAGTATTCATTTTCTATATATTTGAATACATATTTATACACTTTAAAGCAATCCAATTAAATACCTTTTTATGTAATCATTATTTATACCAATGAATACTTTTTAATTCCTTCCATTCTCAATACAACCGAATAAACATAAAAGGATTCATTTTTAATACATCTGAATACATACTAATACTCTATAAAACAATCCATTTAAATGACTTTTTATGAATTCATTATTTATACCGTTGAATACTTTTTAATACCTTCCTTTATCAATACAATTGAATGACTTTTCAAGTATTCATTTTCTATATATTTGAATACATATTTATACACTTTAAAGCAATCCAATTAAATACCTTTTTATGTAATAATTATTTATACCAATGAATACTTTTTAATTCCTTCCATTCTCAATACAACCGAATAAACATAAAAGGATTCATTTTTAATACATCTGAATACATACTAATACTCTATAAAACAATCCATTTAAATGACTTTTTATGAATTCATTATTTATACCGTTGAATACTTTTCAATACCTTCCTTTATCAATACAATTGAATGAACTTTTCAAGTATTCATTTTCTATATATTTGAATACATAGTTATATTCTTTAAAGCAATCCAATTAAATACCTTTTTATGTAATCATTATTTATACCAATGAATACTTTTTAATTCCTTCCTTTCTCAATGCAACCGAATAAACATAGAAGGATTCATTTTTAATACATTTGAATACATACTAATACGCTATAAAACAATCCATTTAAATGACTTTTTATGAATTCATTATTTATCCCGTTGAATACTTTTCAATACCTTCCTTTATCAATACAATTGAATGAAGTTTTCAAGTATTCATTTTCTATATATTTGAATACATATTTATACTATTTAAAGCAATCCAATTATATACCTTTTTATGTAATCATTATTTATACCAATGAATACTTTTTAATTCCTTCCTTTCTTAATACAACCGAATAAACATAAAAGGATTCATTTTTAATACATCTGAATACATACTAATACGCTATAGAACAATCCATTTAAATGACTTTTTATGAATTCATTATTTATCCCGTTGAATACTTTTTAATACCTTTCTTTATCAATACAATTGAATGAACTTTTCCAGTATTCATTTTCTATATATTTGAATACATATTTATACCCTTTAAAGCAATCCAATTAAATACCTTTTTATGTAATCATTATTTATACCAATGAATACTTTTTAATTCCTTCCCTTCTCAATACAACCGAATAAACATAGAAGGATTCATTTTTAATACATTTGAATACATACTAATACGCTATAGAACAATCCATTTAAATGACTTTTTATGAATTCATTATTTATCCTGTTGAATACTTTTTAATACCTTCCTTTATCAATACAATTGAATGAACTTTTCAAGTATTCATTTTCTATATATTTGAATACATATTTATACTCTTTAAAGCAATCCAATTAAATACCTTTTTATGTAATCATTATTTATACCAATGAATACTTTTTAATTCCTTCCCTTCTCAATACAACCGAATAAACATAGAAGGATTCATTTTTAATACATACTAATACGCTATAGAACAATCCATTTAAATGACTTTTTATGAATTCATTATTTATCCTGTTGAATACTTTTTAATACCTTCCTTTATCAATACAATTGAATGAACTTTTCAAGTATTCATTTTCTATATATTTGAATACATATTTATACTCTTTAAAGCAATCCAATTAAATACCTTTTTATGTAATCATTATTTATACCAATGAATACTTTTTAATTCCTTCCTTTCTCAATGCAAGCGAATACACATAGAAGGATTCATTTTTAATACATTTGAATACATACTAATACGCTATAGAACAATCCATTTAAATGACTTTTTATGAATTCATTATTTATCCTGTTGAATACTTTTTAATACCTTCCTTTATCAATACAATTGAATGAACTTTTCAAGTATTCATTTTCGATATATTTGAATACATATTTATACTCTTTAAAGCAATCCAATTAAATACCTTTTTATGTAATCATTATTTATACCAATGAATACTTTTTAATTCCTTCCCTTCTCAATACAACCGAATAAACATAGAAGGATTCATTTTTAATACATACTAATACGCTATAGAACAATCCATTTAAATGACTTTTTATGAATTCATTATTTATCCTGTTGAATACTTTTTAATACCTTCCTTTATCAATACAATTGAATGAACTTTTCAAGTATTCATTTTCTATATATTTAAATACATATTTATACTCTTTAAAGCAATCCAATTAAATACCTTTTTATGTAATCATTATTTATACCAATGAATACTTTTTAATTCCTTCCTTTCTCAATGGAAGCGAATACACATAGAAGGATTCATTTTTAATACATTTGAATACATACTAATACGCTATAGAACAATCCATTTAAATGACTTTTTATGAATTCATTATTTATCCTGTTGAATACTTTTCAATACCTTCCTTTATCAATACAATTGAATGAACTTTTCAAGTATTCATTTTCTATATATTTGAATACATATTTATACTATTTAAAGCAATCCAATTATATACCTTTTTATGTAATCATTATTTATACCAATGAATACTTTTTAATTCCTTCCATTCTCAATACAACCGAATAAACATAGAAGGATTCATTTTTAATACATTTGAATACATACTAATACGCTATAGAACAATCCATTTAAATGACTTTTTATAAATTCATTATTTATCCTGTTGAATACTTTTTAATACCTTCCTTTACCAATACAATTGAATGAACTATTCAAGTATTCATTTTCTATATATTTGAATACATATTTATACTATTTAAAGCAATCCAATTATATACCTTTTTATGTAATCATTATTTATACCAATGAATACTTTTTAATTCCTTCCTTTCTCAATACAACCGAATAAACATAGAAGGATTCATTTTTAATACATTTGAATACATACTAATACGCTATAGAACAATCCATTTAAATGACTTTTTATGAATTCATTATTTATCCTGTTGAATACTTTTCAATACCTTCCTTTATCAATACAATTGAATGAACTTTTCAAGTATTCATTTTCTATATATTTGAATACATATTTATACTATTTAAAGCAATCCAATTATATACCTTTTTATGTAATCATTATTTATACCAATGAATACTTTTTAATTCCTTCCATTCTCAATACAACCGAATAAAAATAAAAGGATTCATTTTTAATACATCTGAATACATACTAATACTCTATAAAACAATCCATTTAAATGACTTTTTATGAATTCATTATTTATACCGTTGAATACTTTTCAATACCTTCCTTTATCAATACAATTGAATGAACTTTTCAAGTATTCATTTTCTATATATTTGAATACATATTTATACCCTTTAAAGTAATCCAATTAAATACCTTTTTATGTAATCATTATTTATACCAATGAATACTTTTTAATTCCTTCCCTTCTCAATACAACCGAATAAACATAGAAGGATTCATTTTTAATACATACTAATACGCTATAGAACAATCCATTTAAATGACTTTTTATGAATTCATTATTTATCCTGTTGAATACTTTTTAATACCTTCCTTTATCAATACAATTGAATGAACTTTTCAAGTATTCATTTTCTATATATTTGAATACATATTTATACTCTTTAAAGCAATCCAATTAAATACCTTTTTATGTAATCATTATTTATACCAATGAATACTTTTTAATTCCTTCCTTTCTCAATGCAAGCGAATACCCATAGAAGGATTCATTTTTAATACATTTGAATACATACTAATACGCTATAGAACAATCCATTTAAATGACTTTTTATGAATTCATTATTTATCCTGTTGAATACTTTTTAATACTTTCCTTTATCAATACAATTGAATGAACTTTTCAAGTATTCATTTTCTATATATTTGAATACATATTTATACCCTTTAAAGCAATCCAATTAAATACCTTTATATGTAATCATTATTTATACCAATGAATACTTTTTAATTCCTTCCTTTCTCAATGCAACCGAATAAACATAGAAGGATTAATTTTTAATACATTTGAATACATACTAATACGCTATAGAACAATCCATTTAAATGACTTTTTATGAATTCATTATTTATCCTGTTGAATACTTTTCAATACCTTCCTTTATCAATACAATTGAATGAACTTTTCAAGTATTCATTTTCTATATATTTGAATACATATTTATACTATTTAAAGCAATCCAATTATATACCTTTTTATGTAATCATTATTTATACCAATGAATACTTTTTAATTCCTTCCCTTCTCAATACAACCGAATAAACATAGAAGGATTCATTTTTAATACATTTGAATACATACTAATACGCTATAGAACAATCCATTTAAATGGCTTTTTATAAATTCATTATTTATCCTGTTGAATACTTTTTAATACCTTCCTTTATCAATACAATTGAATGAACTTTTCAAGTATTCATTTTCTATATATTTGAATACATATTTATACTCTTTAAAGCAATCCAATTAAATACCTTTTTATGTAATCATTATTTATACCAATGAATACTTTTTAATTCCTTCCTTTCCTTTCTCAATGCAACCGAATAAACATAGAAGGATTTATTTTTAATACATTTGAATACATACTAATACGCCATGGAATAATCCATTTAAATGACTTTTTATGAATTCATTATTTATCCCGTTGAATACTTTTCAATACCTTCCTTTATCAATACAATTGAATGAACTTTTCAAGTATTCATTTTCTATATATTTGAATACATATTTATACTATTTAAAGCAATCCAATTACATACCTTTATATGTATTCATTTTCTATATATTTGAATACATATTTATACTCTTTAAAACAATCCAATTAAATACCTTTTTATGTAATCATTATTTATACCAATGAATACTTTTTAATTCCTTCCTTTCTCAATGCAACCGAATAAACATAGAAGGATTTATTTTTAATACATTTGAATACATACTAATACGCCATGGAATAATCCATTTAAATGACTTTTTATGAATTCATTATTTATCTTGTTGAATACCTTTCAATACCTTCCTTTATCAATACAATTGAATGAACTTTTCAAGTATTCATTTTCTATATATTTGAATACATATTTATACTATTTAAAGCAATCCAATTACATACCTTTATATGTATTCATTTTCTATATATTTGAATACATATTTATACTCTTTAAAACAATCCAATTAAATACCTTTTTATGTAATCATTATTTATACCAATGAATACTTTTTAATTCCTTCCTTTCTCAATGCAACCGAATAAACATAGAAGGATTCATTTTTAATACATTTGAATACATACTAATACGCTATGGAATAATCCATTTAAATGACTTTTTATGAATTCATTATTTATCCCGTTGAATACTTTTCAATACCTTCCTTTATCAATACAATTAAATGAACTTTTCAAGTATTCATTTTCTATATATTTGAATACATATTTATACTCTTTAAAGCAATCCAATTAAATACCTTTATATGTAATCATTATTTATACCAATGAATACATTTTAATTCCTTCCTTTCTCAATACAACCGAATAAACATAAAAGGATTCATTTTTAATACATCTGAATACATACTAATACGCTATAAAACAATCCATTTAAATGACTTTTTATGAATTAATTATTTATACCGTTGAATACTTTTTAATACCTTCCCTTATTAATACAATTGAATGCACTTTTCAAGTATTCATTTTCTATGTATTTGAATACATATTTATACCCTTTAAAGCAAAACAATTAAATACCTTTTTATGTAATCATTATTTATACCAATGAATACTTTTTAATTCCTTCCTTCATCTCAATACAACCGAATAAACATAAAATGATTAATTTTTAATACATCTGAATACATACTAATACGCTATAAAACAATCCATTTAAATGACTTTTTATGAATTCATTATTTCCCACATAGCATTGAAAGAACATTCAAATGCTTTGTATATGCTTTTTAGGCACTTTAAAGAATATTCTTTTAGTGATATGCTTAGCATATTTTGAAAAGAAGATTCACATCCCAAGTATATGCGATGAATATACTGTAAAGGATCTTCTTTTAGGAATCAGCATACCATATTCTTGGCATATACCATGGGAGAATGTTTCACTTTAGTTCATCCATAGTATATACCAGTTATGAACGTGCCAAGAATATTCTGAGATTAACATGCTAAGAATATTCCGGAATGCACTAGAAAATAGTATATTTTAATAATATTCATGGCATGAATACATTACAAAAAACACTACAATATTCTTTAAACATTTTTGAATAATAAAACTGTACAAAAATATTGCTTGTGTAAAGAATATTCTAAAAATTCTAAATTTAAATGATAATTAAATACCTGTTGAAAATTGCTTAAATTCTTATAGCTGGGCGATTTTTTCTAAAAAATTATGACGTCACAGCCGAGATCATTTTTACAAATTTTGATTGAATAACTTTTTCAATCAACGATGTGATTGCGTGTCAAACTGTTTAAGAAATTTATAACCGATCTTTCTGACTGTGGCGTTCCAGGGTTCCTAATTTGGTCATAATCAGTGGCGTATATAGAAAAAGGCTTCGGGGTGGGCCCGAGACAGTTATGGGCGTATATGAGGGGGGGGCTCGGGCCCCCCCGTAGCTAAGATTTTTATTTTTTAGATATTTTCCACATATTTCATGAATACAAACATAAAATAGCATAAACTACGGCCTCATGGGGTCTCGCCCCCCCCCCCCCCCAAAATGGCTCTGGTACAAAATAGCGCAGGACAAAATAGCGAGGACAAAATAGCGCAGGACAAAATAGCACAGGACAAAATAGCGCAGGACAAAATAGCGCGGGACAAAATAGCGCAGATCTCAAAAAGATACTAAAAAAATAACCTAACCTTACTTGGTTAGTTTAATAAACAGTGAAGGCCTAACCTTATCACTCAAACTGCCCCAGCCGAAGTGGACCAGGGGCCGAGGATAGGTTAGGTTAGTGTCCCAACCTGACCCGGTTAGGTTTATTTACAAAAAAAACTTACCTGATGTGTTCAGGCAAGTTTTTTTTTTGTAAAAAACCTAACCGGGTCAGGTTGGGATACCAACCTAACCTATCCTCGGCCCCTGGTCCACTTCGGCTGGACAGGGCAAATCGACTTGGGATTTATGACGTGCGCTATTTTGACATGCGCTATTTTGTCCTGCGCCATTTTGTCCTGCGCCATTTTGTCCTGCGCTATTTTGTCCTGCGCTATTTTGTCCTGCGCTATTTTGTCCTGCGCCATTTTGTCCACGCTATTTTGTCCTGCGCTATTTTGTACCAGAGCCCCCAAAACTGTGTTGTTTTTCTATATACACCACTGCCGTATTTTATGTTTTTATTAATGAAATATGTGGAAAATACCATAAAAATCTTCGCATCGGGGGGAGCCATTCGGAATCCTTTAAAAATAGTGTCACTTTTTAAAATTTTATTTTATTAATTTTTGAGCGGCTCCTCTTCGAATACACCATAGTGTTCTTCATATTGGTTGGGTGAGTACGTCCTTATTTACCTAATCTGTGGTTATGTCAATATTTTTTTCAGTTTTTCATTCACAGATTAGGTAAATAAGTATAAAAATTTTCATTTTTCTTGAGTTTTCAATTTGGTGGTGTGTTTTTTGGATTGCCAGATCGGTTTGGCCAGGTACGTTGTTTTAAATTTCATTTCGAATCCATGTGTTCTGTAAGGTCCCTACTTAGAAAGGAGCCTATTTATAAACTAGATGTATAAGAGAAATCAGAAAGGTTCTTAGCAGTAAATTTTACCATAAATTAGTTTTTTTTTTATTTAATAAATTTTGAGAAAAATTATATCAAAAAGTTTTCTTTTAACTTGAATCTTTACCTAACTTTTTAAATCTTGCAACAGATATTTTTTATACTTCTCAGTGAGCTAGAGACTTTTGGTAGGTGATTATTGCTTAAAACATTAGCTTAGAACAAGTCAAGTCATAAGTTTTGTTTTAATAGGGACATTCCAGTGAACTTCCTCTCACAGTACGCGTTATATGAGACCATTTTTTCCATTTGGTATAGGTTCAAGGATGATTCATGATTCATATGTGAGTGGGCCTTGGAGCCCTTCTACTGTGACTTCTTTCGGGTCTATTGTGGCTCAGCTTCAAGGATAGTGTTTATATGGATTTTAAATCAAGGATAGTATTTATGGTGCCATTTTGCTAAGGATGTTTTTCAGCTAAGTGAATAGAAATTATGAATTAAAGGTTGGTTAATTTGAATCTGTCCTCTTCTTTATTATTTTTTTGCACCATAAATAGCAGAACATAAATAAGAAACTACATAATATGTATACTTATATATAAATAGGAAACTAGCAGTTAGAAAAATGTTTAAAAGGAGAGTTTTGAGAGAAGCTTTGAACTTAATCCGTAAAAATCTCCTGTTTAACAGTTTTTTGAAAACTGCTAGTTTCTAATATATTGAGGTGTTCTGTTAATTATGGTACCCCCTGTATAAATTGTATACATGGGTAGGATAGAAGAAATAAGAACAAAAGTTTTTTGGAGTTATTGCCAATCTATAAATAGAAACATTTTTCTAGGTTAGGTATTTGGTTGGTGTTATTATTATTTTTTTTGTTTAACTAGGTACTTATAGGGCTGTCTAGCAAAACATATGATTTCAAATCCTTTTTTTGGATAAGAAAGAATTGAAAATGTGAATTTGGGAGGTATTAAAATGTATTAGGGCAGTTCTTCAGAAAACCTGTGAAACAGTGTCACAGGGGTAAATATCTCATTTTTTGAAGCAGAAACCTACTTTTTAATTTAAAATAGGATAAAATGCAATCTAATTTGCTACCTCACCAAAAAAAGAAAAAAATATTTTAATTATTAAGGATTTTTGCTGTATTAACAGTAGCTGAGGTCTCAGGCTTTGTTAATGTCACAACTCCAAGGTGAGTACATTCCGACTTATTTTTTAAAGTTATGGTTAATGATTTACATTAATATAGTTAAATTCTAACAAGATCAACTCAAAAAAAAACTATTTTGAGCCAAAATAATAATATTCAGCAAAAGACACTCTGATTTTTTTTAAATAATATCATTGTCACACCCTCTTTGCATCAGCTTTGTTACCAATTTTTAAATCACACTAAAATCCATATATGGCAACACAAGCAGCCGCCATTGCATTGTTCCGTTTACTTTAGTCACATTCTTCGCTGTGAAGTGTTGGTGTTTTTTTTTTAATTTTGAAGTGACAAAACAGATAAGTGACAAGCACACTTTCTCAACTTTGTTGTCAAGTTCCTGACAATACAAAAAATGTCTTAAATAATCTAAATGTGACTTAATAATGCGCAAAACGTAATAAAAAACAGGGCAAAAAAATAGATCCCAACATTTTGTTTTCAAGGAGTTAGGCGGGAAATATGAATAGATTCCTCAGCTCCATTAATATCAGCTTTGTTAATACTGGTGGTAACAAAGCTGAGGATGTGTTAACAAAGTTGAATATTATAGTATAATTTACTGAAAAAGCTTAGGTAGCAAAAAAATAAAAAGTATTTTCGAATTATTCGGGTCAATTATTAGGCAGAAACGACAGGCCCTTTTCGTTAACACAAAAAGTCAATTAACGGTAGCTTGGGTCAGGTTGGGTTGGGTTTACTTAACATTGCATTTCTTTGCTAGTTATAGTGAATTAACATTTTTTCAAACAATAATAAATGTAATAACATATCTTATCAAAAAATCATGGTCAAAATTACAGTCGAACCTCTATAACTCGAACTTCAAGGGACAACCAAATCAGTTCGAGTTATGGAGAGTTCGACTTATAGAACTTCGAGTTAAAGAGGTTAAAATTCATATAAAAAGTGCAGAACTTAGATTAATAAATTTGTTAGTCTGAGGTGCAGAACCACTTAAAAGGTTCGAGTTATAGAGGTTCGAGTTAGAGAGGTTCGACTGTATTACAAGGCGGTCATCGCTTTTATTATTATGATATCGGAATACCAACAAATTAATTTTTAACTTTTTAGTGAATTTTATAAAAGCTTAAAAAATAGGTACATTTTTTTGACATATAAACTTTTTTATAAACATTAATTTTTTGATTTCTAGAAAAATGGCAAAAAAAAGAAAGACACAAAAAAAGGTGCAGATGAAAAAAAATCAAAATCTAGAGAATGTATGATGGGGATCATGGAACACTTGTTCCTTATCAGAACGTGTTCTAGACGGGGATCATTCGTATCCTTGTGATCGACGTTGGAGAGAGTGAAAACCAAACAGTTTTAACAAGTTCCTAACGAAAGCCTCAAACCATCAGTATAATTCAATGCCGGTAGGGGTATTTTCCCTCGGAGTAGTTGTTTCTGTTGGTTTCACACAACTTATGCTCTACACGGAGCTGTCGCCTACATTCACATTCAGGATGGCCCAAAAGGCCGAAACCGGACGTGGATTGGCATGGATTACTTGTTCCTGATTGTCAGAACGTGTTCCAGACGGGGATCATTCGTATCCATGTGATCGACGGAGAGAGTGAAAACCAAATAGTTTTAACAAGTTCCCAACGAAAGCATCAAACCAGTATCTGTAGATTAACTTTTTATATTGTTGCTCATTTAAGATTTAAGTGCTTTAAGAAGAGATTAAAAATTTGAAAATAATAGGTTTTAGGTTTTTTGTTCATTATAATTATTTTTGTTTATTTGGTAGTAGTAGTTTTTTAAATTTAGTTATGAGAAATTTAAATACAATAAGCTTTGCAATATATATTTTCTAAGTAATTTATCAGCTTTGTTAACTTGACCTCAGTTTCGTTAATATACTTTTTTTAAAAATTCTTCTATTTTTGCTGTGTTTTTTGATAAAAAGTAGTTTGTTTTGTTTTGTTATGACTTTTTTATGTAAAATTTGTTCACTACATATATTTTCTAAGTAATTTATCAGCTTTGTTAACATAACCTCAGCTTTGATGAATCACTTTTTCTTATTTTTACTTTTTCTCCAAAAATATAAATTTTTTTTCTGGGAAACATACTCTATGCAAAATATTAAAGCATTTTCTTTTTAACAGACAATAAAAAGCTTATTTTTTAATATTATATTTTTCAAAAAAAAGGGAAGCTCATTTCACAGGTTTTCTGAAGAACTGCCCATTAATTCTGTATACTTAAAAAGGGACTTAAAATGATAAATTGTTTATGGATTGGAGAGAATTCAAAATAAAAACCCTTAATGGGATAGAAATTGATTCCTTTTGAATGTCACAAAGTGTATTGAAATGGATGAAATGTTTGTATACTTTTTAATGCCAATTTATTATGCCTTTTCAAATCCTTTTTTGGATATGAAAAGATTCAAAATATAGATCTAGGAGGTATTAAAATGTATTCATTCTGCATACTTAAAAGGGGATTTAAAAGGATAAGTAATTTTATTATTATTATTTTTTTTTGATTGCCACAAACTGTATTGAAATGGATGGAATGTTTATATACTTTTTAATGCTAATTGCATACGCTTTTTGAAATCCTTTTTTTGGATAAGAGAGGACTAAAAATGTAGATCTCGAAGGTATTAAAATGTATTCATTCGGTATTCTTGAAAGGGGATTCAAAAGGTTAAAGATTTTATGGATTAAAGGGGATTAAAAATAAAACCCCCTAATGACATAGAAATTGATTCCTTTTTTTGGATAAGACAGGATTGAAAATGTAAATTTCGGAGGTATTAAAATGTATTTATTCTGTATACTTGGAAGAGGATTCAAAAGGATAATTATTTTATGGATTGAAGGGGATTAAAAAAACCCTTAATGCTTGTTAGCTCCCGCTAAATTTCGCGGTTGTTTATATATATTTTTAAAAACACACAACTGTATGAAGGGCAAAGCGCATTCCGCGTATTTGGACATGCGCACCAACAACCAGTGAGATCATTGTCAATCGCCAAGAGAAAAAGGCGTGTTAATTTCGTTCTCCAACTATTTTCAAATATCTACACCTGAAAGTGCTCGATTTTTGTGTACTGAAGCATAGAACTAGAAACTCCAACCCTTCAGCTACGTGGTGACATCATTAGATCCAATCGGGGGCCCCTGGGAACGAGGATAACTTGAAGCAAAGGAGGTGAGTGCTTGTCTTTGATTACCGTTGTGTGGTTTCAACCATTTTACCTATGGACATTTTGATTATTTCGTAAAATCATATCAATCTTTATGTTTGCTCGCGATATCATTAAAATATTTACAGTCCATTCATTGCCTTTAACGTTTTTCTATCCGTGGGCTAACATAAGTGTTCCGTTCGAGCCGAATTATTTTTAGAATAAATCCATACGACGGTATTAATAGGTGCTGAAAAACAAGGCGTCCTTGAATTTTCGCATAGCATCGAAAGTCGTCGGTGCACGTGCCTTTTGCGTGGTCATTCAGTAAACAAAGCGAGTAGGAATCAAAACAAAACAAAAGTTCAGTGGTGTATCATATCATTTCGATATTTAAAACAATTTTTATCAATTGGCGATAAATTAGTGCATATTTTCGACAATTCGTCATTTTTCTATTTCAGAAGCATTAATTTAGCGTTAATTGTATATTTACCGACAATTTCGTCATTTCAAAGGTAAAATCATGTCTGTCAAAAAAGCCGTACAAAAACGCAAGGGTTTTTTATCTGCGATCACCGAGTGTTATGTGTTGTCGCAGACTGCGGAAAAAGATGAAAGAGCGAGAAACGAGTTTCAAGTGAGGTATGCCGATTTGGATGAAACCTTCGATAAATGCATGCTGGCACATAATGACGTCATTATGTTGCTAGACGACACGGACGACGAGGAATTTACAACGCAGGATGCGATCCTTTCAGAAGCTCGTAAATATTTTTATGCGTGTAAGGGGGTTTACTCTAAAATATTTCCGGTTGAGGCCCCATCTTTTTCGGGATCATATGTTCGACAAAACGAATACGAAACTCCAAAACTCAAAGAGTTAGGTATTCCCATATTTCGAGGTGATAAAAAATTATGGCCAAGCTTTTTCGATCTTTTTAATAACATTATAGATCAAAATCAAAGTCTAAGTAACGTCCGAAAACTCCAATATTTATTTTCATATCTCGAGGATGAGCCTTTAAAATTGATATCAGGGATTAGCTTATCTGATCAAAATTATAAAATTGCTTACGACAAATTAGTCAATAGATATCAAAACAAGCGAGACCTCGCAAATGATGCTTTGAGCTCAATTATGAACTCCACCTTAAAAAACGAGTCAGCTAAAGAATTGCGTAATTTAATTGACACCTTTTCTGAATCCCTAGAAATTTTAAAATCACTTAGCTTTGACGTTGACAGTTGGGACTTTATTATTTTTTTCATTTTATTAGAAAAATTGGATATTCCAACGCGTTCAAATTTCGAAATGAGTCACGCCAATACTAATACCGAAATTCCCACTTTTCAGTCACTTTTTCAATTTCTAGAAAAAAGATGTAAAGTTTTGGAATCACTTCCTCAATCAACAGCACCCAAAAAGGTGCCTATCTATCAAAAATCAAATTCTATGCAAAATCAGTCTGGGCAAAAGCCTACCTATCAAAATTCAAATTCTATGCGAAATCAGTTTGGGCAAAAGCCTACCTATAAATCATCCAACTCGCCTTTTATAGGACTGGCTGGCACCTCAACTAATTCGAGTACGGGAATAAAATGTTTCCGATGTAATCAAGGTCACGTGCTTTCGAAATGTCAAACATTTCTTGATCTCTCACCTATCGATCGCCTATCTTTCGTCAAACAGAAAAAATTATGTTTAGCGTGTTTTCATCCCTTGCATAATGTAGATACGTGCAAATCAAAATATTCATGCAGGACTTGCAATAGTAAAAGGCACCACACTTTAACTCATATCTTAGAAACTAATCAAGCGTCTGGAAGCCAAGATACTAGTCCTGTCATTCACACACCACCTGTCAATAATCTTCATGTGTCATTAAATGCCTCAGGACCTTCAGGTACCTTTCTTTTATGCACCGCCATAATAGATGTTATGGACGGTTGCGGAAATTTTCAACCTGTAAGGGCACTGCTTGATTCTGGATCACAGACTGGATTCATCAGTGAAAAGTGTATTCAGCGTCTTAATCTTCCTAGGCGAAGTTACACCACTGAAATATTCGGATTAAATCAGATGTCTTCTTTTACTTCCAAAGGGCTCGTTCAATGTCACATTAAGCCACAAGGACAAGTCACTCCTTTACTTAATTTCGAAGCAATTGTTGTTCCACAACTATGTTCCAATATGCCTACATTCCCCTTGAACGATAATCAGTGGAAACACTTGGGAAACCTTAAACTTGCCGACCCATCTTATTTCAAATCTAGACCTGTGGACCTGGTTATTGGTTGCGAGCTATTCGCACAGATTTTCAAGGAGGGCAGGGTTCTTGGACAGGTAGGGCAGCCTTCAGCCCTTGAAACTATCTTTGGCTGGGTCGTCATGGGAAAGGTTGACGAAGTAGGTAGTCTTACGGAACGAACCAGTTGTTTTTTAACGAGTCATTCACCTCCTTTAGAGGTCATTCTCCCTAGGTTTTGGGAAATCGAACATTTGCCTAAAAAACAAATCTTATCAAAGGAAGAAAAACAGGCAGAATCAATTTTTACTGCTAGTGTAGTACGGCAACCGAGCGGTAGATTCATGGTAGATCTTCCGTTTAAAGACAAAATAAACCCTGACCTAGGAAATACTTATCCGCAAGCTTATCGTAGATTTTTACTTCTAGAAAATAGATTAATCAAAAATCCTGATCTGTACACTGCCTATTCAAATTTCATGCAAGACTATATCGATTCTAATCATATGAGTTTGGTTTTATCTAGTCAACCAAAGGTCGACGTATCGTGTTTTTTAGCACATCATTGCGTTTTAAAGCCGGAAAGCTTGAGTACAAAATTAAGGGTGGTCTGGGATTGTTCAGCAGTCACCCCAAAAAATATTAGTCTCAATGACACATTGTTATCTGGACCGAAACTTCAAAAAGATATTGCTTCTTTACTCCTTACATTTCGTCTTAATCCTATTGCCTACATTGCTGATATCAAACAGATGTTCCGTCAAGTCCTTATCAGTCCTTATCACCGTCCTTATCAAAGGATATTGTGGAGGTTTTCTCCACAGGACCCACTTTCAGTGTGGGAACTTTCTACTGTCACTTTTGGCATGACATGCTCACCTTTTCTAGCCATGCGTACCTTAAATGAGCTGGCAGAGAGAGAAAAGGAACGTTTTCCTATGGCTAGTACTGTTCTAAAAACGTCAATCTATATCGACGATATCTTGGGAACTAGCCCTTCGCTTTCTGAAGCTCTCTCCCTTCAAACAGAACTCAATGATTTGTTGAAGTCGGGAGGATTTGAACTTAAAAAATGGGCAAGCAATTGTCCTGAGTTATTGGCAACATTGCCAGAGTCCGATCGTCAAATGCCTCTCTCTTTCGACAAGGAGGAACCCCACTTTATCAAAGTTTTAGGACTTCAATGGCATCCAAAAAACGACATTTTTTCTTATCAATGCCGAATGAAGGACAAACCCCCAACCAAACGTTCTATTTTATCTATCATAGGAACAATCTTCGACCCTTTAGGTTTTCTTTGTCCCTTGTTGCTACAAGCAAAATTTATTTTGCAACAGTTGTGGATATCGAAAGTAGGCTGGGACGAAGAACCAGATTCTTCTATCATCGACTCTTGGAACAAACTTCGTTCTGAATTCCCGCTTCTTTCCAATTTTCAATTACCCCGACAAATCAAACTGTCAAAAACCAATACCTGTCAAATCATCGGCTTCTGTGACGCTTCAATTCGAGGCTACGCAGGCGTCGTATATTTTCGTGTAGAAGAGGAAAACAATATATCTGTTTCTCTCATATCTGCAAAATCTAGGGTCGCGCCTATAAAGTCACAAACTTTGGCTAGGCTAGAACTCCTAGGCGCATTTCTTTTAAGCGAATTAATTGACTTCGTTTTATCTAGCTATGAAGGAAAAATAACTTTTACAAATATCGTTACTTTCTGCGATTCGCAAGTCGTATTGCACTGGCTTTCATCCCCTCCTAATCGCTGGCAAACCTTTGTTGGAAATCGCGTCAGTAGAATCCAAGAAATCATCCCCTCAAACTCGTGGCGCTACATTCCTTCTGCTTTGAATGCAGCCGATATTGCGTCACGAGGGGCCACCCCTTCACAGCTCATGTCACATGACATGTGGTGGAACGCACCGTCGTTTTTGTGGTCTCCCGAAAACGAATGGCCCGATTTTCATAAACCAAAAATGCCGATTGATTTCGGAGATATTAATCTGGAGGAAAAGCCAAAAGTCTGTTGCAATGCGATAATTGATGTCAACTTCTTAGATCAGCTTCTTATCAAATATTCATCTATATCCAAAATTCAACGTATCATTTGTTATGTCCTTCGAATAGTTAACCTTTTTCAAAACCATTCCTATCAAAAACCCACTAAGCCGCCGGACCAAAAAGTTATTTTTGAGAATATTGTTTTTCCTACCACCGGTGAGATGCAAAGTGCGTTACACCTTCTTATCAAACGCGTTCAAGGTTCTTGTTTTTCTGAGCTTTTTTCTGCGTTATCTAAGGATAAACCAATACCGAAACCTTTGCGAAAACTTTCACCTTTTCTTGATGAGAATAATATCATTAGAGTCGGTGGCAGATTACAAAAATCTGACCTTTTGTCTTATTCTGCAAAACACCCCGTCTTACTTTCGAGTGACCATCGTTTAACTACACTTCTTATCGAGTCCGCTCATCGACAATATCTTCATCCTGGGTTTAAAACATTACATAATCTGCTTTTACAGCAATTTTGGATATTATCTGCCAGACGGGCAATTCAAAGAACCATATCCAAGTGCTTGCAATGTTTTAGAATCAACCCTAAACCCTATAGACCGCCCATAATGAGTTCACTTCCCGCTCATCGAATCAATCAGCTTAAACCTTTTTCGAGTGTAGCTATCGACTTTTGTGGACCTTTCTTTGTGATTCCTCATCGTTACCGTGGTTGTAGAGCTTTCAAATCGTATGTCTGTGTGTTTGTCTGTACGGCCACACATTGCGTGCATTTGGAATTAACCATGGAACTGTCCACCGAAGGGTTCGTAGGTGCATTCCATCGATTCATTTCTAGACGCGGAAGCGTGACGCAATGCTGGTCAGATCAAGGCAGTAATTTTATAGGGTTTCGTAACCAATTACTGGATTACGCAAGAAGTGCTGCCACCAGACTTTCTATTCGTTGGCATCTGGGACCTCCTCTCAGTCCACATTTCAATGGCCTGGCAGAAGCTGGCGTCAAAAGTTTTAAAACTCACTTTGTTCGAGTTGTCGGCGACCAGAAGTTGTCTATCATGGAGATGTCCACCCTTACCTGTCGCATAGAAGCCGTACTTAATAGTCGCCCTTTATCTCCTGCCTCTTCAGACCCACACGATCTTCAACCTCTTACCCCTGGGCATTTTTTGACACTTGAACCCCTTAACTCTGAAATTCCGGAGTCAGATTTGTCCGAGGTTCCCCTAAATCGGCTCTCGAGATGGCAACTAATCCAAAAACTACATAATGATTTTTGGAAACGGTATTCTATAGAGTATTTGCATACGCTACAACAGCGACACAAGTGGGCTGATTTGTCCCCAAATATCAAATTAAATGATTTGGTTATCATAACAAGTGATCACATTCAAACGCCTTTGAAATGGCCGGTCGGTCGGGTCATCGAACTGCATCCCGGCGGGGACGGTCAGGTGCGTGTCGTGACGGTAAAAACGGTTACCGGTGTTTATAAGCGGCCAGTTGTAAAACTGTGCCTCTTGCCAAATTAAAAGTAATTTTAATTTTCTACCTTTTACCGGGTATTACAATAGGTTTTTTATTTTTAATTTTTTTTGAATTTTTTGTTTGTTTGTTTTGCCTTTATTCGGGATTTCGTTATCTCTAAATAAACTTACGATACTTATCTATTTTCATTCATTTATATTTATCGGTCGATTCTTTTTCTTATATCTATATCTGTCCGGTTGAGATTCTAAATTTGTGTGTTTTGGAGGGCAGTTATGTTAGCTCCCGCTAAATTTCGCGGTTGTTTATATATATTTTTAAAAACACACAACTGTATGAAGGGCAAAGCGCATTCCGCGTATTTGGACATGCGCACCAACAACCAGTGAGATCATTGTCAATCGCCAAGAGAAAAAGGCGTGTTAATTTCGTTCTCCAACTATTTTCAAATATCTACACCTGAAAGTGCTCGATTTTTGTGTACTGAAGCATAGAACTAGAAACTCCAACCCTTCAGCTACGTGGTGACATCATTAGATCCAATCGGGGGCCCCTGGGAACGAGGATAACTTGAAGCAAAGGAGGTGAGTGCTTGTCTTTGATTACCGTTGTGTGGTTTCAACCATTTTACCTATGGACATTTTGATTATTTCGTAAAATCATATCAATCTTTATGTTTGCTCGCGATATCATTAAAATATTTACAGTCCATTCATTGCCTTTAACGTTTTTCTATCCGTGGGCTAACAATGCTATAGAAATGGATTCTTTTTGAATGACACAAAGTATATTGAAATGGATGGAATGTTTATATACTTTTTAATGACAACTTAATACGCCTTTTCAAATCCTTTTTTCCGATAAGAAAGAATTGAAAATGTGAATTTCGGAGGTATTAAAATGTTATAATTCTGTATACTTAAAAGGGGACTTAAAAGGATAAATAGTTTATGGATTGAAGAGAATTCAAAATAACAACCCTTAATGGGATAGAAAGGGATTCCTTTTGAATGCCACAAAGTGTATTGAAATGGATGAAATGTATTCATTCTGTATACATGAAAGGGGATTCAAAAGGATAAAGATTTTATGGATTAAAGGGGATTAAAAATAAATCCCCTTAATGACATAGAAATGGATTCCTTTTGAATGCCAAAAAGTGTATTGAAATATATATATATATATACGCCTTTTTAAATCCTTTTTTCGGATAAGAAAGAATTGAAAATGTGAATTTTGGAGGTATTAAAATGTATTAATTCTGTATACTTAAAAGGGGACTTAAAACGATACATAGTTTATGGATTAAAGAGAATTTAAAATAACAACCCAATAATAATGAAATAGAAATGGATTCCTTTTGAATGTCACAAAGTGTATTGAAATGGATGAAATGTTTGTATACTTTTTAATGCCAATTTAATACGCCTTTTTAAATCCTTTTTTTAGATAAGAATGGCTTGAAAATGTAGATCTAGGAGGTAACAAAGTGTATTGAAATGGATGAAATGTTTGTATACTTTTTAATGCCAATTTAATACGCCTTTTCATCAATATTTATTTTGGATAAAACAGGATTGAATATGTAAATGGAATTTCTTTCTTCTCCTTTTAATTTTATGGATTAAAGGGGACTAAAAATAAATCCCCTTAATGACATTGAAATGGATTCCTTTTGAATGCCAAAAAGTGTATTGAAATGGATGGAATATTTGTATACTTTTTAATGACAATTTAATTCGCCTTTTCAAATCCTTTTTTCGGATAAGAAAGAATTGAAAATGTGACTTTTGCAGGTATTAAAATGTATTAATTCTGTATACTTAAAAGGGGATTTAAAAGGATAAATAGTTTATGGATTGAAGAGAATTCAAAATAACAACCCTTAATGGGATAGAAATGGATTCCTTTTGAATGTCACAAAGTATATTGAAATGGATGAAATGTTTGTATACTTTTTAATGCCAATTTAATACGCTTTTTCAAATCCTTTTTTTGGATTAAAAGGATTGAAAATGTAGATCTAGGAGGTATTAAAATGTATTCATTCTGCATACTTAAAAGGGGATTTAAAAGTAGTTTATGGATTGCAGGGGATTAAAAATAAAAACCCTTAATGAGATAGAAAGGGATTCCTTTTGAATGCCATTTTTTGGATAAGAAAGGATTGGAAATGTAGATCTCGAAAGTATTAAAATGTATTCATTCTGTATTCTTGCAAGGGGATTCAAAAGGTTAAAGATTTTATGGATTAAAGGAGATTAAAAATAAATCCCCTTAATGACATAGAAATTCCTTTTGAATGCCAAAAAGTGTATTGAAATGGATGGAATGTTTATATATACTTTTTAATGACAATTTAATACGCCATTTCAAATCCTTTTTTCGGATAAGAAAGAATTGAAAATGTGAATTTTGGAGGTATTAAAATGTATTAATTCTGTATACTTAAAAGGGGACTTAAAAGGATAAATAGTTTATGGATTGAAGAGAATACAAAATAACAACCCTTAATGGGATAGAAATGGATTCCTTTTGAATGTCACAAAGTATATTGAAATGGATGAAATGTTTGTATACTTTTTAATGCCAATTTAATACGCTTTTTTAAATCCTTTTTTTGGATAAGAAAGGATTGAAAATGTAGATCTAGGAGGTATTAAAATGTATTCATTATGCATACTTAAAAGGGGATTTAATAGGATAAGTAGTTTATGGATTGCAGGGGATTAAAAATAAAAACCCTTAATGAGATAGAAAGGGATTCCTTTTGAATGCCATTTTTTGGATAAGAAAGGATTGGAAATGTTGATCTCGAAAGTATTAAAATGTATTCATTCTGTATTCTTGAAAGGGGATTTAAAAGGTTAAAGATTTTATGGATTAAAGGGGACTAAAAATAAATCCCCTTAATGACATTGAAATGGATTCCTTTTGAATGCCAAAAAGTGTATTGAAATGGATGGAATATTTGTATACTTTTTAATGACAATTTAATACGCCATTTCAAATCCTTTTTTCGGATAAGAAAGAATTGAAAATGTGAATTTTGGAGGTATTAAAATGTATTAATTCTGTATACTTAAAAGGGGACTCAAAAGGATAAATAGTTTATGGATTGAAGAGAATACAAAATAACAACCCTTAATGGGATAGAAATGGATTCCTTTTGAATGTCACAAAGTATATTGAAATGGATGAAAGGTTTGTATACTTTTTAATGCCAATTTAATACGCTTTTTCAAATCCTTTTTTTGGATAAAAAAGGATTGAAAATGTAGATCTAGGAGGTATTAAAATGTATTCATTCTGCATACTTAAAAGGGGATTTAAAAGGATAAGTAGTTTATGGATTGCAGGGGATTAAAAATAAAAACCCTTAATGATATAGAAAGGGATTCCTTTTGAATGCAATTTTTTGGATAAGAAAGGATTGGAAATGTAGATCTCGAAAGTATTAAAATGTATTCATTCTGTATTCTTGAAAGGGGATTTAAAAGGTTAAAGATTTTATGGATTAAAGGGAACTAAAAATAAATCCCCTTAATGACATTGAAATGGATTCCTTTTGAATGCCAAAAAGTGTATGGAAATGGATGGAATATTTGTATACTTTTTAATGACAATTTAATTCGCCTTTTCAAATCCTTTTTTCGGATAAGAAAGAATTGAATATGTGACTTTTGCAGGTATTAAAATGTATTAATTCTGTATACTTAAAAGGGGATTTAAAAGGATAAATAGTTTATGGATTGAAGAGAATTCAAAATAACAACCCTTAATGGGATAGAAATGGATTCCTTTTGAATGTCACAAAGTATATTGAAATGGATGAAATGTTTGTATACTTTTTAATGCCAATTTAATACGCTTTTTCAAATCCTTTTTTTGGATAAAAAAGGATTGAAAATGTAGATCTAGGAGGTATTAAAATGTATTCATTCTGCATACTTAAAAGGGGATTTAAAAGGATAAGTAGTTTATGGATTGCAGGGGATTAAAAATAAAAACCCTTAATGAGATAGAACGGGATTCCTTTTGAATGCCATTTTTTGGATAAGAAAGGATTGGAAATGTAGATCTCGAAAGTATTAAAATGTATTCATTCTGTATTCTTGCAAGGGGATTCAAAAGGTTAAAGATTTTATGGATTAAAGGGGATTAAAAATAAATCCCCTTAATGACATAGAAATGGATTCCTTTTGAATGCCAAAAAGTGTATTGAAATGGATGGAATGTTTATATACTTTTTAATGACAATTTAATACGCCATTTCAAATCCTTTTTTCGGATAAGAAAGAATTGAAAATGTGCATTTTGGAGGTATTAAAATGTATTAATTCTGTATACTTAAAAGGGGACTTAAAAGGATAAATAGTTTATGGATTGAAGAGAATACAAAATAACAACCCTTAATGGGATAGAAATGGATTCCTTTTGAATGTCACAAAGTATATTGAAATGGATGAAATGTTTGTATACTTTTTAATGCCAATTTAATACGCTTTTTCAAATCCTTTTTTTGGATAAGAAAGGATTGAAAATGTAGATCTAGGAGGTATTAAAATGTATTCATTATGCATACTTAAAAGGGGATTTAAAAGGATAAGTAGTTTATGGATTGCAGGGGATTAAAAATAAAAACCCTTGAATGAGATAGAAAGGGATTCCTTTTGAATGCCATTTTTTGGATAAGAAAGGATTGAAAATGTAGATCTCGAAAGTATTAAAATGTATTCATTCTGTATTCTTGCAAGGGGATTCAAAAGGTTAAAGATTTTATGGATTAAAGGGGATTAAAAATAAATCCCCTTAATGACATAGAAATGGATTCCTTTTGAATGCCAAAAAGTGTATTGAAATGGATGGAATGTTTATATACTTTTTAATGACAATTTAATACGCCATTTCAAATCCTTTTTTCGGATAAGAAAGAATTGAAAATGTGAATTTTGGAGGTATTAAAATGTATTAATTCTGTATACTTAAAAGGGGACTCAAAAGGATAAATAGTTTATGGATTGAAGAGAATACAAAATAACAACCCTTAATGGGATAGAAATGGATTCCTTTTGAATGTCACAAAGTATATTGAAATGGATGAAATGTTTGTATACTTTTTAATGCCAATTTAATACGCTTTTTCAAATCCTTTTTTTGGATAAAAAAGGATTGAAAATGTGGATCTAGGAGGTATTAAAATGTATTCATTCTGCATACTTAAAAGGGGATTTAAAAGGATAAGTAGTTTATGGATTGCAGGGGATTAAAAATAAAAACCCTTAATGAGATAGAAAGGGATTCCTTTTGAATGCAATTTTTTGGATAAGAAAGGATTGGAAATGTAGATCTCGAAAGTATTAAAATGTATTCATTCTGTATTCTTGAAAGGGGATTTAAAAGGTTAAAGATTTTATGGATTAAAGGGAACTAAAAATAAATCCCCTTAATGACATTGAAATGGATTCCTTTTGAATGCCAAAAAGTGTATGGAAATGGATGGAATATTTGTATACTTTTTAATGACAATTTAATTCGCCTTTTCAAATCCTTTTTTCGGATAAGAAAGAATTGAAAATGTGACTTTTGCAGGTATTAAAATGTATTAATTCTGTATACTTAAAAGGGGATTTAAAAGGATAAATAGTTTATGGATTGAAGAGAATTCAAAATAACAACCCTTAATGGGATAGAAATGGATTCCTTTTGAATGTCACAAAGTATATTGAAATGGATGAAATGTTTGTATACTTTTTAATGCCAATTTAATACGCTTTTTCAAATCCTTTTTTTGGATAAAAAAGGATTGAAAATGTAGATCTAGGAGGTATTAAAATGTATTCATTCTGCATACTTAAAAGGGGATTTAAAAGGATAAGTAGTTTATGGATTGCAGGGGATTAAAAATAAAAACCCTTAATGAGATAGAAAGGGATTCCTTTTGAATGCAATTTTTTGGATAAGAAAGGATTGGAAATGTAGATCTCGAAAGTATTAAAATGTATTCATTCTGTATTCTTGAAAGGGGATTTAAAAGGTTAAAGATTTTATGGATTAAAGGGAACTAAAAATAAATCCCCTTAATGACATTGAAATGGATTCCTTTTGAATGCCAAAAAGTGTATGGAAATGGATGGAATATTTGTATACTTTTTAATGACAATTTAATTCGCCTTTTCAAATCCTTTTTTCGGATAAGAAAGAATTGAAAATGTGACTTTTGCAGGTATTAAAATGTATTAATTCTGTATACTTAAAAGGGGATTTAAAAGGATAAATAGTTTATGGATTGAAGAGAATTCAAAATAACAACCCTTAATGGGATAGAAATGGATTCCTTTTGAATGTCACAAAGTATATTGAAATGGATGAAATGTTTGTATACTTTTTAATGCCAATTTAATACGCTTTTTCAAATCCTTTTTTTGGATAAAAAAGGATTGAAAATGTAGATCTAGGAGGTATTAAAATGTATTCATTCTGCATACTTAAAAGGGGATTTAAAAGGATAAGTAGTTTATGGATTGCAGGGGATTAAAAATAAAAACCCTTAATGAGATAGAACGGGATTCCTTTTGAATGCCATTTTTTGGATAAGAAAGGATTGGAAATGTAGATCTCGAAAGTATTAAAATGTATTCATTCTGTATTCTTGCAAGGGGATTCAAAAGGTTAAAGATTTTATGGATTAAAGGGGATTAAAAATAAATCCCCTTAATGACATAGAAATGGATTCCTTTTGAATGCCAAAAAGTGTATTGAAATGGATGGAATGTTTATATACTTTTTAATGACAATTTAATACGCCATTTCAAATCCTTTTTTCGGATAAGAAAGAATTGAAAATGTGCATTTTGGAGGTATTAAAATGTATTAATTCTGTATACTTAAAAGGGGACTTAAAAGGATAAATAGTTTATGGATTGAAGAGAATACAAAATAACAACCCTTAATGGGATAGAAATGGATTCCTTTTGAATGTCACAAAGTATATTGAAATGGATGAAATGTTTGTATACTTTTTAATGCCAATTTAATACGCTTTTTCAAATCCTTTTTTTGGATAAGAAAGGATTGAAAATGTAGATCTAGGAGGTATTAAAATGTATTCATTATGCATTCTTAAAAGGGGATTTAAAAGGATAAGTAGTTTATGGATTGCAGGGGATTAAAAATAAAAACCCTTGAATGAGATAGAAAGGGATTCCTTTTGAATGCCATTTTTTGGATAAGAAAGGATTGAAAATGTAGATCTCGAAAGTATTAAAATGTATTCATTCTGTATTCTTGCAAGGGGATTCAAAAGGTTAAAGATTTTATGGATTAAAGGGGATTAAAAATAAATCCCCTTAATGACATAGAAATGGATTCCTTTTGAATGCCAAAAAGTGTATTGAAATGGATGGAATGTTTATATACTTTTTAATGACAATTTAATACGCCATTTCAAATCCTTTTTTCGGATAAGAAAGAATTGAAAATGTGAATTTTGGAGGTATTAAAATGTATTAATTCTGTATACTTAAAAGGGGACTCAAAAGGATAAATAGTTTATGGATTGAAGAGAATACAAAATAACAACCCTTAATGGGATAGAAATGGATTCCTTTTGAATGTCACAAAGTATATTGAAATGGATGAAATGTTTGTATACTTTTTAATGCCAATTTAATACGCTTTTTCAAATCCTTTTTTTGTATAAGAAAGGATTGAAAATGTAGATCTAGGAGGTATTAAAATGTATTCATTATGCATACTTAAAAGGGGATTTAAAAGGATAAGTAGTTTATGGATTGCAGGGGATTAAAAATAAAAACCCTTAATGAGATAGAAAGGGATTCCTTTTGAATGCCATTTTTTGGATAAGAAAGGATTGGAAATGTAGATCTCGAAAGTATTAAAATGTATTCATTCTGTATTCTTGAAAGGGGATTTAAAAGGTTAAAGATTTTATGGATTAAAGGGGACTAAAAATAAATCCCCTTAATGACATTGAAATGGATTCCTTTTGAATGCCAAAAAGTGTATTGAAATGGATGGAATATTTGTATACTTTTTAATGACAATTTAATACGCCATTTCAAATCCTTTTTTCGGATAAGAAAGAATTGAAAATGTGAATTTTGGAGGTATTAAAATGTATTAATTCTGTATACTTAAAAGGGGACTCAAAAGGATAAATAGTTTATGGATTGAAGAGAATACAAAATAACAACCCTTAATGGGATAGAAATGGATTCCTTTTGAATGTCACAAAGTATATTGAAATGGATGAAATGTTTGTATACTTTTTAATGCCAATTTAATACGCTTTTTCAAATCCTTTTTTTGGATAAGAAAGGATTGAAAATGTAGATCTAGGAGGTATAAAAATGTATTCATTCTGCATACTTAAAAGGGGATTTAAAAGGATAAGTAGTTTATGGATTGCAGAGGATTAAAAATAAAAACCCTTACTGAGATAGAAAGGGATTCCTTTTGAATGCCATTTTTTGGATAAGAAAGGATTGAAAATGTAGATCTCGAAGGTATTAAAATGTATTCATTCTCTATTCTTAAAAGGGGATTCAAAAGGTTAAAGATTTTATGGATTAAAGGGGATTAAAAATAAATCCCCTTAATGACATAGAAATGGATTTCTTTTGAATGACAAAAAGTGTATTGAAATGGATTGAATGTTTATATACTTTTTAATGCTAATTGCATACGCTTTTTGAAATCCTTTTTTTGGATAAGAAAGGATTGAAAATGTAGATCTCGAAGGTATTAAAATGTATTAATTCTCTATTCTTAAAAGGGGATTCAAAAGGTTAAAGATTTTATGGATTAAAGGGGATTAAAAATAAATCCCCTTAATGACATTGAAATGGATTCCTTTTGAATGCCAAAAAGTGGATTGAAATGGATTGAATGTTTATATACTTTTTAATGCTAATTGCATACGCTTTTTGAAATCCTTTTTTTGGATAAGAAAGGATTGAAAATGTAGATCTCGAAGGTATTAAAATGTATTCATTCTCTATTCTTAAAAGGGGATTCAAAAGGTTAAAGATTTTATGGATTAAAGGGGATTAAAAATAAATCCCCTTAATGACATAGAAATGGATTCCTTTTGAATGCCAAAAAGTGTATTGAAATGGATTGAATGTTTATATACTTTTTAATGCTAATTGCATACGCTTTTTGAAATCCTTTTTTTGGATAAGAAAGGATTGAAAATGTAGATCTCGAAGGTATTAAAATGTATTCATTCTCTATTCTTAAAAGGGGATTCAAAAGGTTAAAGATTTTATGGATTAAAGGGGATTAAAAATAAATCCCCTTAATGACATAGAAATGGATTCCTTTTGAATGCCAAAAAGTGTATTGAAATGGATTTACTTTGAATGCCAAAAAGTGTATACAAAAGGATAGAATGTTTCAAAAGGGATTTATTTTGTATGCCAGGATCTGTATTGAAATGAATTAAAAATTTGTTATCCATTTTAATACTTAACACTTTCTATCCCCCAAAGGTCAGAAAAAGGATTTCAAAAAGCGGATAGAAAATGGATTCATTTTTTTTTATCCTTTTTTATCCATTTTTTTTTATAGGGGAGCATGACCTCATGATGATTAAGTAACATGCCAACAGTAGTGCTTTGCTGACCGCTAGAGATTTGCTGACCAGTGGAAGTGGGTTGACTTGTTGAGGTCAAAAATGGCTGACTCACGGGAATCCCAGGGAGGGCAGCGGATGTGCTCTGAATAGCTAGTACCGAAGAATGAGTAGAATCAGTATAATTAGGGGTAGTATTATTCATATAGTTATGAGTAGGTGACCCTTGCGCATTATTAGTTGCAAAGCATAAAAGAGAATGATGAAACTTGGCACAATGTAAGCACCTTTTTGTGGTCTTGCACCCGATCTGCGTGTGCGCAGACGCGAGACAGTTGATACAAGCTCGTCGAGCTTTAATAATATCAAAACGCTCCTGAGGACATTTCTGCAAAAATGAAGGACACTGGAAAATAATATGTTTACCTTGACACAGTAGGCACGAAAGGTTTTTATTATTGCTAGCATCAGTAGAGCTATTATTCTGTCGGTCTTCCGAGTTCACAAAAAATGTAGAACGGTTATTTCTATTATTAGAAGACGAAGAAAAAGTCGTAGAGCGCGTAATATTTTTACTTATTGTAGCGGGTTGAGGTTGAGGTTCCTTTTGAGGAAGAGCCTCAAGGGCAGTGCATTGCCTGGACACAAAATCTTTAAGAATATTGAATTTCGGTATTTCCGTGGACGCGTGTTCCTTTTCAAAGGCCTTTCTGGTCGAGTTGTCTAGCCGATCTAGGAACATCATAGTTAAAATAAAGTCTGAAAGCGCCGCATTTTCCAACTTAAAGTTTTTTAAAGCCGCTAAATTTTTCGTAAAGGTGTCGATTAAATTACGTAAACCTATTGCATTTTCAGATTTAAGGGGAGTAATATTTTCCATTTTTTTCCAGTGTGTCTCGGCCCTCAGGCGTTTATTATTATACCTATCGAAAAGAGTAGAATACGCAATATGGTAATTTTCGTTAGTTATCGGTATATCTGAAATAAGGTCCAAGGGAGGGCCTTCTAAGTAAGAAACTAAAATATTAAATTTTTCTAAATTAGTGGCCTTAGTAGAGGTGTGAACCATCGTATTAAACGTTTGTTGAAAGGTGGGAAATTGTTTTAAATCACCCTTAAATGGAACCAATTTCATTTTTGGAATCAAAGTATTTTCTGAGTGGCAAACGAACGTACTATTATGATCTGGGGAAGCTATCGAGAGATCCTCACTTGCTTTTTCAAACAGTTCATAGTGAATCGTTTGAATATCTTGGGATTTTTGAAAAAAATCCTCAAAAAAAGCATTTTCAATGGCAACTTTTGCCGCATCCGTAGCAACCAAAGTAAGCACAGAATTATGGTGTTTTTCAAAGTCCTTTTCGAATTTTTTAAGCGATCTAAACCCCACCTTAAGTTTATTATGTAAGGAAGGATCAGTTTTTGCCTTTTCAGCAGTGGAAAAAAGGTATTTTAATTGTTCCATGGCCGTATTACGTAAAACCGTGGAACGGATAATTTTTTCCTGTGTTGTAGGCATTATGTAGCAAATTAATTATTAATATCTTAAATGAATAGATGGCAACTACCTATGTATAGGTATATTTATCAAAAATTTATTAACACAAAGACACCGCAGCAAAGCGAACGGCGAGAGGACATAAAAACTGTGCGAGTTTTTTATCACCAGCTGCAGATTTGATCTCCTGTTTTTTATATATGTACTGGTCTTTTTAAAAGTATTTTAAAAGACGAAGTTTAATATTATTTTTTAATATTTATCAATATATTATATATTTTAGTATTAATTAGCAATTAAATGCACGTAAATGCGTATATTTAAGTATTGAAAAATTTCTACACTTTGCAATAAGAAATTTACTTAGCAAATTAAGTCCTTAAAATTCCAAAAAACAGGATGATTTTAACAGGATTGAACATATCTAGGAGCGAAGGACCAAAATGAAAGGGTAGGGTTAAGGTTATTTCAGCATGGAGGGTATAAACTAGGGTACGCGTGGTTCCAATCCTGTTTGAATCCCGGTTCTTGGGTTCAAGACACTCAATAGTAGTAAACGAAAAAATTTAAGTTAAAAAGCAAGCTCGACTTACCTATTATTCCAGGAACGTAAATTCTGGAAGGAAACCGGCACTATCACCCGCGTGGGTATTGTTCAGAAAAAACCGCAAGGTTAAAATTGTGACGTATATGTCGATATATGAACGACGGCTGTAGTCATGAGTGTGTGTGTGCTCGATGCTTCCTTGTTTTGGCACAGCGCGCAGCGGCTCGCGCGCCGGTGGTTTCCACACAGTCCATTCTTCAGTGCAGAAGGAAGTAGGGGTAGGAAGGGTGGAAACACCTAATAAGGGATGCAAGGAAAAGTGCGTCGAGCTTGATAATTATTTAGAGTAAAAGTAAATTAAACGCGCAAATTTCTATTTGCAATAGTGTAGTAAAATTAACTAGAAAAACAAAAAAAAAATAATAATAATACTAAATTCTAAAAACTTCCCAAAAACGTTACAAACAAAAATAAAGCAATATGAGGGCGAGAACGAACCAGAATGTAAAAGTGTTTAATAATTGTATAATTGTTCGTTAATACTTTACAATATAGGCTACCTTTTTTCATTCTTACAATGTTATTATATCCACACAATACTTAAAAATAAATAAAAATAATGTAATATTTTGATCTAAAAAGGTAGCAATATTTAAACCTCCAAATGTAACAAGGACATTTTAATTGTTTTAGTGGATGTGTAATTAAAAACGTATTCTCAGATATCTTGTGCTTTTTACGATATTTAAATATTGATACGTATTTAATATGGTAATGCATCTTCAGATATAGTTTTAAGTTCTTTTTCTCGTGGTTCCATCCGCTATCGCAGGTTGGACAACAATATGGCAATCTTAACCTTGTTCACAGCTGTTCTGAATAGTTGATTCCTTGTCATGCCAAACCAGTCTCGCAAATTCTTGAGCCAGGATGTTCTACTTCTGCCCTGACTTCTTTTTCCTTCTATCTTGCCTTGTATTATGTTCTGTAGCAGTGTATATTTAGGCCCCTCATAACGTGACCAAAATATTGTAGCTTTCTTTTTTTCAGTGTGTTTATAATTTCCTCGTCTTTCTGTATTCTTTCTCGCAGATCGGTGTGACTTTGTCTGTCCAAGAAATTCTCAGCATTCGCCGATAACACCACCTTTTAAAAACCTCAAGCCCATCCATTTCGGCCTTCTTTAGAGTCCAGGCTTCCGATCCATAAAGTAGAGTGAAAAAAATGTAACACCATAGCATTCATATTCTAAGTTTTAAATGGATGTTTCTGTTGCATAGAAATTTTTTCATCTTTACAAAGTCTGCACGTGCAATTTCTATTCGTGCTTTAATTTCAACAGACTGATCTAGTGTTTCGGTCAGCCAACTTCCCAATTATTTATATTTATTAACTCTTTGTATCGGAGTTCCGCCTATCTCCAGGTTTGCTTGTACATTTTCCCTTTTTGTTATTAACATGAATTTAGTCTTTTTGAGGTTCATTTTTAGACCATAGATACGGCATGCATCATTCAGTCAGATTGTGTCATCGCAAAACGGAGATTGTTAATTACTTGGCCGTTTATGACTATCCCTTCTTCCCTGTTGTCCAAAGCCTCGCGGAAAATTGCCTCGCTGTATACATTAAACAACAGTGGAGAGAGAACACACCCTTGTCGAACTCCACGTAAAATCTTAATTTCATCCGAGAGTTGGTCTTTCACTTGAACTTTTGCTGTTTGTCCCCAGTAAAGATTTGCTATGATCCTGATATCTCGGCTATCGATATCAATACCTTTGAGTATGTCAACAAGTTTCTGAACCTTGTGAACGCTGAACGCTTTCTCAAAATCAATGAAGCACACATATCACACATAGATCTTGATTCATGTCCAAGCATCTTTGCGCCAACACATTCACGCTGAACAATGCTTCTCTAGTACCCATACCTCTTCTAAATCCTCACTTATTTAAGAGTCCACTTTAGCAAATATACTATTATAAATGACTCTTAAAAATACTTTGAGTGTATGACTCATGAGGGCAATGGTTCTATGATCAGAACATTCTCTGGCATTCAGTTTTTTAGGCAGTGTGATGAACGTCGACTTTAACCAATCCTTCGGTATTGTTCAAGTTGTATAAATGGTGGTATGGTATCATCATCTACTAGTTTTAGAAGCTCGACTGGAAGTTCATCGTGACCACTTGCTTTATCTTCCTTGGTCTGTTTGATTGCATGTTTAATTTCTTCAAGCATGATTGGCGGACCTGTATCGTTGATGAAATCTGGAGTCCTTTCCGGGCAGTGGTCATGAAAAAGTTCTTTTATATATTCTGACCATCGAGTTAGCTGTTGCCTAATATCTGAAATCAAAGTCCCGTCTTTATCTTTTACTAAAGAAGGCTGCTTTTGTTTCTTCATCCCAGTCATCTCTTTAATCTTTTTGTGCTGATTAAAGCTGTCGTACTTACGCTCGCACGCTTCAATCTCTTCACATTCCTTGCAAATCCATTCCTCCTTGGCAGTCTTTATCCTTATTTTAATCTTGGAATTTATTTCTTTGTATTTAGCTGGATTGTTTTTATGCTGTCGTCTTTGATCCATCAGCTCTAGAATAGCGTCCGTCATCCAAGATTGTTTTGCTCTTTTTGTGGTCTTTAAGTTTTCTTTGGCTATTAGTACAATTGTATTTTTAACTTTTGTCCATGTTTCGTCGACACTGGCTGTACCATTACTGCTATTGATGTTTCTTAAGTTAGTGTTAATTTTTAGCTGCATGTCTTGAAATGTATCTGCTTTTTTCAGCTGTCGGGCGTTTATTATTGATTTATTTTTACGTTTCTTTATCTTTTTCAAAGTTACTTTTATAATGGATACCAACGGATTATGATCAGAGTTAACATCAGCTCCTGGGTATGTTTTAACAGATTTTACGCTGTTTTTAAATCTATCATTAATTAGGATATAGTCAATTTGGTTGCGTACAATCTTATCTATTGTGTCGGCGGGCGATTTCCATGTCCACAGTCTCCGTTTTGGTAATTTAAAAAATGTATTTGTAACTATTAAGTTGCCATTTTGGCAGAATTCTACCAGTCAATCTTCTCGTTCGTTTCTTATGCCCAGTCCAAACTTTCCAACGCATTTTTCTACCTCGCCATGTCCATCTTTTGCATTAAAATCTCCCATAACGATATTTATATTATGTTTTTTAGTAGTTTTTAATGCGGTTTCTAGATCTTTGTAAAAATTCTTTATTTCTTCTTTGCTTTTATCTGCTGTTGGAGCATACACTTGTATTATATTTATGTCAAATGGTTTTGCATTGAGTTTTACAAGCATAACTCGATCTGATATGGGTAAGAAACTACTCATAGGACGACTGGTGAATTTGTCCAGAATTATTGCGACACCGTATCGGTGATCTAGGTCACTGTTTCCTGAAAAATACATTATACCGTTGTTAGTTGGGATTGTACCTGTCCCGGACCATTGAACATAGCTAATTCCTAACATGTTAATCTTTAGCCTTTCCATTTCTGCTACAACATTTTCTAGCTTTCCTGGCATACGGAGGCTTCTAACATTCCAGGTAGCTATTTTCAAAAACTTTGAGTTGCAAGGATTTCGTTGGATAACGACCCGAGAAGCCTTGCAGGATCTAGGTCTCCGATAACCATGATCAGTAATTTGTTCAATATTCTGGTTTTTATTTGCCATATTGAATATCTTGGAAAAATTTAATGGGGTAGTTTCCCGTTGCTTTCCCCATCGCAGTCTCATGACTATTTAAAACTGCTACAGTCGTACTCATGAGTGTTCAATACTAAGCCGGTCCTGAATCATTTTCTATGCGCCTTAGTTTGATACTGGTGAGTGCTGCTTCCCTACACCAGGAATATTTATCGACCTTCTGGTCTAGATCCGTACTGTTCTGCGTCAACAGCGTCACCTCGAGTAGGATGTGGCTCTTCACCACGCAGTGCGGTCTTGGTTAAGAAGAGGCTATAGTATTGTTGACAATGAGACGCATTACTTAACCCTGGGTGTTGTGAGGACCAGTGCCCAGTCAACCCGTAACAAAGGTACTACCTCTCCAACACACCACGACACCTCATTTGAGTTTTAAGTTGTTTATGTATTATTTAGCTATGAAAAGTTTTGTATATAAGTTTTTATATCGATCATGGATTATTCCCTTCAGGGGGGTACTACAATTTGAGACTATTTTTAACGAGAATTCTACTATTGCACGGACTAAATTTTAAAAAAATTACATTTTGTTTTTAAGTAAATTTTAATTTTTGTTAGTTAAGTTAAACCTTACTAAGAAATGTCTATTGTGCTATTGCATGTTAGCTTAAACCAAATTTTTGCTGTAATTTTTCCTGTAAGTAAAAAAAAATACACTTAAATCAGTGGGTAGACTTTCGTACTAGAGCTTGATCTAAGTACTAAGTTTCAAAATCTTAGTAAATACTGGTGTTTATTGTATTTCCATCTAGTCAAACAGCATTATTCCGTTTTGTTCTTTAATAATATAATAATAAATAATAAAAAATTAGAAAAAATACACCCAACCGCTAAATTTACCTTACTTGTAAGTACTAGTCGCAGTTGAGTACAAAATTGATAGGTATACCTATAATGACATGCTTAAACTTTTAGTTTTGATGCCCAAAGCGCACTTACGAAATTACACAGTTCTGTATTTTCATGAATCAGGTTACTGGGTAATTTTGTACCCAACTGCGACTAGTAGTTACAAATAAATTTAGCAGTTTTTATTTTTTTTTAAATTTATTTCCAAATTTTAGGTTTAATTCTTATTCAGCCTTATAAAAAGCACTATACATTTACAATTTATTTAGTTTAACTCAAAAAGTACGTGTAGATTTTCTATAAACGCGAATATTGTTCCCATTGAGTGAAGGTGGGGGAGGAGAGAGGGAGAAGGAAACTAGTAAAATGGTGTCGAAAAAAATCTTAAAGCCTGTGCCGAAGGAATTTTTGAAATCGCTCTAAATTTGTGAAATAGCTACAACTATTACTAATAAGGAGGGTGGGGAGAAGAAAAGGGGAGGAAGAGGGAAACTAGTAAACTGATGTTGGAAAAAAATCTTAAAGCGTGTGCAGAAAGAATTTTTGAAATCGCTCTATATTTGTGAAAGGTATAGCTACCACTATTGCTAATAAGGAGGGAGGAGAGAAGAGAGGGAGGGGGAAACTAATAAAATAATGTTGGAAAAAAGTCTTCAAGCTTGTGCAGAAAGAACTTTTGAAATCGCTTTATATTTGTGAAAGTTATAGCTATAACTATTACTAATAAGGATGGCGGGGAAGAGAGAGGGAAAGGCGGGGGTGAACTAGTAAAATCTGAAAGCGTACGCAGAAAGAATTTTTGAAATCGCTCTATATTTGACAAAATTATGCGAATATGGAGGGGAGGGGAGATGTGTGGGAGCAGGGAGGACTACAAAGTAACTACAACAAATTAGAGGCCATTTGTAATGATTAATCAAAGGAATTTCAATCATGTGAGAAAATGGCGTCAGAAGACCGATTACTGTTTAAAAAAATATAGCCTATAGCACCTTCGGGATCTGTAGCAATTCAACGACACATCTTTCGTCAAAATCGGTTCAGCCGTTTAGCCTGTAGCGTAACACAAACATACATATCTACTTACATACACACAACAATCGAAAAACATTGCCCTTCCTTTCGCCGTTCTGCAGTTGGGTAAAACTTTAATAAATGCCTCATAAATACTCACTTTTCGATAAATAAAAAGTAACAATCTCGTACAAGTAGTGGGACCAAACGTCCGTATAAGGCCGGAAATTCCGGTTTTTTAGGCAAAATTAAAATATCCGGCCCGCTTCTTCTTTTATCCGGCTTTTAGGCGATCATAGGCCTTTTACTTTTGGTCATCAAAGTTTTTCAATTGATTTTGATGCAAATTCAGGGTTTTTCGTCCCAAGAGACCATTTTTTTTTGGTCTTCAAATTTGTTTAGGACGATTTTTCAAAATGACCGCCCGAAGTTAGGAATTATTGGATCCGGCGTCCTCTTATACGCTTAACAAATATTGCCACCCTACCTAAATCACTAGTGCTTTTATCCTAGTTTATTTTCGTTTAATTATTGGGACTTTAAGCAAATATTAAAATATGCAACATTTTCTCCATTAGTAAAATAAACGTGGTAGGGATGGGCGGAACAGCGGTTTTTTAGGAATAGGTACAAACTGTTCCGGTTCCAGAAAAAACCTGTTCGGAAAATTCTTCTCCTGTTCCGAAATGGGCTGGTCAAAATAGCGGGGGGTCGAATGATGTTGAAAAGGGCGCCCATATAAAAATTTACGACCAAAAAAAAAACAAAAAAAGGTCATCACGTTTTTACACAGCCGATTTGCCTTTGCGGGTCCCCAACTTTGATTATTTTTTCTGTTATCCGAGGAACTGTTCCAACGAAATAGAACAACTTGAAAAACCTGTTCCGAACTGTTCCGAGTAAAAACCTGCTCCGAAATGAACAGGTACTGCTCCGAGAGCCCATCCCTAAAACGTGGTAATTAATAATATGATAGAATGATACACAATCCGCTAAAACTGGTAATTGAATTGTGCTCGACATGTAAAATCGACGTGGCGGTAATTACAACCATTTTCATTGCTCAACGTATACGTCGCAATGGCGATTCAATAGTTTTTGGCTTTAATGTGGTTTTTACAGGTCATTCGCTTTAGTATTGCTAATTATAATAGAGGGATAACATTCTGTCGTGCTTTGCCGAAATATATATTCCCGATGTCAGACCTAATTAATATATAGAGTAAATTACGCATTAAAATCGTTTCTACTAAGAGGTCAGACGGGGGGCGCTCAAGGCTCGTTCCCCCCTTAGCCTAAATTGTTTTAGTCATTTCATGTTTCATGAATAAAAGTCATGGGGTTTTAACAACAGAATCCTTGATATTTTGGAAAACAAAGCAACTGCGTGTGGAATTTTGTTAGACGTATCCAATGCTTTCAACACCCTTTAAACTGGAGGCATACGGAGTGATGGGTACGTCTGTGAGTCGATTTAATTCTTATCTAGCTAAGAGAAATAAAAAAATAATCTTAAAAACAAGTTTGGGGTATGTTGAATCGACTAAGGGTGTAATTTCTACTGGGGTGCCTCAAGGCAGTATACTAGGACCACTGCTTTTTATAATTTACATTAATGACCTGGATACAATTTTTAAAGAAACAGCTAAAAATACGAATTATGCTGCTGACACCAACATAGTCTTACCAATCAAGAAAGGGGAAAATGTTGAGGCAAAGTGCTTGGAAGTGCTTACAAAAACAAAAGGCTGGTTAGAAACTAATCAAGTACTGCTTAATGAAGAGAAAACTAAAAGAATAATAATTTCAAACCATCAACAGCACTCATATTTAATAACAAAAGTATCGACTTTGTTAAGAGTGTCAAGCTGCTTGGAGTTGTAAACTACTCAAGTTAAGCAGGGCAAGTTATGCAATTAAAGTAATGGCTAAAGTTCTTAATTTTGATAAAAAAGGATTGAAAACCATTTACTATGGAATGTTCTATACACATATTAAATATGGCATAATATTTTGGGGAAACAGCTGTCATGTTCAAAATATTTTCGTACAGCAAAAAAGAGTAATGTGTTTCATGCTAAGAATGAAGTTTGGCCAAATTTGCAGAGGAATTTTTAAATCAAATAGGTTGCTGACAGTTTATGGAGCATACATCTACGAATGTGTTTTGTATATAAAAAAGAACATGAATAAATTTATTAGTCTCAGACCGAATCACAGTCATGAGACAAGAACAAATAAGCAGACTATTTTAAACTACCCTCTTCATAGGCTAACCTCCACTGAAAAAGGATTTAATTTTTTTAACAAACTCCCGCAAAATATTAAAGAAATAAACAGTTTCAAAATATTTAAAAAAGCTTGCTTTACTCTAATTTGTGAAATTGAGCCTTATACAATACAAAAATTTGTTTAAATTAAAAGTTTTGTCATGGATTTCTCTCGGGCATTATTTACAAAGATTCTTCTTTCTTTTAAGGGTTTTTTAATAAAAATTTTAGTATCTTTTATTTCGACTGTATTGTTTCAGATTTATGTAAACGTGATAGCAACAGCTTTCAAAATTTGATTTGATCTTATGTTTAAACATTTGGACTTGTTATAATAAATATTTTTTACTATGTATAAAAACTGTGATGAAAATTTGAGGATTTATATTTTTTGAATTTATTTATTAAAAAAAGTTTTTTATTGATCATTTTAAATTAGGATAAACATTTTACATGTTTTTATCATGTTTGTTTATTATCGTAGCTACATGTATTATTAATATTTGTTGTCCCTCTTTAAACTTGTTACCTATGTAGGAATGCTGTTTGACGACTTTTTATATAAAAAGGAATATTTTTTTAACCTAAGTGATTTCTATAATCACTTTTAAAATACCTAGTTTAAATTATTTGTAACAAATAAATTGTTGTGACTTACCATATTTATACAATTTATAGTTGTATTTTTAATATGTTGAATAAATATCTATCTATCTATCTATCGGGCCCCCCAAGACAAATTTCTGAGTGGGGGACTCATATTTTAAAATCATAACAAAAAACAATAAAAAATGAGCAAAAACAGTATTTTTCTTTAATTTCTTATATTTTTAAACCTAAATTTTACCTAAATAACTGCCAAACATATTAATAGAATAAAGTGGTACTTTTTATTCCGAGGCGAAATATTTGTAGCTGGAGCCTAGCGAGGTTAAGTTTATTCTGTTTGCATGCAGGCCATGCATATACAAGGTGTCTCATTTAAAACTTTCTACCCAGGATTTTTCGAAAACTACTAAAAATGTAGGAAGGAATCCTCGACACGTCGATTTTGTTTGCAGGGGGACACATATTTTGAATTTTTGTAACGTTTTTGTTGACCCGTTTTCCCAATTCAAAATATAGGGGTAAAGCTTGCCCCTCGAAGGGGGTGACTGCTGCAAAAATTTCTTAATAGTCAAAATGTGTCCCCCTTGCAAACAAAATCAGCGTGTTTTCGAGTTTTTTTGGATTTTTGGTAGTTCTCGAGAAATTTTGCGTGGAGGGTTTTAAATAAGACACCTTATATGTTTTAAACAAATAAAAAAAAATTGGCTTAAAACATTTACAGCAAAGATACTGCTTTTGAATTTGAAGGAAGTTCACGAGGTATAAAGTCTTAACAAAAAAGTTTCACGGGCAAGACCTCAGAGGTAAAGGTAGCTACAGGGACGCGTTTCTGCCTCATTAGGCTTCATTCAGCCCGAGCATAACCATAAAATGGAAGGAGATGAAATGATGATGTGGGTAACTGAAAAAGAAATATGAAATATGGTGTTTACTGAGGAGAACTGTCAATTTGCAGCTTCGGTCAGGGTTGCCTCGGTTTTTGAATGGGCTGAATAAAGCCTAATGAGGCAGAAACGCGTCCCCGTAGCTACCTTTACCTCTGAGATCTTGCCCGTGAAACTTTTTTGTTAATACTGCTTTTGTTCTTTTATTATAACAGCATAAAATACGATATTTTCCTTGATCTCTTATCAGCTTATCAGTTTTTTGTTCAATGTCTTTTGGTAACGTAATAAGACACCATGAGTCCTATGGACTCACATCAACTCGTATATGCCGTAAGAACATCTTCACAGACACATCTAAACAACCATCGCTTTCCAGCGTTATGTCGAGAAGATACTGTGACTAAGGACACTCATCGTAAAGGCAATGATGAGTGACCTTAACTGGGACGGGCGATGGATTCGGTGCAAATTGGTGGAAGCTATGATTTATTGAAATATTAATGTGAGTCCCTGGGACTCACATGTCCAATTAAGGGTTAAAAATAACTCATAGTTAATTAATGAATTTCAAAGTAGTTTTGGTGCAACTGGGGATGAGCTTGCTACCTACGTTGTTTGATCGATACAGTTGTTTATTCCAGTAATCAAATTCATTTTTACGTCAAAACTAAAGCGTTTTTGCATTTTTCTCAAATCGTTTATATATTTATTATTACGTTTATTCAAAAAAACAGTTTTTAATTTTTCTAAACGCTAAATAAAATGGTGGACTGTCCAGATCCCCAAGGCAATCCAATTTCGCATATAAAAACGTCGGACTTTTATAAAACTTGTCAGCTGCCGAAAAGATTTGATTGTCCCAGTTGGTTTTTCGGGTATGGGACCCAGAAAATACCACCGCAACACCCTTTTTATCGAACTACTTCAAGCGATTATGGCAGGTTAGTATCAGTTTTACTTAAAATCACTCATCGTCAAGCAAGCTTTACAGGTAGCGAACCTAACTCTGATTTTCTATTTTTTGGTTATAATTTTTTTTGGCATATTTTTCTCGGTTTCGCATTGGCGGCTCGTTCTTATTTTAAAAATGTGGTTTTAACACAGTCTCAATCATCTCCTTCCATTTTATGGTTATGCTCGGGCTGAATGAAGCCTAATGAGGCAGAAACGCGTCCCCGTAGCTACCTTTACCTGTGCAGTCTTGCCTGTGAAACTTTTTTGTTAAGACTTTATACCTCGCGAACTTCCTTCGAATTTAAAAAAATCCAGGGCTCAGGCTGTTTTCTGGGAGCAGATTATATCTGTCTCCGTCGCGACGTCAAAATTAGCCTCAAAACCGCCAAAGATCTATTTCATAATGATACAGTTTCAAGATAGTTTGCAGAATAACTTTTTAATTCTAATTACATAAATATATATAGTTTAGCTACCTTCATACTGTGGAAAACAACATCTTCAAAATAAAACAGAACCACCAATGCGAAACCGAGGAAAACATGTCAAAAATAATAACCAAAAAATAAGCCTGACGTTGGCTTCGCTTCCTATAAGGCTTGCCTCTGCGATGAGTGTCCTTAGTTTTACCACAGGTAATACAGGCTGTTTTCTGGGTGGCTATTCTTAAGGTCACTATATCACGAAGTTAACTTCGTTATACAGTGACCTTAGCTATTCTAGGTCTTAAACGATGTGACCATCCACATCACACGCTTTGACCAATAGCAAACTCTGAACGGTCGACTGTTTTGCGAAACGACTTATCTCGACCAATGGCATAGTCGCCTGCTTTCAGAGTTAGTGAAGTTTACGCTTTTGAAATAAAATCTGTTGTCCTGCTCCGTACCGACTGAACGTTCCGCGGTCGGATCGTAGAAGAAGCTTGCGCAATGAAGGTCTTTCGCATAGCACGTGACGGCTCGGAGCTAGTTTAAAGCTTGCCATTGGCTAAAGCATGTGATGGGATCTATCACATCGTGCAAGAGACCCAGAATAGCCGGGCGGGGGATAAAAGCTCGAAAATACAAAAGGTCGAAAGTACAAAAGGTTAAAAAAATAAGGTCGAAAATACAAAAGGTCGAAAGTACAAAAGGTCGAAAATACAAAAGGTCAAAAATACAAAAGGTCGAAAATACAAAAGGTTGAAAGTACAAAAGGTCGAAAGTACAAAAGGTCAAAAAATAAAAGATTAAAACCTAATCAAGTCGAATTGCTCTGCCTAGCCGAAGTGGTCCAGGGGTCAAGGATAGTTGATAGTTAACCCGGTTAGGTTACTACCTCAACCTGACCAGGTTAGGTTTATTTACTAAAAAAAAACTACCCTGATCTCGTCAGGAAAGTTTGTTTTTTGATATACTAACATGAATTAACCTAACCTAACCTGACCTGATCTAGGTTACGTCAGGTCAGGTTAGGTTAGGTTTGGTTTGGCTAAACCAAACTACGAAGTATTTTTTCCAGTAGTGTCTTGTAACAGTACCGTGTTTAATAAAATTAATCTGTTAAACACGCGCTTGTTTATAAGACACTATTTTTAACAAGCTATATTTTGTAAGACTCCATTTTAATGCACGCTATTTTGTAGCAAAGCCGCTCTTTTTCCGAGCGTTTTTTCGTCCATGGTCCTTTGCCCTCTTCTTAAATAATTTTTTAAAATATTTTGCATTGTTGAATTTTTTTTTCGACCTTTTGTACTTTCGACCTTTCGTACTTTCGACCTTTTGTACTTTCGACCTTTTGTACTTTCGACATTTTGTACTTTCTACTGTTGGTACTTTCGACCTTTTGTTTTTCGACCCTTTGTACTTTCGACTTTTGTACTTTTGACCTTTTGTACTTTCGACATTTTGTACTTTCGACCTTTTGTATTTTCGACTTTATTTTTTCGACCTTTTGTACTTTCGACCTTTTGTACTTTTGACCTTTTATCCGCCGCCCAGAATAGCCACCCTGGTATTTATCTAACTTTTTTGGAAAAACCCACGAACACGTTGATTTTAATTGCGAGGGAGCCCATTTTTGGCCCCCTTAAAATTTTTGTAGGGCAGTAAACTTCACTTCTATATTTTGAAAAGGGAAAGTGGATCGAGTTGTTTTGAAGGTTCGGTTCGGTTCGGTTACAACCGTGTAAATACTTCTGAAATCTATTAGTTTTTAAAATATTTAACTCCAGAGTAACCATAGAGCGAAAAGAAAATGCTTATTGTGTACAGGGTGAGACAACTTGAGTACTTACAGTGGGAAATGTTATTTCTTTGGGAGATGCTTAATGCAATTAATTATTAAACTAAATTTTATCTGACACTTTTAGTTTCTGAGATATAATGCCAAGTAATATTTTTTTTCTATGAAATTAGCCTTTTTATTTATATTTTAAAATCAGCCTAAAATTTCGTTTAAAACCATGTATCACACTCGATGTTTTATTTTTGTTTAATTTTTATACTGCTATTATTTTTTTTATTCTTGGTATTTTTTTAAATTTTTATTTTTAAAAATTTTAAATTTAAATGAATAAAAAACTGCGTTAAAAAATTATATGATAAATACTGAAGTGATAAAAATAAATGGATCCTTCCTAGCTAGCCTATTAGCACGCAAGCTCTTACGAAGTTTTTGTTTTAACACAAATTATTGAGGTCTACTGTATTCCGAAAACCGCATATTGATGCGATGCTCCGTTAAAAAGTTAGCATTTTTAAAACTTTTTCATTGTCAAAAAACTGTCATTATCATTAATTGATCGCTATTTTACCTAAAAATTTTATGAAAATCGGTTCAGCGGTTTAGGATCTATCGTGTTACGGACAGAAATAATATAAGCACACACATACACACACACAGACAGACATCAAGACGATATTGCTAGGATAGGTCAAAATACACCCAAATAAAACATATTCGGCGTTATCTAAAAAAAAAAATTTCCTCGAAACTAATACCTTCTCTAGCTATTGCTGGGCGGGCTAGGAAGGTAAAAATTAAAATTGGTTCATTATTTTGTGAGTGTTTGAAAAAAAGTTTGGAACTATCAAAAATTTGGCAAGTGGTGCTAATTTAAAAAGTTAAATTCTACGACGTCGTTATGGTATTGAAGTACGCGAAAATGGTATTCCGTATAGGATTGAGATAAAAGTAAAGCCAAGTTCTCCAATACAAATTTTAAAATGAAAGGTTCTTACTATTTTGAAAATCTGAGGGCACGGCAGTGCCTCGCCAAGTTCGCGCTGCCGTACCATCTTTTCTTGACACATTTCAGCCCATATTTGACCTATCTACAACTCTACTTCGAAATGAGCTACGAATCTCAAACTTTGCACAATCGTAGAACTTTATAGAGTTAACAACCCCTCCAAGTTTAATGGACTTCTATAAAGTCGTTACGAAATTTCAAAAAACGTCGAAATTGCCACTCACTCACTCATGTATAGATCATCAAAATTCTACTGTACTTTCAGACATGCTACAACGCTGAAATTTGGCAGACTGATAGAAATTATGACCAAACCCCCAAAATCAAAAAACCCCATAATTATAATTTACTCCCCTCCCCCATACATGTAAAAGTAACATTACCCACCGAGCTTTGGCAGACTGATAGGAACTATGACAAAACTATAGGAAAAAATTAAAACACCTCAAAATTCTAATTTACTTCCCTCGCCTATAAATGTAAAGTTATATAAAAGTAACACTGCCCACTTCCAAAAACGCTAGAGAGCTGAGCTTTTTAAGACTGAAATACACTATGATAAAACTATAGGAGAAAACACCAATATTTTAAATTACTTCCCTCCACTATAAATGTACATTTATATAAAAGTAACATTGCCCACTTCCTGAAATGCTAGAGAGCTAAGCTCTGGAAGGATGAAAACCATGGGAGAAAATTTTAAAACCCCAAAATTTTCATTTACTCTCCTCCCCTATAAATGTAAAGTTATGTAAAAGTAACTTAACCCACCTCCAGAAACGCTAGAGAGCTGTGCATTGGAAGACTGATAGGAACTATGATAAAACTATAGGAAAAAATTTAAAAACCCGAAAATTTTAATTTACTTCCTTTCCCTATACATGTAAAGTTATGTAAAAGTAACATTGTCCACTTTCAGAAACGCTAGAAAGCTGAGCTTTGAAAGGCTGATAGGAACTATGATATTATAACCATGGGAAAAAATTAAAAAACCTCAAAATTTTAAGTACTACTACTTTAAAAATTAAATATTATCCAATTACTAAAAACATTTTAATAACGTCCAAATAATGTTTAGTATAAAAACATAACGTTAGGTTGGATGTTAGTGCTAACGTCATATTCATAGTGAAAAAGAAGCTTAATAACCCGTTTTCTGACGTTAGAAAAATAATCTTGTTTTTATAACATTAAAAATAATTAACTAACGTTTTTTTAGTGAAAAACACTACGTAAAAAAAAATAGATTTTTAACAGTGAATAAGAAATGTTTTTCTAACATTGAAAAATAAATGTTTTTTTAACAATATTTTCAAATATCTCTAAAGATAAGGTAACTTAAATAACGTAAATAAAATTCTTCTATTTTGGAAACGCAGAGCAGCAAGAATCCGTTGAGGTTTTCGAGAACTCGACACTCAGTAAAGGAAATGTGGATCCGTAGCTTCTGAAAATTTAAAAAAAAATTCTATGTAAACAATAATTTTGTAGTAAGTGCCTCGTTACGAGGCCAAACGACATCTGCCTCAAATGAATTACCGAACCGATTAAAGTGGGAACTTCAGAGAAGCATTCAGTTGAATATTGTTCGTCTCAAGGCGCGTCTTCTCTTTAGCATGAATGCAAACGAGGCATTTATTTGGTCCCACTGCTTAAGGTCCGGCAGCTAATCGTCCGCGGTGAATTGTTGCATTCCCTGTCTGACCTATAACGTAGATATGTGATATTCAATAGAAAACCATTTTTTTACTTTTGTTTACTTTCTTACCTTATTTTGTGGTGCTTCATTTAAATCAATGCATACATATTTGTTGTTCTTTAACTATACCATCTTTCCCACACAACTTGAGTAATATTCCGATCCAAATATTTTCTATAATAAAAGGTAAAAGGTAAATATTTTAACCAAAACTACACAAAGCGTATCTGCTTCCGACTCGTATCAACTCGCTGCGAAACGCAACTAAAAATGGCGATGGCCCGTTCTGGTAGTGGGACTATGGCAGCGCCCTCTGTAATATTATTTTTTTTAATGTTTAAAAAACAAATCATTTATTAGCTTCATATATCTTAAATTCAACGTCAGAAATTAGATCTAGGAAAAACATTATAAAAATAACCATATATTGATGGTAGTATTTTTATTGTTAGTAAAATTATGGTTGTTTAAATGCTGGTTTGTCAACGTTATTAAGAACTATATTTTTGGTAATGCTCTTAGATGATATTTTCTTTAGGATTTCCTACATGTTTTTATAATGTCAAAAGTTGACTTAATTTTAATACAAATTTGTGCTAGAAAAAAAACATTTTTTTTTCAACATTTTTTTAACGTTTTTTATGATATTATGCTTAGTGGGAGTTCATGTAAATAAAGCCAAATAAGCGAAAATGGCACTCCGTAAAAAGAATTGATATAAAAGTAAACTTCTCCAATACAAATTTCAAAATGAATGATTAGTTCTCACTAGTTTGGAAATGTTTTTTCTAAACTTGGCTATTACTGCTGTAAATGACTCTTAGGCACAGTGCTAAATTGAACATAAAGAAGTTTGGCTGTAATAGCAAAGTTAAAAAAAAACATTTTCAAACTAGTAATAACGTTTCATTTTGAAATTTGTTTTGAAGAACTTAGCTTTACTTTTATATCAATTCTTTTTACGGATTGCCATTTTCGCGTACTTGGCTGTTTTACATGAAATGTTTTTGTTATGATTTATTTTTTTACACTATTTATCAAAGGTAATATCTGTAAAAAAAAACAATTTGATTTTTCTGTGCATAAAAAAGCGTTTTTGTGGTAATTTCGGTTTGCTGAAAATATTTGATCGCTATTTCATATCTTTTTAGATACCCACCGTCAATTCACACCGTGCCGACTTCATTTTATCCAAACACTCAGGAATTCAGCAAGGCTCTGGCACAAGGCGGAATGTACAGGAACTATTCGCTCAATACGGGACTGGATAATAGCTCGGTGTAGAAAGGATCGAATGCCTATTTATTGGGGAAAATATTCTTGACTTGTAATGTAATAAGGCGCCACAATTTCAATAAATGTATATAGAACCATTCAACATATTTCCACTAAAGCACGAAATAGGCTGTCAAAGACGCACAATGGGTTATATGGGGGAGCTAGCTCGACATTAGCCCTGTATATGTTTTTTAACTTATGAAAACCAAACCCACCCAAATGTATTTTAGATAGTTCAGTTAGTAAAAAAAATGCAATTAAAAAAAAGTCATAATATATTGCTCTGTAACAGAGCTATAAAATTGAAGAATATTTTGGGAAAAATTAATGTATTTTTACAGTATTTTAAAATTTAAAAAATGACAATACAAACAGCACTTTTTGGGTATATTGGTATAAAGTGGGCATAACCAGTAACTGCACTTTTGAAAACTACTAGTTATTTCCTAATTCCAAAACCCACTTTATGTTTAAAATATTTGAAATAAAGTTTTAAAACTTTTTTCTTATTTTTCTTTCTTTAATTTCACTTGTTGTTTATAGTTTTAGGTCCTTACATTATTTGCAATTTGGTATTTGATAATTATATTGGCAATCGCCCATTTTGCGATCAGAAATTTTAACACACGAAAAGGTAATTTCATGCTTTCAGACGTTGATTCTTTACATCTAATTTGAGTTATCACACCTTTGACAGTGGGAAAGAAGAATTAAAGAGATCAGTTGAATGACTTGGTCGAGTTAATACCCTGAGAATTTCTAGTTCTTGTATTGAGACACCGCAGCCTGCATAGATGGAAGTTTTCCGAAAGTTTATGTATGGCTTCGGTAGTTCAGTGGTTAGAATGTCTGCCTAGATAGCAAGAGATCCCGGGTTCGATTCCCGGCCGAAGCAGAAAACTTTTTTGTTATTTTTCTATTTTTAATTTCACCTGTTGTCTATAAAAAATAGCTTATTGACAAAAATTGTACCTTAATTATTTCTCAAAAAGGGGCAGTGTTTTATAATTTTTCAAATAAAAAGGGTGAATTTCAAGAAAAAATAAGATGTGGCACTTCGACACTTTCGTATTACGTATTTTAGTATCTGATATAAAATTAATATTTCACGAGAAATCATTAAGTTTGAGCTGCAAAACAGAATTGAAAATAATCCCAGGAGATTGGATTTATTGCCTTAGAATATTATATTATACAACATCGTGTCTTTTCATAAAGGGAAAATATTATTATTGGTTTTGATTAGAAACTACACGTAAAAAAATTATATCATATCTAGAAAACGTATTTTCTTGACGTCTGGTTTTAAATAACTGTAGGTACCCAGTTTATTTTTCTTGACATCTAGTAAGTTTTGAAATAAAGTTTTAGTTTTCTTGAATACGTATACTCATTTAGCCAAAGAAAAATTATTCTTAAAATCAGAGAATGAAAAATATTAAACTAAATTGAAAAATACAAATTTTCTCTATCGAACAACATAAATCCTTTTAAATCGAAATAAATAAAAATAAATAATTATTAAGCAGTTCTTTGCTTCTCCTTGAAGGTATTATTTTCAAGGAAAAATTTGTTTTGATATAACGCCCAAAATATGTTATTTAGGTGTATTTTGATTAATCTTAGCAATATCGTCGTGACGTCTGTCTGGGTGTGTTTGTGTGTATGTCTGTACACAACACGTTAGCTCTTAAACTGCAGAATCGATTTTAATGATATTTTAGCGAAAATCAGTGTTCGATACTGTTACAAGCTGATTAGATTTTGAGTAAAATCCATTGATGCTAATGAAGATTGATTCATTGATGAGTTTTTTGACACTTTAACAATAGAACATATGCTAACTTTTTAACGAGGCATTGTATCAATATGGGGTTTCCGGAATAGAGTAGAACACATTCTTTTCAATATTTTTTGTTATAACCAAAACTTCGTAGAGGCTCTATCTTCTGAGATATTTACAAAAAAAAAATAAGTCTGATATTGCGTGGAGTGTACTAATGGGCTAGGAATAAGGCTTATGTGAGTTTTTTATTATGAAAAACAAAAATCTGAGGGCACGGCAGTCCCCCGTCAGGTTCGCGGAATCTGCCGTACCATCTTTTCTTGAAACATTTCAGCCCATATTTGACCTATCTAAAACTCTACTTCGAAATGAGCTACGAAAGTCAAGCTTTGCACAGTACTAGATCTTTATAGAGTTAATAACACCTCCAAGTTTCATGGACTTCCATAAAGTACTAAAGTAGTTAAACGGAATTTTAAAAAACGTCGAAAATCAGACATGCTACAAAGCTGAAGTTTGGCGGACTGATAGAAATTGTGACCAAACCCTTGGAAAAAATCAAAAATTGTTAACTCTATGAAGATCTACGACTGTGCAAAGTTTGAGTTTCGTAGCTCATTCCAAAGTAGAGTTTTAGATAGGTCAAATATAAATGTTTCAAGAATAGCTGGTACAGCAGTTTACGCCGCGAACTTGGCCAGGCACTTCGTGTCCTCAGATATGTTTGATAGATTTTGGGTAAGTAATATGACAAAAACGCTTTGCAGAAGCAAAAAAATGACCATTCCATTCCAACAAAAACTCCTTACAAAAAAAAACGCCCAACCGCTAAGTTTATTAACTACTAGTCGTAGTTGGGTACAAAATTGATAGGTATACCTATAATGTACGACATACTTCAAATTTTAGTCTTGATACCCAAAGCGCACTTACGAAATTATACGGTTTTGTACCGAACTGCGACTAGTAGTTACAAGTAAAGTGTTTTTTTTTATTACTTTTTTTTTATTTCTACGTTTTAGGTTTAATTCTTATTCAGCCTTATAAAAAGCGCTATGCATTTATAATTCATTTAGCTTTACCCAAAAAGTACGTGTAGATTTTTTACGGACGCAAACAGTGCAACTTGCCATTGGGTGAAGATGGGGGAGGAGAGAGGGAGGAGGGAACTAGTAAAATGGTGTAAAAAAAAATCTTAAAGCGTGAGCCGAAAATTTTTTTCAAATCGCTCGAAATATGTGATAGGCATAGCTACAATTACAATTACAAATAAGGAGAGTGGGGAGAAAAGAGTGAGAGGAAGGGGGAATCTATAGTAAGATGATGTTGGAAAAAAGTCTTAAAGCGTGTGCAGAAAGAATTTTTGAAATCGCTCTATATTTGTGAAAGGTATAGCTACAACTAATAAACTAGTAAAATGATGTTGGAAAAAAGTCTTCAAGCGTGTGCAGAAAGAACTTTTGAAATCGCTTTATATTTGTGAAAGTTATAGCTATAACTATTACTAATAAGGATGTTGGGAGGAGAGAGGGAGGGGAGGGGGAGGGGGAAGTTGCAAAATGGTGTTGGAAAAAATCCGAAAGCGTATGCTGAAAGAATTTTTGAAATCACCCTATATTTGATAACATTATGCGAATATGGTTTTGAATAGGGTGGGGGGAATGACAGAAGGGGAGATGAGTGGGAGCAGGGAGGACTAAAAAGTAACTACAGCAAATTAGAGGACATTTTCAAGGGGTAATCAAAGGAATTTCAATAAAATCGTCTGAAATTTAGATAATTTGTATGCCTTAAAGCCTACATCAAGTGACAAAATGGCGTCTGAAGATCGCCATGTTGAATCCTATTTAAAAAAATATAGCCTATAGTACCTTCGGGATCAGTAGCAATCAGTGGCGGTTTCGCCATAACTGCAATTGTGCACGTGCACACCAAATTTTACTTTAAAAAATAATTTTGTCATTCTTTAATTTAATTAATAATTACCCCAAAAGGAATTCACTAAACACTGGAATATTAACTACAATTAATACTCGGTGCATATGTGTTTGTATTCGTGTTCAACCAGCCTGCGATGAATGGATATTCTCGTGGTTACATTCTTTACTTTTAGTTACTGTAACCAAATTCTCTGCACCGTGGAAGTTTTGTCGCATTCTAATTAGAAAATATAGAAAGAGAGGACGAAATGTCCCAATAGAATTTTACAGTACATAGAATCTGAGCCTTCCTTCGGCCGTGCTCTTTTACATAAATTAGCCTCGATGCCGCCCGCACCCCGGTGATGACCCCCGCGGCCGCGGTTACCGTTGCATTGTAGGTCGGGCGCGGGGTGGGCGATTTGTTTTGATTTCGACGATTTAGTCTACGACAATGGCGGAAGTTTCAGGAGCAGTCTCCTTATTGAAATTTTTAATTGAAAACAATTTTCAAACAGATTTTTCAGAAACAGTTTCAGTGCTAGGCAGTGGTTACGATGCCTATGACAACCGCAGAAGCAGAACGTTGTTTCTCTACCCTAAAGAGAATTAAAACTTTCCTTCGGAGCACAATGGGTGAGAATGGATTAACTGCCCTAGCAATGTTATCTATAGAGAAAAAAATGATTCAAGCAATTCCAAAGTTCGATGAATTGGTTATTGAAGAATTTATTTCAAAAAAGGACAGACGCCTTCATTTTCAATACAAGACGTATTTGTGAAAGATAGAAACTAGGTATGATACATTTATTATTTATTTATAAAAATAATAAGAACAGGTAACTAATATCTAACTAACTAACTTATTTTTTAATTATTTGCTCTAAATTACATGACGTGACGGCCCACTCAATGGCCCAAAAAGTTGGGCGTGACACTCAAAAAGAAATTTCGCCTGCACCGCAATTTTTTTTTGGGTGTGCACTCCCAAAGCTTTTCACCACGCGCCGCCACTGGTAGCAATTCAACGACACCTTTTTTGTCAAAATGGGTTCCGCCGTGTAGCCTTTAGCGTGAACAAACATATTTACTTACATACAACAATCGAAAAACATTACCCTTCCTTTCGCCGTGCTGCAGTTGGGTAAAAATTACAAGTAAAATAATGTCTTATCCTTTACAATGGCACAAACTTTTTTTTTAAAAGGCAAAAGTCAGCGCTTCGACCGAGTTGCAGCTTTTTTCCACTCTACAACTTTTACAACTCCTTTGGATTTAAACTTGTGGCAGCCACACGTTTCGTATGTTTTCTGGAAACTTTTTCCGAATGAGAGTTTTTGGTTCAGTTCTTGACCACGTTTGCAGGGTTGCGATTGATTTAGGGCGTTTTTTCTTAGGATTAAATTTAACGCCAGTTTTTATAATAATTTATAATGTTACATCAATTAAATCTGCCTTTCAATTTTGTAATATTATTTTTTTTACTCAGGTGCGGTAAAGCCGAGGGGTCATCAGCTTTCAACAGTACTGTACAAATTTCACAACAGGACCCGACAGTACCACGACAGGACCCAACAGTACTCGACAGTACACGACAGTACCCAACAGTACTCAACAGGACCCAACAGTACTCGACAGTACCCAACAGTACTCAACAGGACCCAACAGTACTCGACAGTACACGACAGTACCCAACAGTACTCAACAGGACCTAACAGTACTCGACAGTACTCGACACTATCATGGGCGCACCCAGGGGCCCGCCCCCCCCCAAGCCTTAGATTTTTTAATGTATTTTCTACATATTTGATGATAAAACATGAAAATACCTTAAAATTTGACATCAGGAGGCTTCGGGCCCCCCCCCAACCCCAAGCAGTGGCGTAGTTGCGAAAAGACATGACCTTTTTTTTTTTTTTGTCGCAAGTTTTTTGAGGGCGCGCTTTGTAGCTGTCGTCCCCCCCCCCCCAAGACACATTCCTGGGTGCGCCACTGACACTACACGACAGGACCCAACAGTACACGATAGTACTCAACAGGACCCAACAGTACTCGACAGTACACGACAGGACCCAACAGTACACGACAGTACTCAACAGTACTCGACAGGACCCAACAGTACTCGACAGTACCCAACAGTACACGACAGGACCCAAGTCCTGTTGGACGCTGTACAAAATTTTAGGGTGCCGATGACCCCTCGGGTAAATCACACTTTACTGCGCTTATTTAGTTACCGTTAGGAGTACTTTCCCGGCCTCAGTGCTGTAATAATACATTACATAACAAAATAAGAATATGACAAATTTCCCATGAGCGTGAATGTTGTAAGTAAATTACTTTCTATCGACTTGTCTACGCTATTTTTCCTACGTACGCTGCTGAACTATACTAATTTTTGTAAAAATTGGTCTTTAACTTTGCACAAATTAAATAAAATTGCTTTTCCGCACATTATGTAAAAATAGTTATTTAAACAACAAGGTTTGAAAACGACTCTTTGCACACGATCGAGACAGTTTGGTAGACCGAGCCGAAGGCGAGGTCTACAAGTCGAGGGAGTGTGCAAAGAGGTTTTCAAACGAGTTGTTTACAATATTTTTTATACGACTGCTAATAAAGAAAGAAAAATCAAATTTTAATTTAACTTGTTTTATTTCCGACATTTTTACAACAAAACTTTAAAAATTCAACAATTTTTTGACGTATCTAATCAACAAAACATACGAGCAGTGACGGTTGCTACGGAACTAAGCCAACTTATATTGATGGGTGACAACAACAAAAATCACAATGACGGGAGACCCGTATGCAGAAATGACATAGACGTGCGCAAAAATGACATAAGCGAGTTCAAAACGTGCGCAAAACCCCCTTTTAAAAGACAGTCGTATAAAAAGTACTTTGCAACACATGCGCGGAAAAGTGTAATGATTGTTAACTTTATTGTACCTACACTTTTCCATACATGTGCGGAAAATTGCTTTACCACACATGTGCGGAAAAATTTCTGCAAACCGGTGAAATTTAACATTTTCTGAGGATGCAGATCGTGTGAAATCATGAATTTAATATGTGGTCTTAGGAAATAATATATTTCCTGCGCATCCTTCTGTCAACAGCATTTGCCTGCGGAAAAATTGATTTTCTGTACTTGTAAAAAAGTACATATTGTACCTAACACATGCAGATAGTGTCTTAACCACCCTGAACGTCTTGACCGAAGTCTGCTCCGCGTCGTTGGCCAACTGCCGTGGTGAGCGGTAAAGTATTATTTTCGGCACTTGTCAGATAAATAACTCTTACCCATTCGCGTGCGGTAAATTGCATTTTCTCTCTCTCTCTCCTCCCCTACGAAAGTGCTTTTTATAAAGGCTGAATAAAAATTAAACCTTAAAGTTAAAACATTTTTAATTAAAAAAAACACCCAACTGCTAAATCTACTTGTAACTACCAGTCGCAGTTGGGTACAAAATTACCCAATAACCTGATTCATGAAAATTCAAAACAGTATAATTTTGTAAGTGCGCTTTGGGAATCAAAGGTAAAAGTTGAAGCATGTCGTACATTACTTTTTTTTTTACTTTTACTTTATTGCTTCTAGGAAAAAAAGATACAATTTCTTCCATAGCAATGATTCTGCTATGTTACATAATAATAGTAATAATACAATACATAGAAAAATACTCTGCCAATATATGGGCCCCTAAGCTCACACTAGGTACTATAGTTATGTGAGCTAATATAACTAAAAACTGAAATATATTTTATTCAACTCCACACTAAATTACCTTTTGTTTGATACCACACAAGCCATGTTTTGACTTAAACTCAAATTTTTGAAATCCACCCCCACCCTTAAAAAAAACAAAAACTAAAATGTATTTTGTTGAACTCCGGACTTAATTACCTTTCGTTTGATATCACACACGCCATATTTTCACTTAAACTCTAATTTTTGAAATATACCCCCACCCTTTTTTTTTAAATAAATTAAAATGTATTTTGTTTAACTCCAGACTCAATTACCTTTCGTTTGATATCACACACGCCATATTTTCACATAAACTCAATTTTTGAAATCTATCCCCACCCTTTTATTTGGTTTGTGTTCGGCGGATTTTGTTCATTTTTAAATGGGACCATCTCGACCCAAGATCCAGCCCAGGTACCAAATTTCATTAAAATCGGCCAAGCGGTTTTTGAGTTATGCGCGTTGGTCGTTACAGACAGACATACAGACACACAGACAGACAGACAGACAGACAGACAGACAGACATACAGACAGACAGACAGACAGACAGACGGCGCAACAAAAAAGTTTCAAAATCATCTGAAACGCAAAGATATATAAAAATTTTTGAAATCGGAGCAACTTTTTTTTTCTCGAAAAAATTAGGATCACCATAGCTCACACTACTATAGTATAGTATATGTGTGAGCTAATACTCTGCCAATATATGGGCCCCTAAGCTCACACTAGGTACTATAGTTATAACGTGTGAGCTAATATAACTAAAAACTAAAATATATTTTATTCAACTCCAGACTAAATTACCTTTTGTTTGATACCACACAAGTCATGTTTTGACTTAAACTCAAATTTTTGATATCTACCCCCACCCTTAAAAAAACACAAACTAAAATGTATTTTGTTAAAGTCCGGACTCAATTACCTTTCGTTTGATGTCACACACACCATATTTTCACTTAAACTCTAATTTTTAAAATATACCCCCACCCTTTTTTTTTTTAATAAATTAAAATGTATTTTGTTTAACTGCAGACTCAATTACCTTTCGTTTAATATCACACACGCCATATTTTCACATAAACTCTAATTTTTGAAATCTACCCCCACCCTTTTATTTGGTTTGTGTTCGGTGGATTTTGTTCATTTTTAAATGGGACCATCTCGACCCAAGACCCAGCCTAGGTACCAAATTTCATTAAAATCGGCCAAGCGGTTTTTGAGTTATGCGCGTTGGTCGTTACAGACAGACATACAGACACACAGACAGACAGACAGACAGACAGACAGACAGACAGACATACAGACAGACAGACAGACAGACAGACAGACAGACAGACAGACAGACAGACGGCGCAACAAAAAAGTTTCAAAATCATCTGAAACGCAAAGATATACAAAAATTTTTGAAATCGGAGCAACTTTTTTTTTCTCGAAAAAATTAGGATCACCATAGCTCACACTACTATAGTATAGTATATGTGTGAGCTAAAAATGTACACAGTAAAAGAATAAATTAAAATAAATTTCTCCAAAGTTAACAGGTAGTAGAAAAAATAAAAGAATAACCTTATTAACTAATTACCTGAATCAAAATTATGTGTATTTTTTTTTAATGAAAAATAGTATAATCAATTAAAGTATTTTGTTTTTGTCTTGATTTGCTTTTTTTTTAAGTTTCTTCTTATTCATTTCTTAAAAACGATCGCATTTTTAGTATATTTACAAAAACGTGGGTCACCTCCCTAGCTAATTTGGGAGTAATATTTTCATTCGTACATTATAGAATACCTATCAATTTTGTACCCAACTGCAACTAGTAGGTAGAGTCGGGGACTTTTTAAATTGCCGATTGCCGTTAAATTTTTATTCTGTCATAATTAATCATTTAAAGAAATCAAAAAAAATCCGTTTTTAAATATGTATGTATACAGGCAGAGGTAAGCTTCATAATTTTTTTGTTTTGGTTTAAACTACTTTTCCGAATTTCAAATAAGAATATTTTTTATTTTCGAAGGCAGCAATTTAAAAAGTCCCCGACTCTACAAGTAGATTGAGCAGTTGGGTGTTCTTTTTGTTGTTCAAAACCTTTTTTAAATTTTCTTATAACCTTGCTCTTTAAGATATATAGTCAATAGCGGATCCAGGATTTCCAGGGGGGAGGGGCCAAGGAATCAAAATAGTTTTTTGTTTGCGTTCATTTTTAATAATTCTTGGGTCTGAAATTTAAAATGACAGGTGAGAAAATGCGCCGCAGGCGAAAATTTTTGAAATACTCAATGTTTTTTAGACAAAAAACTTGAAAAAATTGATGTTAGGGGTAAATTTTTTTCAAACTTGCGGTTGATGCATTGGCATTTGCTTCCCTTCAACTAAAAAGTTTTATGTCGGGGGGGGGGCCTCTAAACCCCCCCCTGGATCCGCCCCTGTATATAGTTATGGGTTAGTGTACCACTAAAAATAAAATACTAACCTAATTTGATTCGGTTAGCATAATAAGCCATAAGAACTAAATAAACCTGGTTAGGTTAGTATACCGACTATATCCTGACATGGTTTTGTTATGTGGGTACTTCATAAAAACTAATTATTAATGATGAGACTTGTTTAGGTTGCTATACTAAGTACGACACTTTCTTGTCCAGGTTAGGTTAGGCTAGCTAAGATAGTCAGTGAAATGGGCACTAACCCAATCTATAATTGAATCCATTTTGTTGTTTTAATATATTTGTCACGTGCTACATCAAAATTAAAAAATTATTTTATTTTATTTTTGGGTGAAATTTAATACATAACATTATCCCATAACAGAGTTTAATTTCAGATATGTCACATTGTTTTCACATATTATACTCTAGCAGAAAAACACATATATTTAGTAAAAAAACTAAGTCTGCTGCGCTAGCAGTATGTTTTTTTTCGCAACTTGATGATATAATTTTAATAATTTTTTCTAACTATAAATGACAAAAATTTTTGCTACTATGGGGCCTTGTCAAGAAATTTGACTTTTAAGATCACACTACTAAGAAAAAACAGGCAAGATTGTAGAGAATTTGGTTGGCTTTAAAAAAGCATACATCGTAAATGACTCTGGAACGAAATAGCGATGTACAAAATAGCGACGTACGAAATAGCGATTAATGAAAAAGCGATGTAATAAAAGAGCGACTATCAAAATAGCGATGTATCAAAATAGCGTTTGTAACAAAATAGCGACAATCAAAATAGCGATGTATCAAAATAGCGATGTATCAAAATAGCGATGTATCAAAATAGCGATGAATCAAACCAATCCAAACTGAACCGAACCGAAATGCGCTATTATATCCTGCGGTATTTTGACTATACCACCTTATTTAAAAAAAAAAACTTACCTGACTTCTTTTCCAGGATCCTAGGGGTTGTAAATCCGAACCGAACCGAACCGAACTGAATCGAATTCGAAAAGTTTTTTTTTTTGAAAAAATATGCTGGTTCGGTTCGGTTCAGTTCTGTTCGGTTCGGATTCACCCTACTAGGATCCCGGGAAAAAAGTCAGGGAAATTTTTTTTTGAAAAAAATTAGTTGGAAAGATTTTTTGATAGTCGCTATTTTGTTACGTCGCTATTTTGTTACATCGCTATTTTGATAGTCGCTATTTTGTTACATCGCTATTTTGATAGTCGCTATTTTGTTACATCGCTATTTTGTTGCATGGCTATTTTGTTATAATCGCTATTTGGTTACATCGCTATTTTGATAGTCGCCCCTTCATTACATCGCTATTTTGATTGTCGCTATTTCGATACCGCTATTTTAATACTCGTTATTTTGTACATCGCTATTTCGTTCCAGAGCCATCGTGAATACCCAAAAAATGCTTAAGATCTTCTTTTAAAGTAAATAAATGGATCCTTCATAGCTAGCCTATTAGCACAGCCTTAAAAATAGTTTTTGTAAATATTTCGGAAAATAAAGCTCCTACAAAGTTTTTGGTTATAACACAAATTATTGTGCAAAATGTAACCTACTATATTCCGAAAACCGCATATTAATGCGATGATCTGTTAAAAAGTAAGCATTTAAAAAAAATTAAATGTCAAAAAATTGTCATTAGCATTAATGGATTCTGACCAAAATCTAATCAGCTTGTTAGAGTGTCGAACAATATTTTAACAGAAAATTTTATGAAAATCGGTTCAGTGGTTTAGGAGCTATCATGTTACGGGCAGACATACACACACACACACATACACACAGATATCACGACGACATTGCTAAGATAAGTAAAAATAAACCCAGATACATAATACATTTTCGGCGTTATCTGAAAAATACTCTGCCAATCTATGGGCACCTAAGCTCACACTGGATACTAAAGTTATAGTGTATCTACGTGAAAGCTAATATAACTAAAAACTAAAGTATATTTTACTCCAGACTCAATAACCTTTCGTTTGATGCCACACAAGCCATGTTTTGACTTAAACACTAATTTTTGAAATTTACCCCCACCCTTTTTTTTAAATAAACTAAAATGTATTTTGTTTAGCTTCAGACTCAATTACCTTTCGTATGATATCGCACACGCTATATTTTTACATAAACTCTAATTTTTGAAATCTACCCCCACCCTTTTATTTGGCTTGTGTTCGGTGGATTTTGTTCATTTTTAAATGGGACCATCTCGACACAAAACCCAGCCTGGGTACCAAATTTCATTAAAATCGGGCAAGCAGTTTTTGAGTTATGCGCGTTGGTCGTTACAGACAGACATACAGACACATAGACAGACAGACAGACAGACATACAGACAGACAGACAGACAGACAGACGGCGCAACAAAAAAGTTTCAAAATCATCTGAAACGCAAAGATATATAAAAATTTTTGAAATCGGAGCAACTTTTTTTTTCTCGAAAAAGTTAAGATCACCATAGCTCACACTACTATAGTATAGTAGTAGTGTGAGCTAACACTACTATAGTATAGTAGTAGTGTGAGCTAAAAAAAGTTTCGTAGAAAATAATACCTTCTCTAGCCATTGCTGTGCGGGCTAGGAAGGTAAAAAATTTCGAGTCTCAAGGTTGTAAACTTGGGTATGAACTACCTTCTAAAATCCTAGCAATAGATCAAAAAAATCGTAAATGCATGCGTATTTGCAATGTTAAATGTCCTATCTGAGGGCATGGCAGTGCCGCGCCAAGTTCGCGCGCCGTATAACCATCTTTTCTTGAAACATTTCAACCGATATTTGACCTACCTAAAACTCTACTTCGGAATGAGCTACGAATCTCAAACTTTGCATAGTCGTAGATCTCCATGGAGTTAACAACCCCTTTAAGTTTCATGGAATTCCATAAAGTAGTAAAGTTGTTACGCAATTTCAAAAAACGTCGAAATTACCACTCACTGACTCACTTACTAATGTATAGTATAGTATCAAAAAACTCCAAAATTTTTATTTACTCCCCTCCCCTATACATTTAAAGTTATGTAAAAGTAGCATCGCCCACTTCCAGAAATACTAGAGAGTTGAGCTTTGGCAGACTGATAGGAACTATGATAAAACTATAGGAAAAAATTAAAACACCACAAAATTCTAATTTACTTCCCTCCCCTATAAACGTAAAGTTAAGTAAAAGTAACATTACCTACTTTCAGACATGCTAGAGAGCTGAGCTTTGGAAGACCGATAGTAACTATGATAAAGTTATAGAAAAAAATGAAAACACCCCAAAATTCTAATTTATTTCCTTCCCCTATAAATGTAAACTTATGTAAAAGTAACACTGCCCACTTCCAGAACCGCTAGAGAGCTGAACTTTTTAAGACTGATAGGAACTAAAACTATAGGACAAAATTTAAAAACACGACAATTTTAATTTATTTCCCTCCCCTATATATGTAAAGTTATGTAAAAGTAAGATTGTGCACTTTCAGAAACGCTAGAGAGCTGAGCTTTGGAAGGCTGATAGGAACTACGATAAAACTATGGGACAAAATTTCAAAACACAATTTTAATTTATTTCCCTCCCCTATACATGTAAAGTTATGTAAAAGTAACATTGTGCACTTTTAGAAACGCTAGAGAGCTGAGCTTTGGAAGGCTGATAGGAACTACGATAAAACCACGGAAAAAAATTAAAAAACCTCAAAACATTACGTAAGGCATTGCAAAAGTTTTGAACAATATTCCACATATTTTACTACTTTAAAAATTAAGTATTATCCAATTCCTTTAAAAAATAAGTTCTCCAATACAAATTTCAACTTCAAAATGAAAGGTTCTTATTAGTTTGGAATTATGATTCTAAACTTGGCTATTACGGCTGTAAATGACTCTTGGCATAGTGCTAAATTGAACATAAAGAAGTTTGGCTGTAATAGCAAAGTTTAAAAAACATTTCCAAACTAGTAAGAACCTTTCATTTTGAAATTTGTATTGGAGAACTTGACTTTACTTTTATCTTAATTCTTTTTACTGAATGCCATTTTCGCGTACTTGGCTTTTTTTTTTACATGAAATGTTTTTATTATGATAATATTATTTCATAGTTATATAAATTAAATGAATTTAATGCCATTATAATTTTTTTGAAAACTGCACGTACATCGCGACGTGTCACCCAGTATGAAAAATGGGATTTTTGTTGAAAACATTGGACGCGTGAAAATAGCAAACATAATTAAAATGATACCTACCGTTTCCAGATAGAACGCCGTTTGTTTGTGTGTCACGTTGGAAAATATTTATTTTTATTTGTTTATTGCATCAGAGTATTTTATGTTGCAAAAAAATGCTTGTTTATGTAACGCTCAAATTTCGTGATACAATGTAATAGGGTTTATTTTTGGTTTGTTTAGCTTTAAATCTGAGGGCACGGCAGTGCCTCGCCAAGTTTGCGCAGCCCATATTTGACCTGTCTAAAACTCTACTTCGGAATGAGCTACTAATCTCAAACTTTGCACAGCCGAAGACCTTCATCAAGTTAACAACCCCTCCAAGTTTCACGAACTACAATAAAGTAGTAGAGTAGTTACGAAATTTCAAAAAACGTCAAAATTGCCACTCACTCACTGACTCACTCACTCATGTATAGATCATCAAAATTCTACTGTACTTCCCGACATGCTACAATAGCTGAAATTTGGCATACTGATAGAAATTATGACCAAACCTCTGAAAAAATTCTAATTCATTCCCCTCCCCCATACATGTAAAGTTATGTAAAAGTAACATTGCCCACTTCTACAGGCGCTAGAGAGCTGAGCTTTGGCAGACTGATAAAAAACCAAAATTTTAATTTACTTCTCTCTCCTGTACATGTAAATTTATGTAAAAGTAACATTGTACACTTCCAGAAACGCTAGAGAGCTGAGCTTTGGAAGGCTGATAGGAACTACGATAAAACCATAGGAAAAAATTTAAAAACCCCAAAATTTTAATTAACTCTCCTCCCCTATAAATGTAAAGTTATGTAAAAGTAACATTGCCCACTTCCAGAAACGCTAGAGAGCTGAGCATTGGAAGAATGATAGCAAATATGATAAAACTATGGGAAAAATAATTACCAAAATTTTAATTTACTTCTCTCCTCTGTACATATAAAGTTATGTAAAAGTAACATTGTACACTTCCAGAAACCCTAGAGAGCTGAGCTTTAGAAGGCTGATAGGAACTATTATAAAACCATGGAAAAAAATTAAAAAATCTCAAAAATTACAAAAGTTTTAAACAACATTCCGCATATTTTACTACTTTAAAAATTAAATATTATCCAATTCATTTAAAAAAGAAGTGAAATCATAACAAAAACATTACATGGAAAAAAGCCAAGTACGCGAAAATAGTATTCCGTAAAAAGAATTGAGATAAAAGTAAAGCCAAGTTTTCCGATACAAATTTAAAAATGAAAGGTTCTTACTAGTTTGGAAATATTTTTCTAAACTTGGCTGTTACGGCTGTAAATGATTCTTAGGCATAGTGTTAAATTGAACATAAAGAAGTTTGGCTGTAATAGCAAAGTTTTAAAAAACGTTTTGAAACTAGTAAGAACCTATCATGTTGAAATTTGTATTGGAGAAATTAGCTTTACTTTTATCTCAATTCTTTTTACGGAATACTATTTTCGCGTACTTGACTTTTTTTTACATGAAATGTTTTTGTTATGATACGAATTATCTGGACCTGTAACTTCTTTTGGGATGGTCGTTAAACCTCCATTAGGTCGGTGGATTACATATGTAGTCCACGCCCTTTTCGGCAGTGACCAATTAAAACCTGGCTTGTGGTTGGGATAGCCGGTTTAAGTAGGTGTCAATCATACTTATTATTAAGCATCCCCCCAGGCCCCCTGTATGGAATTGATAGGCAACGTGCGCGTTGTTCTAAGGTAGCGGGGTCAAATACGATTGGACTACGATTGTACTTCACCCGCCTAATTACGAAACATTTTTTGCTTAGTGCAATTTTGTATCTATTTTTTTATAAAATTGTATATTTTTTTACTATTAAGTTTATTTTAAGTACAAGTTTTTATTCAACCATATAAAATAAAAATTTGTTTTTTTTCTTTAATTTTTAGTTTTGCCACTATTAATTGTATCGAACTTACTAATAAACGTGAGTATAATCTACCCGCCTAATGTTGTAGGGTTAAATCTCGAAAAGAGGAAAATGATTAGCGACTGGGTTTTCTCAGAAAAGTGATTTTCTTGCTGCTATGAGCTATTATTGCCCTGTTATTTTCGTTAAGCTATGTCCCCTATTGTGTTCCTGTAACAACAAAACTATGGTTAAAGGTTCCTGCTAGAATTTCCTTCCCTAATTGTCCCGGATCAGCTTTATTTCCTATGAAAATTCTAGTGGAAAGTGGCCTGTTTTTTCAGACACTATTAGTTGTTTTATTGTCTGGGGTCACTTTTTTACCTAGCACTTAAGTTCTAAGTTCAACTTAGTTTAATTTAAAGATTTTCTTGCTGCTACGTGCCGTTATTCCCCTGTTGTTTTCACTCCGCTATGTCACCTATAGTATTTCTGTAGCAAGAAAACTATAGCTAAAAGTTGATTTTCTGTATACAGGAGTTCTAGCTAAAGGTTCTTGCTAGAATTTTCCTGCCTTAATTGTCCCTGATCGGCTTTATTTCCTATGAGAATTCTATTGGAAGTAGCCCATTTTTTTGGAAACTATTAGTTGTTTTATTTTCTGGGGTTACTTTTAGCTCACACATATACTATACTATAGTAGTGTGAGCTATGGTGATCCTAATTTTTTCTAGAAAAAAAAAGTTCCTCCGATTTCAAAAATTTTTATATATCTTTACGTTTCAGATGATTTTGAAACTTTTTTGTCCCGTCGTCTGTCTGTCTGTCTGTCTGTCTGTCTGTCTGTAACGACCTCAAAAACCGCTTGCCCGATTTCAATAAAATTTGGTACCTAGACTGGGTCCTAGGTCGAGATGGTCCCATTTAAAAATGAACAAAATCCACCGAACACAAACCAAATAAAAGGGTGGGGGTAGATTTAAAAAAATAGAGTTTATGTGAAAATATGGCGTGTGTAATATCAAACGAAAGGTAATTGAGTGTAGAGTTAAACAAAATAAATTTTAGTTTAAAAAAAAGGGTGGGGGTAGATTTCAAAAATTAGAGTTAATTATATCAAAGGAAAGGTAATTAAGTCTTAAGTTAAACAAAATACATTTTAATTTTTGTTTTTTTAAGGGGGGGGAGATTTAAAAACTTTGAGTTTGAGTCAAAACATGGCTTGTGTGGTATCAAATGAGAGGTAATTTAGTCTGGGGTTGAATAACATATATTATAGGTTTTAGTTATATTAGCTAACATGTACACTATACCTATAGTACTTAGTGTGAACTTAGGGGCCCATATATTGGCAGAGTATTTTACCTAGCACTTAAGTCCTACGTTCAACTTAGTTTGACTTAAGGACTTGCAGGTACTGTTAAAGTTCCAATTAACTTGACATTTCTTCCACTCAGTGTAAGTGCTAGAATTTCTACAACACGTGTAAGTTTTGATTTTTTTTTAAATTTTAGTAGCATTTTTATCAAAAAAAGTAATGTTCTAAGCATTTTTTGGTGATTTAGATGTGCTCTACCTTACTATAAAAGAATACAAATGAAGACCCATATTAGATAAAAAATATTGTTTTATATTTCTTCAAAATATTGCTAATAAAATTATAAACAGAAAAATGCTAAAGCTAGACTCATTGTTCCGTAAAGTAAGGTAAGAAATAAAAATTGTTCATTTTTACTGGTAATATAATAATTCTATCAACTATGAACATCAGCATGTTTGCAGGATAGTTTATTTTTCTTGTATCTTACTGCTTACTTTACAGAACACATTCTTACTTATAAAAATATGCTTTATACAGAAGAACTTATTGATTTGGTTTTGAAACTCCGGTAGATATCTGGACCTGTAACCTCCTTTGGGATGGTCGGTGAATTTGGAAAATAGGAAAATCAGTAGCGACTGTGTGTCTATGGGTTTTCTAAGAAAAGTGATTTTCTTGCTGTTATGTGTTATTTTCGCACCGTTTTGTCCCCTCTTGTGTTCCTGTAACAACAAGACTATGGCCAAAGATTCCTACTAGAATTTCCCTGCCTTATTGTCCCGGATCGGCTTTATTTCCTACGTAAATGCTAGGGAAAAGTGGCCCATTTTTTCGGACAATATTAGTTGGTTTATTTTCTGGGGTCACTTTCTTTCCACAGCACTTAAGTCAACTTACTTTGACTTAAGGACTTGCAGGTGCTCGCAAAGTTCCACTTAAGTTGAAATTTCTTCCACTTAGTGCCATTGCTAGAATTTCTATCAGTTACGTGTAAGTTTTAATTTTTTTGTTAATTTTAGTAAGATTTTTAGCAAAAAACGTAATGTTTTAAGCTTTTTTTGGTGATTCAAATGTGCTGTACCTTACTATAAAAGGATACGAATGTCCCCAGATTATATTAAAAATGTATTTTTATATTTTTTTAAAATATGTTTAATAAAATTATAAACAGAAAAATGCTAGCTAGACTCATAGTTCCGTAAAGTAAGGTAAGAAAGAAAAATCGTTCATTGTTACTGCTGATATGTAATTCTTACTATCAAATATGAATATCAGCATGTTTGTAGGATCGTTTTTTTTTCCTTGTATCTTACTGCTTACTTTACAGAACTATGAATTCAGCTTTATCTATTTTGAAAATAAAAAATATTATGGCTGCTTTACATCTAACCAAAAGTTTAGGCGAGTGGTTGAGTACTGGCTTAGTCAAGTCAAGTCGAAGGATCTTTTGATAATGCAAGAACAAGCTCAATAAGTCGAGCAATGCAGAAAAAGGGCATCAGCCCGGTTCTTATATCATGAACCGAGATGGCCTTGCAGGAGAGAAAAGTATGAAGGACGTCCAGGTCAAGAGGAGGGTAAAAGGAGGCTGGCGACCTTGAGCATTTCCGGAGTTTGAGGTCGACTCCTAACGTAGCCCTGAATACGATCCTAGGTCTTCCATCGCTTTCCACCTGGATAAGGAAGGAAGCGATGGCAGCATACCTTAGGATAATGGACGCGGGCGTGTGGAGAAGGAGCGGTGAACAAAAAGGGCATTCGGATATCGTGACTGTGATGGAAAAGTAGATTCTTTTATCGACATACAGCGATACTAGCGATGCCAGAAGCGGTTTAGGGAGAAAAGGAGATACCGTGTAAACATACCGCCAAGGGATGCATGGAAGGAGGACGGAGTTGAATTCCTTAGCGATGCCACGGTCTGCTGTACAGACGGATCAAGGCTGACAGACCGAGATTCGACCGGTGAAGGAGTGTACGTGGAAAGCAAGGGTATTGGAAAAAGCTACTCGCAGAGAGATACAAAAGAAATGGACCAACACAGGAAGCGTCAGACAGGTGAAGGAGCGTGTAACAGGATACATCAAGTCCCGTAGGGACTGGCTGCTCCGTAGAACACGAAGGGAGGTAGGATTTCCTCTCATCATGTGAAGCATACCAGAAGGCAAGATGAGATTTATTTGAAGAGGAAGCCTTTGAGACGGAGGACCTTCGGAGTCTAAGGTGGCCCGATATTCTGGCCTTTGTACAGAGGACGGACAGATTTCTTAGTGAAGGAACGACGCAGTAGATTGGATGCCCGGGGGTTGGCGAAAAAGGCGCTTCATGTGCCTTGTCGCCAGTTCTATGGCCTACCCCACACTAGTACTACTACGGGAAGGTGGCGGCAGTTAATTTTTTGGTAAGACAAACTAAGAAAAGGTAGAAGTAGTTATTTTGTTGGTGATAGAAGCAAAGGGAAGGTGGTAGTAGTTGATTTTTTAATGGTAGAAGCTAGGGGAAGATGGCAGTATTTGTAGTTTTGATGGCAGAAGCTATAAGAATGTGGTAGTAGTTTATTCTATGGTAGTGGAAGCTAGGGGAGGGTGGTAGTAGTTAGTTTTTTGGTGGTAGAAGCTAGGGGAGGTGGTAGTTCTTTGTTTTTTTTTATAGTGGAAGCGAAAAGAATGCGATAGTAGTGGTTTTTTTGCTGATAACAGCAAGAAGTAGGTGGTAGTAATTGGTCTTTTGGAAATAGGAGCCAGGGGAAGGTAATAGTAGTTGGTTTTTTAGTGGTAGAAGGCAAGCTAACGTGGTAGTAGTTGGTTTTTTGGTGGTAGCTGCCAATCAAAGGTGGTAGTTGTTAGTGGTAATACCCAGAAATATGTTTTTTTGTAAAACTTGCAGTTTTTTATTACTACTGCGAAAATATATTGTTATAATTTTTTTAATATATTTTTTTATATTTAGTGGATACTTTTCTGTCAGTTAAAGAAGTACTTTTATGCTTTTAATGGCTGGCTGATCGATGTGTGATTTCTTAATTGCAGTCGGAAGCAGAAAATCAGCACTTGTTGGGTAAACTACGGTTTTAAAATTTGGTAATATTATTTTTTCTTACAAAATTAATTAAAATGTCGCCAAAGCTTTGCTTTTGAAATCTTAAAAAAAATCATTAAAAAAACTTGTTTTTTCTTATTAAATTCCATTATGCAAATAACTCAAAGCCTTTTAGTTACAAAGTTACTAGATGCGTCAGGCTACGGTAATTTAAACATTCTATCGATAGATTGAAAAAGAACTCTAGAGAGATTTACGGTTCTTTTGCCCTACCGACTGGCATCTGGACCGTAGCCAAATCTTGAAGTCTGGAAAAAAATTAGCCGGAGAACCGCATTCCAGGTAAAGGCATCAGAGGCAAAGTATAAAATGACTGACAATTTTCACAAAGTATGTACTATGCCAGGAGTTCCGGAATGAATGAACGAAATATGAAAAAGTTGTGTATTAGATGAATAAAGCAACAAATGAGCAAAGTAACAAAAAACCGAGTATCAAAAGAGCGAAGTAGTAAAAGTCTGTTTTAACACAGCGTCTGTCTCATACAAAAGGAAAACTCGACCCGACACAATCTAACCTAGTCTGACATGATTTTACCTAACCTTACCCACTTTTCCCTATCCTGACCTCACTTCACAAGAGATTATAATGCGTTGCATGTATTGCAAACCGCAATAAAGGCGAAATCAGGTTAGGTCAGATTGTTTGAGATCAAGTTAGATTAGGACAGGTGCTGTCAGACCAACCTTTCTTTTTTTTTTTTTTGATAGTTGCGCTATTTTGTTCGGCTATTTTTTTAGGCTTAATATTTTGCTCTTTTGAAACTCGATCTTTTGTCTCTTCGCTCATTTGCTACTTCGCTCTTCTGACTTATCTGATGATAACCGAGAGAGAGTAAATGCCGGAGATTTGCGCACGTTTTTAAAAGTGGCTGTAATTTTTGTAATTTTTAAGCTATCTTTTTCAAAATGAGTTACTTCTTACGTATAGGTTTAAACTTTAGTAAAATGCATAAATAACCTGTAGTTCCAAGAAAATAAAAATATCATAACAAAAAGATTTCATGTGAAAGAAGTAAGCGAAAATAGTATCCTGTAAAAATAATTGAGATAAAAGTTAAGCCAAGTTTTCCAATACAAATTTCAAAATGAAAGGTTCTTACTAGTTTGGAAATGTTTTTTTAAACATTGCTATTACGGCCGCCAATTGGTTATTAGACAGTAGAGGTTCTAGGTCCTAAAAATGGGGGGTTCTATAAAATGACTCTTTTGCAAATGTCAGGCACTGACAAATTCAAAGATTTTTTTTTACTAAAAAATGTTAAGGGTCGGGCTTGGCGGTCATAGGAGTTTTGCAACTTAAAGAAAAACTGGAGTAAAAAATTTCTAATTTGAGGTAAATTTTAATTAATTCTTGAAATATGGTATGAAAAGGGGACAGGAAAATGCCGCTTGCCATTTGAATAATTTTAAATTCATCTGATCGGAAAAATATTAATTATTCCGACTTACACCCCAATTGCACATAGCTGTTCCTTTTTCATCAAGCACTTTACCCCCACTAGTAGTTAAAAGTTTCTATCAATCAGAAGTTGAAGAATTTAAATCGAAAATTGTTAGGCGGAGGTATCTTTCATCTGTCATAAAATATTACATTAATGTTCCCTGGGGGAATGGAAACAAAATATTTTTGATATTATTGCTATATCTTCTAATATAAGTGTCGAACTGGATGCAATAAGAATATCAATGAGAATATCTAGAACAGATCACATAAGAAATTAGAACATAAAAGAAAGAATGGTAATTGAGGGAAACATAACGGATGACATCACTAAAAGACAACTGATATGGAACAGCCATGTACAACACATGAACGAAGAAAGATTATCAAAGCAGGTCCTAGAATGGCAACCAATAGGGCGCAGAAAAAGAGGGCGTCCTAAACTGGAATAGCAACAGTCAATCCAAAGATCAATGAGTCAAAAAAACCTGACAGAAGATGATTGTCAGGATCGAAGGAGGTGGAGAATAGGCGTCGGACAATGTAGAAAACGGTCTAAACCGACATAGTAGTAAATCAATGTTGGAACCTCGGTTATATAGACAAATCGGTTTGTTGGACCGACGACACCAAGTTGTGAATATGGAAAGTTCTTAAACTAATCTGAAATCCCTCTGATTGTTGTAGCCATTAGTCAATGGAACACATGATTATGACAGCCGTCAGCGTTGACGCCAACAAAAATTAGAAGAACCCGATGCGTTTAAATTTTATGACCTACCTCAACCGCACTTAGTTGTTGGATTTAAAGTCGTTTTCTCGACATAATAAAATAAGTTTCTCGTCCGAATCTGATAACCTCGATGAATCATCATCATCATTCTTCAATAAATTTATTGCCAATTTCGCCGCAAAGCTGTTTATAGGCAACATTTCTCAAAAAGAATTATGAAGTTTAAAACTTGAAATTTGAGGTTATGATATAAATCCAACCACCAACAGGCATCGACTCCACGGGCCGATGGCTATTGTTGACAACAATCGATTACATCAGAAATGTAGAAGAACTTATTTGATGGCATGGGGATCGAGTCAGAACTTTTCAAGAACCTGTTTGATTGCATTGGTTAGCTCATCGATTAGAGTAAGAACTCTCCCTATTTCTCAAGTCACGACTCCAGCGTTAAATACACGTTTAAAAGAAAATGAGCATTTGCTCGATTTTTCGCGGCTCATCTACCTATCTGAGGGCACCGCAGTGTCTGGCCAAGCTCGCTCCCATTATTTCTTTTATGATCTCATTTTTATGTGATCTGTTCTAGATATTCTCATTTATCTTCTTATTGCATCCACTTTCTATTTTTGTTTTGTATTTTTCTGTTACGTGACAAGTCTCTATTCCATTACCATTGTTTTCATATATGTTAAATTTTACATTATTTTTTATCTCTGTGCTCCATAAATTACTGTATGTATGATTGATATTGGTCTGCTCTAACACTGTCCATAGTTTTTCTACTGGAACAGTATCATATGCTTTTTGCAGATCCACAAAGGTAACATGAGTCTCTATATTTCTGGCGCTCCTTTTCTCAATTACTTGTTTAAGACAAAAAACATTATCACTACAAGATCTGCCTGCACGAAACCCACTTTGCTCTTCTTCTTCTTGTTCATGAAAATCATTATCTATTAGATCTCTAAGAATCCTACCGTATAATCTACTTAGAGTACTGGTTACTGAAATTCCTCTGTAATTGATGCAATCCAGCTTGTTTCCTTTTTTATGTATTGAGGATATGAATGCAAAAAAAAAGGAAAGTAGTCCAATTTATAATTTTTTAAATAATTTTTTGACAGTTATCAGCTGGTTATCATACGAATTATATATGTCAACAACAAAAAATGTTTTCCCAAAAATAACGAAATGGACTATAGTTACGAAATTTTAAAAAACTTCGAAATTCCCACTCACTCATGTATAGATCATCAAAATTCTACTGTACTTCCAGACATGCTACAAAGCTGATAGAAATTGTGACCAAACCCTTGTAAAATATCAAAAAACCCCAAAATTCTAATTTACTACCCTCCCCTATACATGTAGTTATGTAAAAGTAACATTTCCCACTTCCAGAAGCGCTACAGAGCTGAGCTTTGGCAGACTGCTAGGAAATATGATAAAACTATACGAAAAAATTTAACCCACTTCCAGAAACGCTAGAGAGCTGAGCTTTGGAAGGACGATAGGAATTATGATAAAACCATGGAAAAAACCTCAAAATTTTTAATAAGGCATTACAAAAGTTTTTAACAATATAGTAAATTGCACAAGTTACGTTTATAAGCAAGTGCACATTAACCCTAAACAATCTCTGGAAATGAACTTCTGTATATAGTTCAAATTGTATTAAAAGTAATAAATTGTATACAGAAATTATTATAAACAAGAAGCGATTAATCGGTCATCGATGATGTTTATACAGGAAACAAAACACATCTCGATATGCTATCAATGGCAAACGGTTTTACAAACCCAAAAGACTTTAGCAGTTAGTTGTAAGCTGAGAACCTAACGTCCTAGTCGTAGTTAACAGTGAAAAACCAGTAGTACGATAGTCAAAAGTTATAAGAAGTTGAGCGTATCGAGAAGATACACATTTTTAGACAAGATGTATTTAAGTACAATGTAAGTAGTAATTATAAGTATTATAATAAAACCATAACACCTAACTTAAACTGTGTTACGTCACGATAAAACCCCCTCGTGACAATATCTTACTACTTTAAAACTTAAATATTATTTAAATCCTATAAAAAAGGAATGAAATCATAACAAAAATATTTCATGTATAAAAAGCCAAGAACGTGAAGATGGTATTCCGTAAAAGAATTAAGATAAACGCTAAGCCAAGTTCTCTATGAAAGGTTCTTACTAGTTTGGAAATGTTTTTCACATTTCCAAACTAGTAAGAACCTTTCATTTTGAAACTTGTATTAGAGAACTTGGCTTTGCGTTTATCTCAATTCTTTTTACGGAATACCAATTCTGCGTACTTGGCTTTTTTTACATGACATGTTTTTGTTATGATTCTACTTGAAAGGGAAAATTTGTATACTTAGCAGAAAGGCACAAGAAGTCTCATCTGCCAGGTGATAAATTGGCACAGATAATTTTCTCCGCAGCAGTAACCCTTTTAACAAAAACCTGCCCCTGTAATGAACTAGTTTACAACCCGCGTTACAATTTTGTTGGAAATGTCCCGAATGCTTGTAAAAATGGTTTTATTGAGGTTTTCATGGGCTCAGGTTTAAACGAGAGTAAAAGGCTTTTTGCAAAATTGGTGGAAGCGAATTTTAGAATTCGGAAAATCTCGATGTGGGTTTATTGAAGTTAGAGTTTTATTGGTTTGGACAGTGGCGTATAATTTGGGAGTGGACTCGAGACAGTTTGTAAGGTGCCCCGAGACCCCATGAGGCCGTACTTTATGCTACTTTATGTTTGTATTCATGAAATATGTGGAAAATATCTAAAAATATCTTAGCTTCATGGGTGGGTTTGGACAATTTGGAATTCAAACAAAAGAATGTATAGATTTTTCTGGCTAATTTGCTCTTTCGAAAATATGATATGTATTGACACACCTCGTACTCAATTAAAAAATATTAGTTTGACCTTTTTGTTTTGATTTCTCAAAAATATATATTTTTACCCAATAATTTTTCTTAGTTATATCAATACTAAAAAAGTTTTAAAAACGAGGAGAAGATATAATGTCTAGAGTTTGAGACGGATAAAGGATAAATTTTAAAAAAATTAATATAGGGAGTGCTATCAGAAAGTTTTTTATAAAACCAATAATGAAAGATTTTCCACAAATATCATTCAATTCCAACTGGTTAGACTATACAGGGTGTTCAAATTCGATGTTTTTGGTGGGCTTTGGGTATTTCTAAGGGAGATAGAAAAAAACTTACCCCCCTTTACAACGCTGAAATTTCAAGGAAAGCTTAAATATGAAAACCGCATCTTGATATAGCAAGCCGTTTTTAAACTACGTGGTGTTTTTAAAAAGACTGCATTTTGGGAGAGTCTATTACTTTTTTATTTCTGAACATTTTGTTTTCGTGTACAGAACTATAAGAATAAAGATCTTTTCTTGAAGAATTGACAGATTTAAAGGCTTTTATTCAGTTTTTTCCGTTTTTGAGAAGTTTTTATTTTATTACGGACTTATTACTTTTCTATTCGATTTTTGAAATCAGCTTAAAATTTCATTTAAAATGACGTATAATGATTTATTATTTAATAATATTTACGAAAACATGGAGAACTGTATAAATAAAATAAAAGAAAATAAGACTATAAGCATTAATAAGAGAGGAACATCATAGTTTAACAAAAATATTTTTGAAGCAATAGAAAAACGAGATGAAGTTTTTAAGAAATTTTCTATAACTGGTGAGGATAAAAATTGGAATAACTATAAGACACTTAGAAGTAAATGTGTAAAAATCCTAAGAGAAAAAAAATATATTACGAAACAAAAATTGACGCAAATAAAGGAGATAGTAAAAAAATGTGGAAAACACTTAAGGAGATTGTAAACTGCAAAAGAAAAGATAAAAATAAAGAAAATGTTTTCCCGGATAAAAAAGAACAAGATCCAAGTATTATAACTGAACGTCTCAACAAATACTACATAGAAAGCATTAAGTTATTAATAATAACATAATTCCAAAAGTAAAATTGGAATTTAGAATAATTAAATTCACAAACAATACATTGGAAAATTTTACTATATAAAGTTTAAATCAACTTCATCAAAACTAAATTTCAAAATTAAAGTCAAATAACAATTATAGTGAAATATTAAGCAATACAATAATGAAAGAAACATTTCAAGTAATTGGTTACCCACTTCTAAACTTAATAAACCAATGTCTAAGAGAAGGAGAAATGCCAAACCTGCTAAAATGTTCTTACATAACACCAGTACCAAAAGTAAACAAAACAAAGAAATATGATTTCAAAAATTTTTATATATCTTTGCGATCCAGATGATACTACACAATAGTAGTGTAAGCTATGGTGATCCTAATTTTTTCGATAAAAAGAAAGTTGCTCCGATTTCAAAAATTTTTATATATCTTTGCGTTTCAGATGATACTACACAATAGTAGTGTAAGCTATGGTGACCTAATTTTTTTGATAAAAAAAAAGTGGCTCAGATTTCAAAATTTTTTATATATCTTTGCGTTTCAGATGATACTACACAATAGTAGTGTAAGCTATGGTGATCCTAATTTTTTCGATAAAAAAAAAGTTGCTCCGATTTCAAAATTTTTTATATATCTTTGCGTTTCAGATGATACTACACGATAGTAGTGTAAGCTATGGTGATCCTAATTTTTTCGATAAAAAAAAAGTTGCTCCGATTTCAAAATTTTTTATATATCTTTGCGTTTCAGATGATACTACACAATAGTAGTGTAAGCTATGGTGATCCTAATCTTTTCGATAAAAAAAAAGTTGCTCCGATTTCAAAATTTTTTATATATCTTTGCGTTTCAGATGATACTACACAATAGTAGTGTAAGCTATGGTGATCCTAATTTTTTCGATAAAAAAAAAGTTGCTCCGATTTCAATTTTTTTTATATATCTTTGCGTTTCAGATGATACTACACAATAGTAGTGTAAGCTATGATGATCCTAATTTTTTCGATTAAAAAAAAAGTTGCTCCGATGTCAAAAATTTTTAAATATCTTTGCGTTTCAGATGATACTCCACAATAGTAGTGTAAGCTATAATGATCTTAATTTTTTCGATAAAAAAAAAGTTGCACCGATGTCAAAATTTTTTAAATATCTTTGCGTTTCAGATGATACTACACAATAATAGTGTAAGCTATGGTGATCCTAATTTTTTCGATAAAAAAAAAGTTGCTCCGATTTCAAAAATTTTTATATATCTTTGCGTTTCAGATGATACTACACAATAGTAGTGTAGCTATGGTGATCCTAATTTTTTCGATAAAAAAAAAGTTGCTCCGATTTTTTATAAATCTTGCGTTTCAGATGATACTACACAATAGTAGTGTAAGCTATGGTGATCCTAATTTTTTCGATAAAAAAAAAGTTGCTCCGATTTCAATTTTTTTTATATATCTTTGCGTTTCAGATGATACTACACAATAGTAGTGTAAGCTATGATGATCCTAATTTTTTCGATTAAAAAAAAAGTTGCTCCGATGTCAAAAATTTTTAAATATCTTTGCGTTTCAGATGATACTACACAATAGTAGTGTAGCTATGGTGATTCTAATTTTTTCGATAAAAAAAAAATTGCTCCGATTTCAAATTCTTTTATATATCTTTGCGTTTCAGATGATACTACACAATAGTAGTGCAAGCTATGATGATCCTAATTTTTTCGATAAAAAAAAAAGTTGCTCCGATTTCAAAAATTTTTATATATCTTTGCGTTTCAGATGATACTACACAATAGTAGTGTAAGCTATGGTGATCCTAATTTTTTCGACAAAAAAAAGTTGCTCCGAATTCAAATTTTTTTATATATCTTTGCGTTTCAGATGATACTACACAATAGTAGTGTAAGCTATAATGATCCTAATTTTTTCGATAAAAAAAAAGTTGCTCCGATTTCAAATTTTTTTATATATCTTTGCGTTTCAGATGATACTACACAATAGTAGTGTAAGCTATGATGATCCTAATTTTTTCGATAACAAAAAAGTTGCTCCGATTTCAAAAATTTTTATATATCTTTGCGTTTCAGATGATACTACACAATAGTAGTGTAAGCTATGGTGATCCTAATTTTTTCGATAAAAAAAAAGTTGCTCCGATTTCAAAAATTTTTATATATCTTTGCGTTTCAGATGATACTACCCAATAGTAGTGTAAGCTATGATGATCCTAATTTTTTCGATAAAAAAAAAGTTGCTCAGATTTCAAAATTTTTTATATATCTTTGCGTTTCAGATGATACTACACAATAGTAGTGTAGCTATGGTGATCCTAATTTTTTCGATAAAAAAAAGTTGCTCCGATGTCAAAAATTTTTAAATATCTTTGTGTTTCAGATGATACTACACAATAATAGTGTAAGCTATGGTGATCCTAATTTTTTCGATAAAAAAAAAGTTGCTCCGATTTCAAAATTTTTTATATATCTTTGCGTTTCAGATGATACTACCCAATAGTAGTGTAAGCTATGATGATCCTGTAGCGTTTTTTTGACAGCTAACATAGCTACGGTAGCTGTTCGCCGGAGAGCACTGTGGGATTCGAATAAAGTGGTACAAAAATTAACAGAGAAGGTAATTGAAAATATGAATTATTTACTTTAACAAAAATGTTGAGCGCCACCCAATTTTATGTATATAAATATCTCGGGAACTAAAGATCATATCTGGTAAAATTAGGAAACCCAGTATTATTTAATTTGATTGGATGGTCTTATGTTCTCGAGATTATTGTAATCTGGTGATATTTAATTAACTGAAGTCAGTTAAATATCTCCAGAACTAAATATATTAAATACTGACTGTGTAGGTAGGTAATGGATATTTTATAAATTAAAATAAATGTGATTATATGACAGTTTCTAAATTTATTGTCTAAAACCTGAAAAAGATTTTACAAAAGTAACCATATTTTATTCTAGTCTTTCCCTAAGTTTTAACCTAGAAAATACCAAAAAAATTAAATCTAAGATGATTTTGACGTGTTATCATCACCGCAATTTACGTAACGCAAGCGGAGGCAACCTGTAAAAATTCATGAATTTTAAGTAGGCGCAGCGCAGATTTTAAACTGTACTTTTCATCAAAATCATCTCTAAAAAAATAGAGATTCTATAAAATAATAGCGAAAATGTACACATCTGTGCGTGACTTATTTCTTTATAAAAACCTGCAAAACCATAACTTCTTTAAGCTCCATGTAGTGGAAATAGCTGTATTTCTGCCGCGTACTGGTGACAGAAGTAATCTGGTCATGCAATGACCCGTTTCATAATAACGTAACTTTTGACTACGAGGTTTTACTCTAATCTTTGACTTCTATCTGGCAAGACAAATGTTGACTCTTGACACGTATCTTGTGACTAAGCTTTGACTCGTACCTGGCACCCTATATAGAGAAAATATCTTACTTAGTTTCTCTATATTAGCACCATGTAATTTGTTAGTTTATTAATTTTAGAATATACATGTTAATTTTATTTTGAATAAAAGTTTATTTTCTTAAGTCTTCAGAGTATTTTTATTTAATTGTTAAAAGATAGAAATATAGAGTTTATTTTTCCTTACCTCAACCTTGAGGGTAACTCCTAAAGATAAGCTCTCCACATAGTTTTAATATCGAGGAAGTTGTTGGGAAAACAAATCGCTTTCTGGCAGCAACAGGTAAAATTGATTTTGCAACACAGCAACCAAGACAGCAACACCGCTGCGCTCATTGATACCAAGATAGCCTGTGAGCAAGGAAAAAAATCTCACATTAGTAAGGCTAAATCTTGAGGATGTCTTTCGACAAGCACAAACAATAAACTGATAATTTCATAAAGAATATAAGTAGGTACTTACATAATTTCAGATAATGCTTCACTCAACACAAAAACAGAATATGGTTTTAACTAAATACAGCTCATCAGAACTTTCAATTGAAATCACTTAAATGTGAGCTGTGAGAAAATCTGCCGGTGGCGATTTGAAAATCACACATATAGTTGGCCGATATTTCCCACACTGAAACCTTTGTCTCCGTGCAGCAAGTTTGCCCCCAGATCTCCAAACTCAGGAGCAAAAAATGTCCTCGCATTTGTTCGATGTAGATACACCATGTATTTTCTAGATATTTGAAAACCGTGACCAGTGGCTCCTAACAAGTTTTATTATTTTAAATTAAACTAAAATTTTGCCAGTGACCGTCAAAAGGTTTTGCACATTTAATGATCATGATGAAATGTTGCAGATTAAATTTAATGAATTATATAAGACATCTCGTCTTTACTACTATAAAAAAAATATAAAAATTATTATAAAATTATTTATGATAATAAAATGTTTTTAAATAGAATTTAATGTACTAAAAATAATCGAATGTAGTATTTTTAAGAAAATAAGGGCTGGGAAATAAAAATGCTACACAGCCCCCCTCCTAAAAGCAATAATAGTTTTGTCTTGATGATCCATAATCATCGTGACAAAAATATTAAATCTATTTTACATAAACTAATGTCGATTTCTTTATGCCTTTAACTTGAAACTTAATATCTAACGCGTATTAAACGTCCTGAAAGGAGACAAAATCGGTAGGTCATAATGGAGTAGGCTCTAAATCGGTATGTTCCTTTCCAAGCAAAGAACAAAATCAACAAAAGAATAACACCAAAAGCTATGTACAAACACGGAAATCGAAATTCTATTCCTACACATTGGTGCACCGCAATGGTAAGAGATAGACTTAGTCTAAATTTTCTTGTTCAGACAGTTCTGAAGGATTTTCAGAATCCGACTGATTAATATCATATTCTTGATAAGGTTTTAGGTCTTTTATATGCCAATTTTTAACCATACGACCGGAATCAACCTCACGCAAATCATACACTAAACGAGAAATTTTCTTCTTAACTGTACATAATATGTACCTAGGAGCAAGTTTAGCCATAAACCGCTTTCCAGCGTCTGAGAGAATTTTATTTCTTCTCCAGACATAGTCTCCTACTTTAAACTCAATATCTCTTTTTCTTAAATTATACGATTTACTATTTCGCTCATAAGCTGCGTGCAGCTTTTGTCTAACTTCGGAATAAATTTCCTTCATACCCTTCAAATTTGCAGCATAACCATTTCTATCGCCTGGGAGAATCTCAACATCTTTATGTATTGAACCCGAGGTTAACTTATAAAAATCAGCATGTGAAGGAATGTGTCTACCGAAATTTAAAAATGCTGGGGTGTAGCCATGAACTTCATGCTTACTAGTGTTAATAGCATGTTGACATTTAGCTATATCAATATCCCAATCTGTATGTGATTCTACAAAACAACGAATTATTGTTCCAGCAGTCCGGTTATTCCTTTCAACATAATTGCATTGAGGTGAATACACAGCAGTATACCAAACCTTTTCAATACCATAATTGCTACAAAGATCACGGAAACTTTTGGCTTTAAAACAACCATTATCTGCAATTACCAAATTACTAACTCCATAAACCAAGAATACTTGTTCTTCCAGAAACTTATTTATTGGACCAATTTTTGCAGAACGAAGAGGGCATATTAGTTGGTACTTTGTAAACCAATCGCTAACTACAAGAATAAATCGATTTTTTCTCTTTGACAGAGGAAAAGGTCCCATTAGATCAAGGACAACCATTTCAAATGGATAGCTAATTTTCTTTTCTTTACCCATGAGTCCCATTTGTCGAGTATTTGAAGCTTTTTGAGAACCACAAACCTTACAAGACTTGCAATATCGAAGGACATCTCTTCTCATTTTGGGCCAATAATATAGTTCCTGTACACGAGACAAAGTTTTGAAGAAACCAAAATGTCCTGAAGTTTTCTCATCATGAGAACATTTTAACACGCTTACTCTCTGATGTTTAGGAACTAAGAATTTCCATTCAGGAAGACTAGTTTTTACATAAGATTTTTCTGGAATGAACTTGTAAACTAAATCACCATCAACTTTCCACTGTGGAAACATTTCAGGATCAGAACGAATTTTGGATCGAAGATCTACATACCAGTTATCATTTTGCTCTAAATCTATCTCAACTAACGATACTTCCGGAGGAATGCGAGACAATGCATCAGGTACCACATTTGACGTACCCTTTCTGTGTACCAATTCGAAATTATGTTCTCTTAACTTAACAGCCCATCGAGCCAACTTACCACTTGGATTTTTCATATTATTTAACCACAACAAGGAATAGCAGTCTGTGATTACCGTGAACTTACTTGCACCTTCTACGTAACAGCGAAAACGTTCTATTGCAAAGATTACTGCCAAACACTCCTTTTCTACAGTAGAATAATTTCTCTCTGTTCTGGACAAACTCCTACTGGCATAAGCGATTACCTTCTCCTCGCCATCTAAAATCTGTGTCAGAACACTACCTAGACCTACATTTGACGCATCACACTGTATCGTGAACATCTCACTATAGTCTGGCTGTGCTAAGACTGGAGCGGACACCAACAGCTGCTTGACCTTGACAAACGACTCCTCCGCCGCTTCAGACCAAGCGATCGGCTGATTTTTCTTTTTTCCTTTTAAAAGATCATTGATTGGAGCCATTAAAGTAGCAAAATCTTTGACAAAACGACGGTACCAAGAACAAAGACCTATCCAACATTTTATCTCCGTGGTAGTTCGAGGCCTGGGGTAGTTAATCATACAAGAAACTTTCTCAGGATCTGTTCTAAGAGAGTTTGAGCCAATAATAAAGCCAAGGAACTTGACTTCTGTCTTGAAGAACTCCGATTTTTCAAGGTTAATTGTAAGATTTGCCTCTTTCAATTTTAAACGGACTTCCTCCAGTAACTTTAAATGTGATTCTAAATCCGAACTGGCCAAACAAAGGTCATCAAGATAGGAATAGATATTAGGATATTTCGCACCAAAAATAGAATCAATTAACCTTTGTTGAGTTTGCGCAGCATTGCACAAACCAAAAGGAACCCTTTTAAACTGAAAGGATCCTCTACCTACAACAGAAAATGCAGTTTTTTGTTTGGATTCATTATCGAGAGGAATTTGCCAAAATGCCTTCCGAAGATCGATTGAAGAAATATACTTAGCACCTCTTAACATGCTCAAAATAGAATTTATATTAGGTAGTGGGTATGTATCGTGAACTGTGACGTCATTTAAGCCACGCCCATCGAAGCAGAAGCGAAATTCACCGTTGGCCTTCTTCACCAGTAGTACTGGGCTGCACCAAGGGCTATTTGAAGGTTCTATAACCCCAAGTCTTAACATATCATCAATTTCGTCGTTCAAAATTTTAGACATATAGGGTGAAAGTGGATAAGGACGTTTCCTAAAGGGCTTTGCACTCCCTGTATCAATTGTCAACTTTAATTGATCAGTACAACCTATATGGTCTTTACTAGAAATATCTTCAAATGATTTTATAACTGATTCCGCTCTTAGACGGTCAGGGTCACTCAAAGAATCTAAAGAGTGCAGAAAACTAAAAACTTTATTAGAATCCGGCACTGAAATAACATTTAACTCATTTTCAGTAAAACCGCATTGAACATGCCACGAATTTGCTTTAAAATCCACACAAATCTGAAAAAGCTTTGCAAAATCGCTTCCGAAAATGAAAGCTTGGGGTAGTGCAGAGACAACTAAAGCTCTTACAATTCGACATGTTTGGCCTACATAAATAGGTAAATCTACCTCACCATCAACGATTTTACGAGATCCATCGGCTGTACAAATTTTCTCAAAAGAGGAGTGCCTAATCTCTAAGTCAAAATGTTTTAAAATTTCAATTCCAGGGGAACCTACTACGGAACTAGTAGCACCCGAATCTAATAAAACGGTTATATTTTGATCATATAACTTAACTTGTATATAAGGGCGATTATCTAAGGGCTTTTCTATAAAAAGAGGGGAAATTTTATTTACACGCGACTGTTTGAAAAATTTTGATACAGTATTTTTCCATTCTTCCCAATCAACTAAGTTAAATTTATTTTTATTGCTTAGAGTTTTATTTACAGATGTGGTTATGGAAAAATCGGAATACTTACCAGTGCATGAACCACTAAAATGCACCTTCTTATTTAGTTTTTTGAACAAGATGGACAATTGCTAACTCGAACATCTGGAGCACCACATTTGTAACAAAATAATTTTCTCTTTAATTTGCAATCAGAAAAAACATGATTTAACTGACCGCAGTTGAAACAAGTTATTGGTTCTCGGTACCTTTGTGAAGGCCCTTCAGAATGTTCAAGGTCATTATTGCTTCTATTTAAAGGTTTCGAATTATTTCTTTCTTTTTGAAAATTAAAACTTCTATTATTTTTATGTTTAGAAAAATCATTATGTTTTTTAAATTGTTTTTGTTGATTCTCTTTTTTATATTCGAAATTTCTAGATTTAAAATTAGAATCGGTTCTATCGTTACCATAAAGAGTAGAAATATTGTGAGAAGAATCGTACTGTAAAATATTTGACTCATCAATTTTCCTACAACTATCAATCAGTTCATCGACTGTATTAAAATCTGAAATAGCAAGACGACTCGCATAGCCAAACAATAAATTTTTGCGAACATGTTTTACTTTTGTGCTTTCATGAGGAGGACGAGATAATCTGTTAAATAAAACTTCTAAATGACCACAAAAAATATGAACAGACTCGTTTTGTTTTTGCTTCCTTGCCCGAATCTCTGTCCAGACAACCTCATCATTTTCTGACAACAAAAAATCTTTTTTTAATCGCTCTACCAATGAATCCCAATTTGTAAGTGTACTTTTAATTCTCCTATACCAAGCGAATGCGTTCGTATTTATAAAAAACTCAACTGCTGATTGAAAAAGTTCGTCATTACTGACTTTTCGAGAAGCTGCCAATTCACTAACGCGTTCTAAAAATGAATAAAGATTTCTCGGATCTCCGTTAAATTTTATACCCCATTCTGAGATAGGAATATTTTTAGAATTACAAGAAATCACCGGTGGTGCAACATTAATTACTGGAGTTTGAAAAGTTGGGAAGAGAGGGGATGTCGGTCTCTGGTTTCCCTTAGTTGATTTTTCCATCAAATCATCCTCCAATTTAAGATAAGTAGCTTTAGTTTCCTTTTTAAAATTTGTTACCTCTACAGTATTATCTTCCGTATCAGTAACCGTAGCTTTTAATCGTTCGAGCCTCTGGCTCACGTGAGCAATACGCGACAAAAGTTTGACAAAAATCGAATCTTGACAGGTTCCTTCAAAATCTTCAATCTGTTCTGTAATTGAATCAACTGAAGTTTTAATTGCTTCTTTTTCAATAAAAAATGTATATTTATATGCATCTGGTACAACACATTTGCTTGGTTGAATTTTTTCCTTAGCTAAAAGACGCGCAAGTACTTTTCGCTTATCTGGGGTAGGTCTAGCTATACCAACATCTCTAATTTGTAGTTCATAATCTAACTCCGCTTCGTTCAAGTGTGAAGCACTTTTAATTACGTAATCCATTTTTAAAATGTTTTAAAATATATGAATGATTCAATTTTGAAAATATAAAATTAAAAAAATTAAATGAAAAATATTTTGAGGGCTATCAATTTAGAGAAAATATTTGCGGAATGCAAAAAGTATAAAATCTTTGCCACAAAAAAAATCAATAAAAAACAAAGTTAAAATTTTTTTGTGTGGTATCAATTTAATGATTTTTTGTTACAGAAAATAAAAATTTCTAAGTTTCTCTGTAGCAGTTGCTCGCTAGTTCTCGTAGGAAAATGATCAAAAAAATATTTATGCAATTGTAAAAAAAATCTTTGGGGTATCAAAATAGCGATCGAAATCCCTAGATAATAAAAAGTTAGGTTTTACTAAACCTTCTTTGTAAAAGCCGCACTTACATATTCAAGTTTTAAAATCTAATGTTCTAGCGAACCTATGCCAATAAATTTGGACAATATCCAAGCTATAATTTAATGCTTTCAAAAAATTAAGCTGTCAAAAAAAATTTTGAGCTTTCAAAAAAAATACCTAAAATCATATAAACTCAAACTCAATATTACCAAATTTTGCCGGACACGAGTCAACCAAATAGCGTATAAATTTTTTCAATATCTCTCTAATGCTACGCTATTTACGTACGCTAAATCTCTATAATGCATTAACTCTTATGCTCACCTAAACTAAAATAATACGCCTCGAAATGTTAAATTAAAAAACAAGACTTGACGCGGTCTTGTTTTCTTGTTTAAAAAAAATACAATCGATTTTTATAAAGTGTTGTTGTCAAGCGCAAAAAACATAACTTTTTATGAGCCACATTTTTCTTTTGCATGCTACTTTTAATTTTAAGCAGCAAGAATTATTTTTAAAGCCTGTATAGAAAACTTTTATTTATTTGACTAGAATAAAATATTTTCTGTTTAAAAAATTAAATTTCTATTTTCCTATTAGATCTCGTTCTCTAGTTATATATAAAACACACCTTGCCTACAGTCAGTTTATCAAAAAAATAACTTCAAAAATAACAAAGAAATTTTTTTTTAAATTAAAAAAATATTTTGTAGTTCCTCTTCCCACTCTGCTAAGCTTGGTTTTATATGAAAGCCCCACGTTGGGCGCCATAAATATGTGTAGCGTTTTTTTGACAGCTAACATAGCTACGGTAGCTGTTCGCCGGAGAGCACTGTGGGATTCGAATAAAGTGGTACAAAAATTAACAGAGAAGGTAATTGAAAATATGAATTATTTACTTTAACAAAAATGTTGAGCGCCACCCAATTTTATGTATATAAATATCTCGGGAACTAAAGATCATATCTGGTAAAATTAGGAAACCCAGTATTATTTAATTTGATTGGATGGTCTTATGTTCTCGAGATTATTGTAATCTGGTGATATTTAATTAACTGAAGTCAGTTAAATATCTCCAGAACTAAATATATTAAATACTGACTGTGTAGGTAGGTAATGGATATTTTATAAATTAAAATAAATGTGATTATATGACAGTTTCTAAATTTATTGTCTAAAACCTGAAAAAGATTTTACAAAAGTAACCATATTTTATTCTAGTCTTTCCCTAAGTTTTAACCTAGAAAATACCAAAAAAATTAAATCTAAGATGATTTTGACGTGTTATCATCACCGCAATTTACGTAACGCAAGCGGAGGCAACCTGTAAAAATTCATGAATTTTAAGTAGGCGCAGCGCAGATTTTAAACTGTACTTTTTATCAAAATCATCTCTAAAAAAAAATAGAGATTCTATAAAATAATAGCGAAAATGTACACATCTGTGCGTGACTTATTTCTTTATAAAAACCTGCAAAACCATAACTTCTTTAAGCTCCATGTAGTGGAAATAGCTGTATTTCTGCCGCGTACTGGTGACAGAAGTAATCTGGTCATGCAATGACCCGTTTCATAATGACGTAACTTTTGACTACGAGGTTTTACTCTAAACTTTTACTTCTATCTGGCAAGACAAATGTTGACTCTTGACACGTATCTTGTGACTAAGCTTTGACTCGTACCTGGCACCCTATATAGAGAAAATATCTTACTTAGTTTCTCTATATTAGCACCATGTAATTTGTTAGTTTATTAATTTTAGAATATACATGTTAATTTTATTTTGAATAAAAGTTTATTTTCTTAAGTCTTCAGAGTATTTTTATTTAATTGTTAAAAGATAGAAATATAGAGTTTATTTTTCCTTACCTCAACCTTGAGGGTAACTCCTAAAGATAAGCTCTCCACATAGTTTTAATATCGAGGAAGTTGTTGGGAAAACAAATCGCTTTCTGGCAGCAACAGGTAAAATTGATTTTGCAACACAGCAACCAAGACAGCAACACCGCTGCGCTCATTGATACCAAGATAGCCTGTGAGCAAGGAAAAAAATCTCACATTAGTAAGGCTAAATCTTGAGGATGTCTTTCGACAAGCACAAACAATAAACTGATAATTTCATAAAGAATATAAGTAGGTACTTACATAATTTCAGATAATGCTTCACTCAACACAAAAACAGAATATGGTTTTAACTAAATACAGCTCATCAGAACTTTCAATTGAAATCACTTAAATGTGAGCTGTGAGAAAATCTGCCGGTGGCGATTTGAAAATCACACATATAGTTGGCCGATATTTCCCACACTGAAACCTTTGTCTCCGTGCAGCAAGTTTGCCCCCAGATCTCCAAACTCAGGAGCAAAAAATGTCCTCGCATTTGTTCGATGTAGATACACCATGTATTTTCTCGATATTTGAAAACCGTGACCAGTGGCTCCTAACAAGTTTTATTATTTTAAATTAAACTAAAATTTTGCCAGTGACCGTCAAAAGGTTTTGCACATTTAATGATCATGATGAAATGTTGCAGATTCAATTTAATGAATTATATAAGACATCTCGTCTTTACTACTATAAAAAAAATATACAAATTATTATAAAATTATTTATGATAATAAAATGTTTTTAAATAGAATTTAATGTACTAAAAATAATCGAATGCAGTATTTTTAAGAAAATAAGGGCTGGGAAATAAAAATGCTGCAATCCTAATATTTTCGATAAAAAAAAAGTTGCTCCGATGGCAAAATTTTTTATATATCTGCGTTTCAGATGATACTACACAATAGTAGTGTAAGCTATGGTGATCCTAATTTTTTCGATAAAAAAAAATGCTCCGATTTCAAAAATTTTTATATATCTTTGCGTTTCAGATGATACTACACAATAGTAGTGTAAGCTATGTTGATCCTAATTTTTTCGATAAAAAAAAGTTGCTCAGATTTCAAAAATTTTTATATATCTTTGCGTTTCAGATGATACTACACAATAGTAGTGTAAGCTATGGTGATCCTAATTTTTTCGATAAAAAAAAAGTTGATCCGATTTCAAAAATTTTTATATATTTTTTTTTTTTTTACGGGTATGCGCACTCGCAAGGAGATCCCTATCACGCTCGAGGAGCGGCAAGTGTGCGAAAATGTTGGTGTGTGTTGGTTTTGAAACGGTTCAGGTTGTAACCTGCAGGGAAAACTGTCGCAGGGAGTTTATTCCACAGCGATGCTGTTCTCCAGAGATATGAATTCTGATATAATGAGGTTCTTGGTGCCTCTATTTTGACAATAAATTGATGGTTACCGTCTGTTTGACGTGTTCGCCTAGTAGGTGCTACTCCCGGGGGGATCATACGTGCCAACTCTTCAGAGCATTTTCCGTGATAATACCTGTAGAAGAGAGATAGATCGCCCACAGTTCTTCGATGTTCGAGTTTATCCAAGCTACGGGTAAGTGCGGGGTCATTGATCAGCTTGATAGCTCGTTTTTGCACGGTGTTCAAAGGCATTAAGGTATGTTTGGGTGCCGCACTCCATATATGTGAGCAGTACTCCATAGTCGGTCGAATCTGGGCTTTGTAGAGTGTCAGCAGTTGGCTTGGTGTATACAGATGTCTTGTACGAAATAGCACCCCAAGCTTTTGGGACGCCCTTTTAGCTATATCTGCCACGTGACTGTGCCAAGACATGTTGGTCTCTGCAGTGACTCCTAAGATGTTCAACTGGCTCTGCAATGCGACAGCACTTCCAGATAGCATGATGTTTGGCTCACCGGTGCTGGTCTTTTTTGAAAACAGGGCTGCTTGGGTTTTCTGCGCGTTGAACTGTACAAGGTTTTTGTTGCCCCAGTCCTCTATTATCTCCAAGTCGTTATTTATCTGTGATATTTCATTTAGTCTAAGGTAATGGAATTCACGTGCGGAGAGACATGTGGGTGGTATGACTGAGGAGACTACATTGCCATCATCTGCAAAGCAATAAAGTGGATTTACTGTTTTATCTATGAGGTCATTTATGTAAATCAGAAAAAGTGTTGGCAAAAGGATTGCTCCCTGTGGCACACCAGCATTTATTTGGTAAGAGTTGGAGTTCCGGCCATCCAGTGCAACATAAATGGATCTATCCTTAAGGTAACTTTCAAACCAAGTGCAAAGTCTCGGCGACAATCCCGTTGCTTTGAGCTTGTTGAGCAGATTTTCATGCCAGACTTTATCGAATGCTTTAGATATATCTAAGGCAATTGTTCTTGTTTCACCTCGCAACTCAATCGCTTTTTGCCATAAGTGAGTGACGTATGTAAGTAAATCGCCAGTTGACCTATATTTTCGAAATCCGTATTGCTTGTCGTTGATAATTTTGTACTTTTCCAAGTACTTGGTTAGGTGATTGTTCACAACTCTTTCCATTACTTTTGATATCACCGGAAGTATAGCAATTGGTCTATAATTTAACGGATCTGTCTTTTTTCCTTTCTTTGGAATGGGTTGTACTGCGGCAGACTTCCATGATGATGGATATACTCCTTGCCTATAAGATAAATTGAATAATTTTGCGAAAGTTGGGGTGAGTTCGCTAGCACAATTTTTGAGTACTATCGCGGGAATGCCATCTGGACCCATTGCTTTGTTTGTATCCAACTTTTTAAGGGATTTTCGTATTTCTCTGTGACAAAAGGGTACCTCTGGCATACTGTGGGAAACCCTTTCAATGAACGGTGGAGTTTTTCCATTTGGCACTGTTAGGTTTGAGTTGGAGGAAAAGATTTTGGCCAGCATATTGGCTTTTTCCTCTGATGTTGTGGCTAAGTGAGTATTTTTATCTGTAAGTGGTGGTATGGATAACTTGGTGAAGTTTGATCCAACGGATTTTGCAAGAGACCAAAAGGGCCTAGAACTACTTGGACAATTCAGCAACCTGTTTTTTATTCTTTGATTGTATGTTTCTTTGGCGGCGTCAATAGTAATTTTGCAACTATTTCTGGCTTCTATAAATTCTGTGTGGTTTTGAGCGGTTTGTTGTCGTTTCCAAAGGTTATATGCTCTGTGTTTTTTCTGTACAGCCGTTTGACACTGGCTGTTGAACCAAGGTTTTGCATTAGCTCTGCGTTTTATTGTATGTGGGATATATGCATCCATTCCAGATAAGATTACTTTTGTTATTTCATTACAGCAAATAGTGGGATCAGCTGTTTTAAAGCAAACCTCTTGCCATGGAAAATCCAGGTAAAACTGTTTAAGGTCATTCCATTTTGCCGATTTATAGTGCCACATTTTACGAGGAAGTGATTGTTGGCTTGGCGGTATGAACATTTCGCATTTTGTTCTTATAAGTTTATGATCGGATGAACCAAGTGGGGGATCTACTTGAATTGTGTACAAGTCAGGATTTGTAGTTAGGAACAAGTCTAAAAGCGCTGCAAATTCACCCCTTTCTGAGATACGGGTAGGTTCATCGACAAGCTGCGTTAGACCACAACTTATGGCAAAAGCTTCTGCTTCCCTGCCTTCATTATCTGTTTTGTTGTGGTGTTTTAGCCAGGGTATATTGTGGACGTTGAAATCGCCTAAAAAAACAATTTCCGCATGTGGATAGTTAGACTGTATACTATCACAGTTTTCGGATAATGTCGCAAAAAAGTTTTGATACTCGGTGTTACTTGGCAGTCGGTAAAGGCAGCAAATGAACTTGGTCGATGACTTTGAGGTGAATTTCAGCCATATGATATCAAGGTTCGCTGGTTCTAGCTTCTCCTCTCGATGACATGAAAGGTCATTTTTAATGTACACACAGATCCCAAAATTATGTCGAAATCGGTGGTGTAGGTCATAGCCGGGATAAAGATAGTTCACAGTAGGTGTTGCAGAACTGATTTTAGTTTCAGTGAGAACAAGGATGTCAGGTCTTTGTTCTTCAAGATGTTGGTGAACTGAATTCATGTTGGTACTTAATCCTCTTATATTGCTAAAATCAATTCTGAGTTGAGTTTTTGGTCTTCTTTTAATATCTTTGCATGAAGGACCCCCAGGATCACACGACGCCCGGAGATCCGAGTGGTCGGGTATTTTACCTCCGGAATATTTTGATCCTGGAGGCGCCATCATGCTTTGCGTTTCAGATGATACTACCCAATAGTAGTGTAAGCTATGATGATCCTAATTTTTTCGATAAAAAAAAAGTTGCTCCGATGTCAAAAATTTTTAAATATCTTGGCGTTTCAGATGATACTACACAATAATAGTGTAAGCTATGGTGATCCTAATTTTTTCGATAACAAAAAAGTTGCTCCGATTTCAAAAATTTTTATATATCTTTGCGTTTCAGATGATACTACACAATAGTAGTGTAGCTATGGTGATCCTAATTTTTTCGATAAAAAAAAAGTTGCTCCGATTTCAAAAATTTTTATATATCTTTGCGTTTCAGATGATACTACCCAATAGTAGTGTAAGCTATGATGATCCTAATTTTTTCGATAAAAAAAAAAGTTGCTCAGATTTCAAAATTTTTTATATATCTTTGCGTTTCAGATGATACTACACAATAGTAGTGTAGCTATGGTGATCCTAATTTTTTCGATTAAAAAAAAGTTGCTCCGATTTCAAAAATTTTTATATATCTTTGCGTTTCAGATGATATTACCCAATAGTAGTGTAAGCTATGATGATCCTAATATTTTCGATAAAAAAAAAGTTGCTCCGATGTCAAAATTTTTTATATATCTTTGCGTTTCAGATGATACTACACAATAGTAGTGTAAGCTATGGTGATCCTAATTTTTACGATAAAAAAAAGTTGCTCCGATTTCAAAAATTTTTATATATCTTTGCGTTTCAGATGATACTACACAATAGTAGTGTAAGCTATGAAGATCCTAATATTTTCGATAAAAAAAAAGTTGCTCCGATGTCAAAATTTTTTATATATCTTTGCGTTTCAGATGATACTACACAATAGTAGTGTAAGCTATGGTGATCCTAATTTTTACGATAAAAAAAAGTTGCTCCGATTTCAAAAATTTTTAGATATCTTTGCGTTTCAGATGATACTACACAATAGTAGTGTAAGCTATGGTGATCCTAATTTTTTCGATAAAAAAAAGTTTCTCCGATTGCAAATTTTTTTATATATCTTTGCGATTCAGATGATACTACACAATAGTAGTGTAAGCTATGGTGATCCTAATTTTTTCGATAAAAATAAAGGTGCTCCGATTTCAAAAATTTTTATATATCTTTGCGTTTCAGATGATACTACACAATAGTAGTGTAAGCTATGGTGATCCTAATTTTTTCGATAAAAAAAAAGTTGCTCCGATTTCAAAAATTTTTATATATCTTTGCGTTTCAGATGATACTACACAATAGTAGTGTAAGCTATGGTGAACCTAATTTTTTCGATAAAAAAAAAGTTGCTCCGATTTCAAAATTTTTTATATATCTTTGCGTTTCAGATGATACTACACAATAGTAGTGTAAGCTATGGTGATCCTAATTTTTTCGATAAAAAAAAAGTTGCTCCGATTTCAATTTTTTTTATATATCTTTGCGTTTCAGATGATACTACACAATAGTAGTGTAAGCTATGATGATCCTAATTTTTTCGATTAAAAAAAAAGTTGCTCCGATGTCAAAAATTTTTAAATATCTTTGCTTTTCAGATGATACTACACTATAGTAGTGTAAGCTATAATAATCTTAATTTTTTCGATAAAAAAAAAGTTGCTCCGATGTCAAAAATTTTTAAATATCTTTGCGTTTCAGATGATACTACACAATAATAGTGTAAGCTATGGTGATCCTAATTTTTTCGGTAAAAAAAAAGTTGCTCCGATTTCAAAATTTTTTATATATCTTTGCGTTTCAGATGATACTACACAATAGTAGTGTAAGCTATGATGATCCTAATTTTTTCGATAAAAAAAAAGTTGCTCCGATGTCAAAAATTGTTATATATCTTTGAGTTTCAGATGATACTACACAATAGTAGTGTAAGCTATGGTGATCCTAATTTTTACGATAAAAAAAAAGTTGCTCCGATTTCAAAAATTTTTATATATCTTTGCGTTTCAGATGATACTACACAATAGTAGTGTAAGCTATGGTGATCCTAATTTTTTCGATAAAAAAAAAGTTGCTCAGATTTCAAAATTTTTTATATATCTTTGCGTTTCAGATGATACTACACAATAGTAGTGTAGCTATGGTGATCCTAATTTTTTCGATAAAAAAAAAATTGCTCCGATTTCAAATTTTTTTTATATATCTTTGCGTTTCAGATGATACTACACAATAGTAGTGTAAGCTATGATGATCCTAATTTTTTCGATAAAAAAAAATGCTCCGATTTCAAAAATTTTTATATATCTTTGCGTTTCAGATGATACTACACAATAGTAGTGTAAGCTATGTTGATCCTAATTTTTTCGATAAAAAAAAGTTGCTCAGATTTCAAAAATTTTTATATATCTTTGCGTTTCAGATGATACTACACAATAGTAGTGTAAGCTATGGTGATCCTAATTTTTTCGATAAAAAAAAAGTTGATCCGATTTCAAAAATTTTTATATATTTTTTTTTTTTTACGGGTATGCGCACTCGCAAGGAGATCCCTATCACGCTCGAGGAGCGGCAAGTGTGCGAAAATGTTGGTGTGTGTTGGTTTTGAAACGGTTCAGGTTGTAACCTGCAGGGAAAACTGTCGCAGGGAGTTTATTCCACAGCGATGCTGTTCTCCAGAGATATGAATTCTGATATAATGAGGTTCTTGGTGCCTCTATTTTGACAATAAATTGATGGTTACCGTCTGTTTGACGTGTTCGCCTAGTAGGTGCTACTCCCGGGGGGATCATACGTGCCAACTCTTCAGAGCATTTTCCGTGATAATACCTGTAGAAGAGAGATAGATCGCCCACAGTTCTTCGATGTTCGAGTTTATCCAAGCTACGGGTAAGTGCGGGGTCATTGATCAGCTTGATAGCTCGTTTTTGCACGGTGTTCAAAGGCATTAAGGTATGTTTGGGTGCCGCACTCCATATATGTGAGCAGTACTCCATAGTCGGTCGAATCTGGGCTTTGTAGAGTGTCAGCAGTTGGCTTGGTGTATACAGATGTCTTGTACGAAATAGCACCCCAAGCTTTTGGGACGCCCTTTTAGCTATATCTGCCACGTGACTGTGCCAAGACATGTTGGTCTCTGCAGTGACTCCTAAGATGTTCAACTGGCTCTGCAATGCGACAGCACTTCCAGATAGCATGATGTTTGGCTCACCGGTGCTGGTCTTTTTTGAAAACAGGGCTGCTTGGGTTTTCTGCGCGTTGAACTGTACAAGGTTTTTGTTGCCCCAGTCCTCTATTATCTCCAAGTCGTTATTTATCTGTGATATTTCATTTAGTCTAAGGTAATGGAATTCACGTGCGGAGAGACATGTGGGTGGTATGACTGAGGAGACTACATTGCCATCATCTGCAAAGCAATAAAGTGAATTTACTGTTTTATCTATGAGGTCATTTATGTAAATCAGAAAAAGTGTTGGCAAAAGGATTGCTCCCTGTGGCACACCAGCATTTATTTGGTAAGAGTTGGAGTTCCGGCCATCCAGTGCAACATAAATGGATCTATCCTTAAGGTAACTTTCAAACCAAGTGCAAAGTCTCGGCGACAATCCCGTTGCTTTGAGCTTGTTGAGCAGATTTTCATGCCAGACTTTATCGAATGCTTTAGATATATCTAAGGCAATTGTTCTTGTTTCACCTCGCAACTCAATCGCTTTTTGCCATAAGTGAGTGACGTATGTAAGTAAATCGCCAGTTGACCTATATTTTCGAAATCCGTATTGCTTGTCGTTGATAATTTTGTACTTTTCCAAGTACTTGGTTAGGTGATTGTTCACAACTCTTTCCATTACTTTTGATATCACCGGAAGTATAGCAATTGGTCTATAATTTAACGGATCTGTCTTTTTTCCTTTCTTTGGAATGGGTTGTACTGCGGCAGACTTCCATGATGATGGATATACTCCTTGCCTATAAGATAAATTGAATAATTTTGCGAAAGTTGGGGTGAGTTCGCTAGCACAATTTTTGAGTACTATCGCGGGAATGCCATCTGGACCCATTGCTTTGTTTGTATCCAACTTTTTAAGGGATTTTCGTATTTCTCTGTGACAAAAGGGTACCTCTGGCATACTGTGGGAAACCCTTTCAATGAACGGTGGAGTTTTTCCATTTGGCACTGTTAGGTTTGAGTTGGAGGAAAAGATTTTGGCCAGCATATTGGCTTTTTCCTCTGATGTTGTGGCTAAGTGAGTATTTTTATCTGTAAGTGGTGGTATGGATAACTTGGTGAAGTTTGATCCAACGGATTTTGCAAGAGACCAAAAGGGCCTAGAACTACTTGGACAATTCAGCAACCTGTTTTTTATTCTTTGATTGTATGTTTCTTTGGCGGCGTCAATAGTAATTTTGCAACTATTTCTGGCTTCTATAAATTCTGTGTGGTTTTGAGCGGTTTGTTGTCGTTTCCAAAGGTTATATGCTCTGTGTTTTTTCTGTACAGCCGTTTGACACTGGCTGTTGAACCAAGGTTTTGCATTAGCTCTGCGTTTTATTGTATGTGGGATATATGCATCCATTCCAGATAAGATTACTTTTGTTATTTCATTACAGCAAATAGTGGGATCAGCTGTTTTAAAGCAAACCTCTTGCCATGGAAAATCCAGGTAAAACTGTTTAAGGTCATTCCATTTTGCCGATTTATAGTGCCACATTTTACGAGGAAGTGATTGTTGGCTTGGCGGTATGAACATTTCGCATTTTGTTCTTATAAGTTTATGATCGGATGAACCAAGTGGGGGATCTACTTGAATTGTGTACAAGTCAGGATTTGTAGTTAGGAACAAGTCTAAAAGCGCTGCAAATTCACCCCTTTCTGAGATACGGGTAGGTTCATCGACAAGCTGCGTTAGACCACAACTTATGGCAAAAGCTTCTGCTTCCCTGCCTTCATTATCTGTTTTGTTGTGGTGTTTTAGCCAGGGTATATTGTGGACGTTGAAATCGCCTAAAAAAACAATTTCCGCATGTGGATAGTTAGACTGTATACTATCACAGTTTTCGGATAATGTCGCAAAAAAGTTTTGATACTCGGTGTTACTTGGCAGTCGGTAAAGGCAGCAAATGAACTTGGTCGATGACTTTGAGGTGAATTTCAGCCATATGATATCAAGGTTCGCTGGTTCTAGCTTCTCCTCTCGATGACATGAAAGGTCATTTTTAATGTACACACAGATCCCAAAATTATGTCGAAATCGGTGGTGTAGGTCATAGCCGGGATAAAGATAGTTCACAGTAGGTGTTGCAGAACTGATTTTAGTTTCAGTGAGAACAAGGATGTCAGGTCTTTGTTCTTCAAGATGTTGGTGAACTGAATTCATGTTGGTACTTAATCCTCTTATATTGCTAAAATCAATTCTGAGTTGAGTTTTTGGTCTTCTTTTAATATCTTTGCATGAAGGACCCCCAGGATCACACGACGCCCGGAGATCCGAGTGGTCGGGTATTTTACCTCCGGAATATTTTGATCCTGGAGGCGCCATCATGCTTTGCGTTTCAGATGATACTACCCAATAGTAGTGTAAGCTATGATGATCCTAATTTTTTCGATAAAAAAAAAGTTGCTCCGATGTCAAAAATTTTTAAATATCTTGGCGTTTCAGATGATACTACACAATAATAGTGTAAGCTATGGTGATCCTAATTTTTTCGATAACAAAAAAGTTGCTCCGATTTCAAAAATTTTTATATATCTTTGCGTTTCAGATGATACTACACAATAGTAGTGTAGCTATGGTGATCCTAATTTTTTCGATAAAAAAAAAGTTGCTCCGATTTCAAAAATTTTTATATATCTTTGCGTTTCAGATGATACTACCCAATAGTAGTGTAAGCTATGATGATCCTAATTTTTTCGATAAAAAAAAAAGTTGCTCAGATTTCAAAATTTTTTATATATCTTTGCGTTTCAGATGATACTACACAATAGTAGTGTAGCTATGGTGATCCTAATTTTTTCGATTAAAAAAAAGTTGCTCCGATTTCAAAAATTTTTATATATCTTTGCGTTTCAGATGATATTACCCAATAGTAGTGTAAGCTATGATGATCCTAATATTTTCGATAAAAAAAAAGTTGCTCCGATGTCAAAATTTTTTATATATCTTTGCGTTTCAGATGATACTACACAATAGTAGTGTAAGCTATGGTGATCCTAATTTTTACGATAAAAAAAAGTTGCTCCGATTTCAAAAATTTTTATATATCTTTGCGTTTCAGATGATACTACACAATAGTAGTGTAAGCTATGAAGATCCTAATATTTTCGATAAAAAAAAAGTTGCTCCGATGTCAAAATTTTTTATATATCTTTGCGTTTCAGATGATACTACACAATAGTAGTGTAAGCTATGGTGATCCTAATTTTTACGATAAAAAAAAGTTGCTCCGATTTCAAAAATTTTTAGATATCTTTGCGTTTCAGATGATACTACACAATAGTAGTGTAAGCTATGGTGATCCTAATTTTTTCGATAAAAAAAAGTTTCTCCGATTGCAAATTTTTTTATATATCTTTGCGATTCAGATGATACTACACAATAGTAGTGTAAGCTATGGTGATCCTAATTTTTTCGATAAAAATAAAGGTGCTCCGATTTCAAAAATTTTTATATATCTTTGCGTTTCAGATGATACTACACAATAGTAGTGTAAGCTATGGTGATCCTAATTTTTTCGATAAAAAAAAAGTTGCTCCGATTTCAAAAATTTTTATATATCTTTGCGTTTCAGATGATACTACACAATAGTAGTGTAAGCTATGGTGAACCTAATTTTTTCGATAAAAAAAAAGTTGCTCCGATTTCAAAATTTTTTATATATCTTTGCGTTTCAGATGATACTACACAATAGTAGTGTAAGCTATGGTGATCCTAATTTTTTCGATAAAAAAAAAGTTGCTCCGATTTCAATTTTTTTTATATATCTTTGCGTTTCAGATGATACTACACAATAGTAGTGTAAGCTATGATGATCCTAATTTTTTCGATTAAAAAAAAAGTTGCTCCGATGTCAAAAATTTTTAAATATCTTTGCTTTTCAGATGATACTACACTATAGTAGTGTAAGCTATAATAATCTTAATTTTTTCGATAAAAAAAAAGTTGCTCCGATGTCAAAAATTTTTAAATATCTTTGCGTTTCAGATGATACTACACAATAATAGTGTAAGCTATGGTGATCCTAATTTTTTCGGTAAAAAAAAAGTTGCTCCGATTTCAAAAATTTTTATATATCTTTGCGTTTCAGATGATACTACACAATAGTAGTGTAAGCTATGATGATCCTAATTTTTTCGATAAAAAAAAAGTTGCTCCGATGTCAAAAATTGTTATATATCTTTGAGTTTCAGATGATACTACACAATAGTAGTGTAAGCTATGGTGATCCTAATTTTTACGATAAAAAAAAAGTTGCTCCGATTTCAAAAATTTTTATATATCTTTGCGTTTCAGATGATACTACACAATAGTAGTGTAAGCTATGGTGATCCTAATTTTTTCGATAAAAAAAAAGTTGCTCAGATTTCAAAATTTTTTATATATCTTTGCGTTTCAGATGATACTACACAATAGTAGTGTAGCTATGGTGATCCTAATTTTTTCGATAAAAAAAAAATTGCTCCGATTTCAAATTTTTTTATATATCTTTGCGTTTCAGATGATACTACACAATAGTAGTGTAAGCTATGATGATCCTAATTTTTTCGATAAAAAAAAAGTTGCTCCGATGTCAAAAATTTTTAAATATCTTTGCGTTTCAGATGATACTACACAATAATAGTGTAAGCTATGGTAATCCTAATTTTTTCGATAAAAAAAAAGTTGCTCCGATTTCAAAAATTTTTATATATCTTTGCGTTTCAGATGATACTACACAATAGTAGTGTAGCAATGGTGATCCTAATTTTTTCGATAAAAAAAAAGTTGCTCCGATTTCAAAATTTTTTATATATCTTTGCGTTTCAGATGATACTACACAATAGTAGTGTAAGCTATGGTGATCCTAATTTTTTCGATAAAAAAAAGTTCCTCCGATTGCAAATTTTTTTATATATCTTTGCGATTCAGATGATACTACACAATAGTAGTGTAAGCTATGGTGATCCTAATTTTTACGATAAAAAAAAAGTTGCTCCGATTTCAAAAATTTTTATATATCTTTGCGTTTCAGATGATACTACACAATAGTAGTGTAAGCTATGGTGATCCTAATTTTTTCGATAAAAAAAAGTTCCTCCGATTGCAAATTTTTTTATATATCTTTGCGATTCAGATGATACTACACAATAGTAGTGTAAGCTATGGTGATCCTAATTTTTTCGATAAAAATAAAGGTGCTCCGATTTCAAAAATTTTTATATATCTTTGCGTTTTAGATGATACTACACAATAGTAGTGTAAGCTATGGTGATCCTAATTTTTTCGATAAAAAAAAAGTTGCTCCGATTTCAAAATTTTTTATATATCTTTGCGTTTCAGATGATACTACACAATAGTAGTGTAAGCTATAGTGACCTAATTTTTTCGATAAAAAAAAGTGGCTCAGATTTCAAAAATTTTTATATATCTTTGCGTTTCAGATGATACTACACAATAGTAGTGTAAGCTATGGTGATCCTAATTTTTTCGATAAAAAAAAAGTTGCTCCGATTTCAAAATTTTTTATATATCTTTGCGTTTCAGATGATACTACACAATAGTAGTGTAAGCTATGGTGATCCTAATTTTTTCGATAAAAAAAAGTTCCTCCGATTGCAAATTTTTTTATATATCTTTGCGATTCAGATGATACTACACAATAGTAGTGTAAGCTATGGTGATCCTAATTTTTTCGATAAAAATAAAGGTGCTCCGATTTCAAAAATTTTTATATATCTTTGCGTTTCAGATGATACTACACAATAGTAGTGTAAGCTATGGTGATCCTAATTTTTTCGATAAAAAAAAAGTTGCTCCGATTTCAAAATTTTTTATATATCTTTGCGTTTCAGATGATACTACACAATAGTAGTGTAAGCTATGGTGACCTAATTTTTTCGATAAAAAAAAGTGGCTCAGATTTCAAAAATTTTTATATATCTCTGCGTTTCAGATGATACTACACAATAGTAGTGTAAGCTATGATGATCCTAATTTTTTCGATAAAAAAAAAGTTGCTCCGATTTCAAAATTTTTTATATATCTTTGCGTTTCAGATGATACTACACAATAGTAGTGTAAGCTATAGTGATCCTAATTTTTTCGATAAAAAAAAAGTTGCTCCGATTTCAAAATTTTTTATATATCTTTGCGTTTCAGATGATACTACACAATAGTAGTGTAAGCTATGGTGATCCTAATTTTTTCGATAAAAAAAAAGTTGCTCCGATTTCAAAAATTTTTATATATCTTTGCGTTTCAGATGATACTACACAATAGTAGTGTAGCTATGGTGATCCTAATTTTTTCGATAAAAAAAAAGTTGCTCCGATTTCAAAAATTTTTATATATCTTTGCGTTTCAGATGATACTACACAATAGTAGTGTAAGCTATGATGATCCTAATTTTTTCGATAAAAAAAAAGTTGCTCCGATGTCAAAAATTGTTATATATCTTTGAGTTTCAGATGATACTACACAATAGTAGTGTAAGCTATGGTGATCCTAATTTTTACGATAAAAAAAAAGTTGCTCCGATTTCAAAATTTTTTATATATTTTTGCGTTTCAGATGATACTACACAATAGTAGTGTAAGCTATGATGATCCTAATTTTTTCGATAAAAAAAAGTTGCTCCGATGTCAAAAATTGTTATATATCTTTGAGTTTCAGATGATACTACACAATAGTAGTGTAAGCTATGGTGATCCTAATTTTTACGATAAAAAAAAAGTTGCTCCGATTTCAAAATTTTTTATATATCTTTGCGTTTCAGATGATACTACACAATAGTAGTGTAAGCTACGATGATCCTAATTTTTTCGATAAAAAAAAAGTTGCTCCGATGTCAAAAATTGTTATATATCTTTGAGTTTCAGATGATACTACACAATAGTAGTGTAAGCTATGGTGATTCTAATTTTTACGATAAAAAAAAAGTTGCTCCGATTTCAAAATTTTTTATATATCTTTGCGTTTCAGATGATACTACGCAATAGTAGTGTAAGCTATGGTGATCCTAATTTTTTCGATAAAAAAAAAGTTGCTCCGATTTCAAAATTTTTTATATATCTTTGCGTTTCAGATGATACTACACAATAGTAGTGTAAGCTATGGTGACCTAATTTTTTCGATAAAAAAAAGTGGCTCAGATTTCAAAAATTTTTATATATCTTTGCGTTTCAGATGATACTACACAATAGTAGTGTAAGCTATGGTGATCCTAATTTTTTCGATAAAAAAAATGTTGCTCCGATTTCAAAATTTTTTATATATCTTTGCGTTTCAGATGATACTACACAATAGTAGTGTAAGCTATGGTGATCCTAATTTTTTCGATAAAAAAAAGTTCCTCCGATTGCAAATTTTTTTATATATCTTTGCGATTCAGATGATACTACACAATAGTAGTGTAAGCTATGGTGATCCTAATTTTTTCGATAAAAATAAAGGTGCTCCGATTTCAAAATTTTTTATATATCTTTGCGTTTCAGATGATACTACACAATAGTAGTGTAAGCTATGGTGATCCTAATTTTTTCGATAAAAAAAAAGTTGCTCCGATTTCAAAATTTTTTATATATCTTTGCGTTTCAGATGATACTACACAATAGTAGTGTAAGCTATGGTGACCTAATTTTTTCGATAAAAAAAAGTGGCTCAGATTTCAAAAATTTTTATATATCTTTGCGTTTCAGATGATACTACACAATAGTAGTGTAAGCTATGGTGATCCTAATTTTTTCGATAAAAAAAAAGTTGCTCCGATTTCAAAATTTTTTATATATCTTTGCGTTTCAGATGATACTACACAATAGTAGTGTAAGCTATGGTGATCCTAATTTTTTCGATAAAAAAAAAGTTGCTCCGATTTCAAAAATTTTTATATATCTTTGCGTTTCAGATGATACTACACAATAGTAGTGTAAGCTATGGTGATCCTAATTTTTTCGATAAAAAAAAGTTGCTCCGATTTCAAAAATTTTTATATATCTTTGCGTTTCAGATGATACTACACAATAGTAGTGTAGCTATGGTGATCCTAATTTTTTCGATAAAAAAAAAGTTGGTCCGATTTCAAAATTTTTTATATATCTTTGCGTTTCAGATGATACTACACAATAGTAGTGTAAGCTATGATGATCCTAATTTTTTCGATAAAAAAAAAGTTGCTCCGATGTCAAAAATTGTTATATATCTTTGAGTTTCAGATGATACTACACAATAGTAGTGTAAGCTATGGTGATCCTAATTTTTACGATAAAAAAAAAGTTGCTCCGATTTCAAAATTTTTTATATATCTTTGCGTTTCAGATGATACTACACAATAGTAGTGTAAGCTATGATGATCCTAATTTTTTCGATAAAAAAAAAGTTGCTCCGATGTCAAAAATTGTTATATATCTTTGAGTTTCAGATGATACTACACAATAGTAGTGTAAGCTATGGTGATCCTAATTTTTACGATAAAAAAAAAGTTGCTCCGATTTCAAATTTTTTTATATATCTTTGCGTTTCAGATGATACTACACAATAGTAGTGTAAGCTATGATGATCCTAATTTTTTCGATAAAAAAAAAGTTGCTCCGATGTCAAAAATTGTTATATATCTTTGAGTTTCAGATGATACTACACAATAGTAGTGTAAGCTATGGTGATCCTAATTTTTACGATAAAAAAAAAGTTGCTCCGATTTCAAAAATTTTTATATATCTTTGCGTTTCAGATGATACTACACAATAGTAGTGTAAGCTATGGTGATCCTAATTTTTTCGATAAAAAAAAAGTTGCTCAGATTTCAAAATTTTTTATATATCTTTGCGTTTCAGATGATACTACACAATAGTAGTGTAGCTATGGTGATCCTAATTTTTTCGATAAAAAAAAATTGCTCCGATTTCAAATTTTTTTATATATCTTTGCGTTTCAGATGATACTACACAATAGTAGTGTAAGCTATGATGATCCTAATTTTTTCGATAAAAAAAAAGTTGCTCCGATTTCAAAATTTTTTATATATCTTATCGTTTCAGATGATACTACACAATAGTGGTGTAAGCTATGGTGATCCTAATTTTTTCGACAAAAAAAAGTTGCTCCGAATTCAAATTTTTTTATATATCTTTGCGTTTCAGATGATACTACCCAATAGTAGTGTAAGCTATGATGATCCTAATTTTTTCGATAAAAAAAAAGTTGCTCCGATTTCAAATTTTTTTATATATCTTTGCGTTTCAGATGATACTACACAATAGTAGTGTAAGCTTTGATGATCCTAATTTTTTCGATAAAAAAAAAGTTGCTCCGATGTCAAAAATTGTTATATATCTTTGAGTTTCAGATGATACTACACAATAGTAGTGTAAGCTATGGTGATCCTAATTTTTTCGATAAAAAAAAAGTTGCTCAGATTTCAAAATTTTTTATATATCTTTGCGTTTCAGATGCTACTACACAATAGTAGTGTAAGCTATGGTGATCCTAATTTTTTCGACAAAAAAAAGTTGCTCCGAATTCAAATTTTTTTATATACCTTTGCGTTTCAGATGATACTACCCAATAGTAGTGTAAGCTATGATGATCCTAATTTTTTCGATAAAAAAAAAATTGCTCCGATTTCAAATTTTTTTATATATCTTTGCGTTTCAGATGATACTACACAATAGTAGTGTAAGCTATGATGATCCTAATTTTTTCGATAAAAAAAAAGTTGCTCCGATTTCAAAATTTTTTATATATCTTATCGTTTCAGATGATACTACACAATAGTAGAGTAAGCTATGGTGATCCTAATTTTTTCGACAAAAAAAAGTTGCTCCGAATTCAAATTTTTTTATATATCTTTGCGTTTCAGATGATACTACCCAATAGTAGTGTAAGCTATGATGATCCTAATTTTTTCGATAAAAAAAAAGTTGCTCCGATTTCAAAATTTTTTATATATCTTTGCGTTTCAGATGATACTACACAATAGTAGTGTAAGCTATGATGATCCTAATTTTTTCGATAAAAAAAAAGTTGCTCCGATGTCAAAAATTGTTATATATCTTTGAGTTTCAGATGATACTACACAATAGTAGTGTAAGCTATGGTGATCCTAATTTTTACGATAAAAAAAAAAGTTGCTCCGATTTCAAAAATTTTTATATATCTTTGCGTTTCAGATGATACTACACAATAGTAGTGTAAGCTATGGTGATCCTAATTTTTTCGATAAAAAAAAAGTTGCTCAGATTTCAAATTTTTTTATATATCTTTGCGTTTCAGATGATACTACACAATAGTAGTGTAGCTATGGTGATCCTAATTTTTTCGATAAAAAAAAAATTGCTCCGATTTCAAATTTTTTTATATATCTTTGCGTTTCAGATGATACTACACAATAGTAGTGTAAGCTATGATGATCCTAATTTTTTCGATAAAAAAAAAGTTGCTCCGATTTCAAAATTTTTTATATATCTTTGCGTTTCAGATGCTACTACACAATAGTAGTGTAAGCTATGGTGATCCTAATTTTTTCGACAAAAAAAAGTTGCTCCGAATTCAAATTTTTTTATATACCTTTGCGTTTCAGATGATACTACCCAATAGTAGTGTAAGCTATGATGATCCTAATTTTTTCGATAAAAAAAAGTTGCTCCGATTACAAATTTTTTTATATATCTTTGCGTTTCAGATGATACTACCCAATAGTAGTGTAAGCTATGATGATCCTAATTTTTACGATAAAAAAAAAGTTGCTCCGATTTCAAAAATTTTTATATATCTTTGCGTTTCAGATGATACTACACAATAGTAGTGTAAGCTATGGTGATCCTAATTTTTTCGATAAAAAAAAAGTTGCTCAGATTTCAAAATTTTTTATATATCTTTGCGTTTCAGATGATACTACACAATAGTAGTGTAGCTATGGTGATCCTAATTTTTTCGATAAAAAAAAAATTGCTCCGATTTCAAATTTTTTTATATATCTTTGCGTTTCAGATGATACTACACAATAGTAGTGTAAGCTATGATGATCCTAATTTTTTCGATAAAAAAAAAGTTGCTCCGATTTCAAAATTTTTTATATATCTTATCGTTTCAGATGATACTACACAATAGTGGTGTAAGCTATGGTGATCCTAATTTTTTCGACAAAAAAAAGTTGCTCCGAATTCAAATTTTTTTATATATCTTTGCGTTTCAGATGATACTACCCAATAGTAGTGTAAGCTATGATGATCCTAATTTTTTCGATAAAAAAAAAGTTGCTCCGATTTCAAATTTTTTTATATATCTTTGCGTTTCAGATGATACTACACAATAGTAGTGTAAGCTTTGATGATCCTAATTTTTTCGATAAAAAAAAAGTTGCTCCGATGTCAAAAATTGTTATATATCTTTGAGTTTCAGATGATACTACACAATAGTAGTGTAAGCTATGGTGATCCTAATTTTTTCGATAAAAAAAAAGTTGCTCAGATTTCAAAATTTTTTATATATCTTTGCGTTTCAGATGCTACTACACAATAGTAGTGTAAGCTATGGTGATCCTAATTTTTTCGACAAAAAAAAGTTGCTCCGAATTCAAATTTTTTTATATACCTTTGCGTTTCAGATGATACTACCCAATAGTAGTGTAAGCTATGATGATCCTAATTTTTTCGATAAAAAAAAAATTGCTCCGATTTCACATTTTTTTATATATCTTTGCGTTTCAGATGATACTACACAATAGTAGTGTAAGCTATGATGATCCTAATTTTTTCGATAAAAAAAAAGTTGCTCCGATTTCAAAATTTTTTATATATCTTATCGTTTCAGATGATACTACACAATAGTAGTGTAAGCTATGGTGATCCTAATTTTTTCGACAAAAAAAAGTTGCTCCGAATTCAAATTTTTTTATATATCTTTGCGTTTCAGATGATACTACCCAATAGTAGTGTAAGCTATGATGATCCTAATTTTTTCGATAAAAAAAAAGTTGCTCCGATTTCAAAATTTTTTATATATCTTTGCGTTTCAGATGATACTACACAATAGTAGTGTAAGCTATGATGATCCTAATTTTTTCGATAAAAAAAAAGTTGCTCCGATGTCAAAAATTGTTATATATCTTTGAGTTTCAGATGATACTACACAATAGTAGTGTAAGCTATGGTGATCCTAATTTTTACGATAAAAAAAAAAGTTGCTCCGATTTCAAACATTTTTATATATCTTTGCGTTTCAGATGATACTACACAATAGTAGTGTAAGCTATGGTGATCCTAATTTTTTCGATAAAAAAAAAGTTGCTCAGATTTCAAATTTTTTTATATATCTTTGCGTTTCAGATGATACTACACAATAGTAGTGTAGCTATGGTGATCCTAATTTTTTCGATAAAAAAAAAATTGCTCCGATTTCAAATTTTTTTATATATCTTTGCGTTTCAGATGATACTACACAATAGTAGTGTAAGCTATGATGATCCTAATTTTTTCGATAAAAAAAAAGTTGCTCCGATTTCAAAATTTTTTATATATCTTTGCGTTTCAGATGCTACTACACAATAGTAGTGTAAGCTATGGTGATCCTAATTTTTTCGACAAAAAAAAGTTGCTCCGAATTCAAATTTTTTTATATACCTTTGCGTTTCAGATGATACTACCCAATAGTAGTGTAAGCTATGATGATCCTAATTTTTTCGATAAAAAAAAGTTGCTCCGATTACAAATTTTTTTATATATCTTTGCGTTTCAGATGATACTACATAATAGTAGTGTAAGCTATGATGATCCTAATTTTTTCGATAACAAAAAAGTTGCTCCGATTTCAAAAATTTTTATATATCTTTGCGTTTCAGATGATACTACACAATAGTAGTGTAGCTATGGTGATCCTAATTTTTTCGATAAAAAAAAAGTTGCTCCGATTTCAAAAATTTTTATATATCTTTGCGTTTCAGATGATACTACCCAATAGTAGTGTATGCTATTATGATCCTAATTTTTTCAATAAAAAAAAAGTTGCTCAGATTTCAAAATTTTTTATATATCTTTGCGTTTCAGATGATACTACACAATAGTAGTGTAGCTATGGTGATCCTAATTTTTTCTATAAAAAAAAAGTTGCTCCGATTTCAAATTTTTTTATATATCTTTGCGATTCAGATGATACTACACAATAGTAGTGTAAGCTATGATGATCCTAATTTTTTCGATAAAAAAAAAGTTGCTCCGATGTCAAAAATTTTTAAATATCTTTGCGTTTCAGATGATACTACACAATAATAGTGTAAGCTATGGTGATCCTAATTTTTTCGATAAAAAAAAAGTTGCTCCGATTTCAAAAATTTTTATATATCTTTGCGTTTCAGATGATACTACCCAATAGTAGTGTAAGCTATGATGATTCTAATATTTTCGATAAAAAAAAAAGTTGCTCCGATGTCAAAATTTTTTATATATCTGCGTTTCAGATGATACTACACAATAGTAGTGTAAGCTATGGTGATCCTAATTTTTTCGATAAAAAAAAATGCTCCGATTTCAAAAATTTTTATATATCTTTGCGTTTCAGATGATACTACACAATAGTAGTGTAAGCTATGTTGATCCTAATTTTTTCGATAAAAAAAAGTTGCTCAGATTTCAAAAATTTTTATATATCTTTGCGTTTCAGATGATACTACACAATAGTAGTGTAGCTATGGTGATCCTAATTTTTTCAATAAAAAAAAAGTTGCTCCAATTTCAAATTTTTTTATATATCTTTGCGTTTCAGATGATACTACACAATAGTAGTGTAAGCTATAATGATCCTAATTTTTTCGATAAAAAAAAAGTTGCTCCGATTTCAAAATTTTTTATATATCTTTGCGTTTCAGATGATACTACACAATAATAGTGTAAGCTATGGCGATCCTAATTTTTTCGATAAAAAAAAAGTTGCTCCGATTTCAAAAATGTTTATATATCTTTGCGTTTCAGATGATACTACACAATAGTAGTGTAGCTATGGTGATCCTAATTTTTTCGATAAAAAAAAAGTTGCTCCGATTTCAAAATTTTTTATATATCTTTGCGTTTCAGATGATACTACCCAATAGTAGTGTAAGCTATGATGATCCTAATTTTTTCGATAAAAAAAAAGTTGCTCCGATCTCAAAATTTTTTTAATATATTTGCGTTTCAGATGATACTACACAATAATAGTGTAAGCTATGGTGATCCTAATTTTTTCGATAACAAAAAAGTTGCTCCGATTTCAAAAATTTTTATATATCTTTGCGTTTCAGATGATACTACACAATAGTAGTGTAGCTATGGTGATCCTAATTTTTTCGATTAAAAAAAAGTTGCTCAGATTTCATAATTTTTTATATATCTTTGCGTTTCAGATGATACTACACAATAGTAGTGTAGCTATGGTGATCCTAATTTTTTCGATTAAAAAAAAGTTGCTCCTATTTCAAATTTTTTTATATATCTTTGCGTTTCAGATGATACTACACAATAGTAGTGTAAACTATGATGATCCTAATTTTTTCGATAAAAAAAAAGTTGCTCCGATGTCAAAAATTTTTAAATATCTTTGCGTTTCAGATGATACTACACAATAATAGTGTAGCTATGGTGATCCTAATTTTTTCGATAAAAAAAAAGTTGCTCCGATTTCAAAAATTTTTATATATCTTTGCGTTTCAGATGATACTACCCAATAGTAGTGTAAGCTATGATGATCCTAATATTTTCGATAAAAAAAAAGTTGCTCCGATGTCAAATTTTTTTATATATCTTTGCGTTTCAGATGATACTACACAATAGTAGTGTAAGCTATGATGATCCTAATTTTTACGATAAAAAAAAAGTTGCTCCGATTTCAAAATTTTTTATATATCTTTGCGTTTCAGATGATACTACACAATAGTAGTGTAAGCTATGGTGATCCTAATTTTTTCGATAAAAAAAAGTTCCTCCGATTGCAAATTTTTTTATATATCTTTGCGATTCAGATGATACTACACAATAGTAGTGTAAGCTATGGTGATCCTAATTTTTTCGATAAAAATAAAGGTGCTCCGATTTCAAAAATTTTTATATATCTTTGCGTTTCAGATGATACTACACAATAGTAGTGTAAGCTATGGTGATCCTAATTTTTTCGATAAAAAAAAAGTTGCTCCGATTTCAAAATTTTTTATATATCTTTGCGTTTCAGATGATACTACACAATAGTAGTGTAAGCTATGGTGATCCTAATTTTTACGATAAAAAAAAAGTTGCTCCGATTTCAAAAAATTTTATATATCTTTGCGTTTCAGATGATACTACACAATAGTAGTGTAAGCTATGGTGATCCTAATTTTTTCGATAAAAAAAAAGTTGCTCAGATTTCAAAATTTTTTATATATCTTTGCGTTTCAGATGATACTACACAATAGTAGTGTAGCTATGGTGATCCTAATTTTTTCGATAAAAAAAAATTGCTCCGATTTCAAATTTTTTTATATATCTTTGCGTTTCAGATGATACTACACAATAGTAGTTAGTGTAAGCTATGATGATCCTAATATTTTCGATAAAAAAAAAGTTGCTCCGATTTCAAAATTTTTTATATATCTTATCGTTTCAGATGATACTACACAATAGTAGTGTAAGCTATGGTGATCCTAATTTTTTCGACAAAAAAAAGTTGCTCCGAATTCAAATTTTTTTATATATCTTTGCGTTTCAGATGATACTACCCAATAGTAGTGTAAGCTATGATGATCCTAATTTTTTCGATAAAAAAAAAGTTGCTCCGATTTTAAAATTTTTTATATATCTTTGCGTTTCAGATGATACTACACAATAGTAGTGTAAGCTATGATGATCCTAATTTTTTCGATAAAAAAAAAGTTGCTCCGATGTCAAAAATTGTTATATATCTTTGAGTTTCAGATGATACTACACAATAGTAGTGTAAGCTATGGTGATCCTAATTTTTACGATAAAAAAAAAGTTGCTCCGATTTCAAAATTTTTTATATATTTTTGCGTTTCAGATGATACTACACAATAGTAGTGTAAGCTATGGTGATCCTAATTTTTTCGATAAAAAAAAAGTTGCTCAGATTTCAAATTTTTTTATATATCTTTGCGTTTCAGATGATACTACACAATAGTAGTGTAGCTATGGTGATCCTAATTTTTTCGATAAAAAAAAAATTGCTCCGATTTCAAATTTTTTTATATATCTTTGCGTTTCAGATGATACTACACAATAGTAGTGTAAGCTATGGTGATCCTAATTTTTTCGACAAAAAAAAGTTGCTCCGAATTCAAATTTTTTTATATACCTTTGCGTTTCAGATGATACTACCCAATAGTAGTGTAAGCTATGATGATCCTAATTTTTTCGATAAAAAAAAAGTTGCTCCGATTTCAAATTTTTTTATATATCTTTGCGTTTCAGATGATACTACACAATAGTAGTGTAAGCTATGATGATCCTAATTTTTTCGACAACAAAAAAGTTGCTCCGATTTCAAAAATTTTTATATATCTTTGCGTTTCAGATGATACTACACAATAGTAGTGTAGCTATGGTGATCCTAATTTTTTCGATAAAAAAAAAGTTGCTCCGATTTCAAAATTTTTTATATATCTTTGCGTTTCAGATGCTACTACACAATAGTAGTGTAAGCTATGGTGATCCTAATTTTTTCGACAAAAAAAAGTTGCTCCGAATTCAAATTTTTTTATATACCTTAGCGTTTCAGATGATACTACCCAATAGTAGTGTAAGCTATGATGATCCTAATTTTTTCGATAACAAAAAAGTTGCTCCGATTTCAAAAATTTTTATATATCTTTGCGTTTTAGATGATACTACACAATAGTAGTGTAGCTATGATGATCCTAATTTTTTCGATAAAAAAAAAGTTGCTCCGATTTCAAAATTTTTTATATATCTTTGCGTTTCAGATGCTACTACACAATAGTAGTGTAAGCTATGTTGATCCTAATTTTTTCGATAAAAAAAAGTTGCTCAGATTTCAAAAATTTTTATATATCTTTGCGTTTCAGATGATACTACACAATAGTAGTGTAAGCTATGGTGATCCTAATTTTTTCGATAAAAAAAAAGTTGCTCCGATTTCAAAATTTTTTATATATCTTTGCGTTTCAGATGATACTACACAATAGTAGTGTAAGCTATGGTGATCCTAATTTTTTCGATAAAAAAAAGTTCCTCCGATTGCAAATTTTTTTATATATCTTTGCGATTCAGATGATACTACACAATAGTAGTGTAAGCTATGGTGATCCTAATTTTTTCGATAAAAATAAAGGTGCTCCGATTTCAAAAATTTTTATATATCTTTGCGTTTCAGATGATACTACACAATAGTAGTGTAAGCTATGGTGATCCTAATTTTTTCGATAAAAAAAAAGTTGCTCCGATTTCAAAAATTTTTATATATCTTTGCGTTTCAGATGATACTACACAATAGTAGTGTAAGCTATGGTGATCCTAATTTTTTCGACAAAAAAAAGTTGCTCCGATGTCAAAAATTGTTATATATCTTTGAGTTTCAGATGATACTACACAATAGTAGTGTAAGCTATGGTGATCCTAATTTTTACGATAAAAAAAAAGTTGCTCCGATGTCAAAAATTGTTATATATCTTTGAGTTTCAGATGATACTACACAATAGTAGTGTAAGCTATGGTGATCCTAATTTTTACGATAAAAAAAAAGTTGCTCCGATTTCAAAATTTTTTATATATTTTTGCGTTTCAGATGATACTACACAATAGTAGTGTAAGCTATGATGATCCTAATTTTTTCGATAAAAAAAAGTTGCTCCGATGTCAAAAATTGTTATATATCTTTGAGTTTCAGATGATACTACACAATAGTAGTGTAAGCTATGGTGATCCTAATTTTTACGATAAAAAAAAAGTTGCTCCGATTTCAAAATTTTTTATATATCTTTGCGTTTCAGATGATACTACACAATAGTAGTGTAAGCTATGATGATCCTAATTTTTTCGATAAAAAAAAAGTTGCTCCGATGTCAAAAATTGTTATATATCTTTGAGTTTCAGATGATACTACACAATAGTAGTGTAAGCTATGGTGATTCTAATTTTTACGATAAAAAAAAAGTTGCTCCGATTTCAAAATTTTTTATATATCTTTGCGTTTCAGATGATACTACGCAATAGTAGTGTAAGCTATGGTGATCCTAATTTTTTCGATAAAAAAAAAGTTGCTCCGATTTCAAAATTTTTTATATATCTTTGCGTTTCAGATGATACTACACAATAGTAGTGTAAGCTATGGTGACCTAATTTTTTCGATAAAAAAAAGTGGCTCAGATTTCAAAAATTTTTATATATCTTTGCGTTTCAGATGATACTACACAATAGTAGTGTAAGCTATGGTGATCCTAATTTTTTCGATAAAAAAAATGTTGCTCCGATTTCAAAATTTTTTATATATCTTTGCGTTTCAGATGATACTACACAATAGTAGTGTAAGCTATGGTGATCCTAATTTTTTCGATAAAAAAAAGTTCCTCCGATTGCAAATTTTTTTATATATCTTTGCGATTCAGATGATACTACACAATAGTAGTGTAAGCTATGGTGATCCTAATTTTTTCGATAAAAATAAAGGTGCTCCGATTTCAAAATTTTTTATATATCTTTGCGTTTCAGATGATACTACACAATAGTAGTGTAAGCTATGGTGATCCTAATTTTTTCGATAAAAAAAAAGTTGCTCCGATTTCAAAATTTTTTATATATCTTTGCGTTTCAGATGATACTACACAATAGTAGTGTAAGCTATGGTGACCTAATTTTTTCGATAAAAAAAAGTGGCTCAGATTTCAAAAATTTTTATATATCTTTGCGTTTCAGATGATACTACACAATAGTAGTGTAAGCTATGGTGATCCTAATTTTTTCGATAAAAAAAAAGTTGCTCCGATTTCAAAATTTTTTATATATCTTTGCGTTTCAGATGATACTACACAATAGTAGTGTAAGCTATGGTGATCCTAATTTTTTCGATAAAAAAAAAGTTGCTCCGATTTCAAAAATTTTTATATATCTTTGCGTTTCAGATGATACTACACAATAGTAGTGTAAGCTATGGTGATCCTAATTTTTTCGATAAAAAAAAGTTGCTCCGATTTCAAAAATTTTTATATATCTTTGCGTTTCAGATGATACTACACAATAGTAGTGTAGCTATGGTGATCCTAATTTTTTCGATAAAAAAAAAGTTGGTCCGATTTCAAAATTTTTTATATATCTTTGCGTTTCAGATGATACTACACAATAGTAGTGTAAGCTATGATGATCCTAATTTTTTCGATAAAAAAAAAGTTGCTCCGATGTCAAAAATTGTTATATATCTTTGAGTTTCAGATGATACTACACAATAGTAGTGTAAGCTATGGTGATCCTAATTTTTACGATAAAAAAAAAGTTGCTCCGATTTCAAAATTTTTTATATATCTTTGCGTTTCAGATGATACTACACAATAGTAGTGTAAGCTATGATGATCCTAATTTTTTCGATAAAAAAAAAGTTGCTCCGATGTCAAAAATTGTTATATATCTTTGAGTTTCAGATGATACTACACAATAGTAGTGTAAGCTATGGTGATCCTAATTTTTACGATAAAAAAAAAGTTGCTCCGATTTCAAATTTTTTTATATATCTTTGCGTTTCAGATGATACTACACAATAGTAGTGTAAGCTATGATGATCCTAATTTTTTCGATAAAAAAAAAGTTGCTCCGATGTCAAAAATTGTTATATATCTTTGAGTTTCAGATGATACTACACAATAGTAGTGTAAGCTATGGTGATCCTAATTTTTACGATAAAAAAAAAGTTGCTCCGATTTCAAAAATTTTTATATATCTTTGCGTTTCAGATGATACTACACAATAGTAGTGTAAGCTATGGTGATCCTAATTTTTTCGATAAAAAAAAAGTTGCTCAGATTTCAAAATTTTTTATATATCTTTGCGTTTCAGATGATACTACACAATAGTAGTGTAGCTATGGTGATCCTAATTTTTTCGATAAAAAAAAATTGCTCCGATTTCAAATTTTTTTATATATCTTTGCGTTTCAGATGATACTACACAATAGTAGTGTAAGCTATGATGATCCTAATTTTTTCGATAAAAAAAAAGTTGCTCCGATTTCAAAATTTTTTATATATCTTATCGTTTCAGATGATACTACACAATAGTGGTGTAAGCTATGGTGATCCTAATTTTTTCGACAAAAAAAAGTTGCTCCGAATTCAAATTTTTTTATATATCTTTGCGTTTCAGATGATACTACCCAATAGTAGTGTAAGCTATGATGATCCTAATTTTTTCGATAAAAAAAAAGTTGCTCCGATTTCAAATTTTTTTATATATCTTTGCGTTTCAGATGATACTACACAATAGTAGTGTAAGCTTTGATGATCCTAATTTTTTCGATAAAAAAAAAGTTGCTCCGATGTCAAAAATTGTTATATATCTTTGAGTTTCAGATGATACTACACAATAGTAGTGTAAGCTATGATGATCCTAATTTTTTCGATAAAAAAAAAGTTGCTCAGATTTCAAAATTTTTTATATATCTTTGCGTTTCAGATGCTACTACACAATAGTAGTGTAAGCTATGGTGATCCTAATTTTTTCGACAAAAAAAAGTTGCTCCGAATTCAAATTTTTTTATATACCTTTGCGTTTCAGATGATACTACCCAATAGTAGTGTAAGCTATGATGATCCTAATTTTTTCGATAAAAAAAAAATTGCTCCGATTTCAAATTTTTTTATATATCTTTGCGTTTCAGATGATACTACACAATAGTAGTGTAAGCTATGATGATCCTAATTTTTTCGATAAAAAAAAAGTTGCTCCGATTTCAAAAATTTTTATATATCTTATCGTTTCAGATGATACTACACAATAGTAGAGTAAGCTATGGTGATCCTAATTTTTTCGACAAAAAAAAGTTGCTCCGAATTCAAATTTTTTTATATATCTTTGCGTTTCAGATGATACTACCCAATAGTAGTGTAAGCTATGATGATCCTAATTTTTTCGATAAAAAAAAAGTTGCTCCGATTTCAAAATTTTTTATATATCTTTGCGTTTCAGATGATACTACACAATAGTAGTGTAAGCTATGATGATCCTAATTTTTTCGATAAAAAAAAAGTTGCTCCGATGTCAAAAATTGTTATATATCTTTGAGTTTCAGATGATACTACACAATAGTAGTGTAAGCTATGGTGATCCTAATTTTTACGATAAAAAAAAAAGTTGCTCCGATTTCAAAAATTTTTATATATCTTTGCGTTTCAGATGATACTACACAATAGTAGTGTAAGCTATGGTGATCCTAATTTTTTCGATAAAAAAAAAGTTGCTCAGATTTCAAATTTTTTTATATATCTTTGCGTTTCAGATGATACTACACAATAGTAGTGTAGCTATGGTGATCCTAATTTTTTCGATAAAAAAAAAATTGCTCCGATTTCAAATTTTTTTATATATCTTTGCGTTTCAGATGATACTACACAATAGTAGTGTAAGCTATGATGATCCTAATTTTTTCGATAAAAAAAAAGTTGCTCCGATTTCAAAATTTTTTATATATCTTTGCGTTTCAGATGCTACTACACAATAGTAGTGTAAGCTATGGTGATCCTAATTTTTTCGACAAAAAAAAGTTGCTCCGAATTCAAATTTTTTTATATACCTTTGCGTTTCAGATGATACTACCCAATAGTAGTGTAAGCTATGATGATCCTAATTTTTTCGATAAAAAAAAGTTGCTCCGATTACAAATTTTTTTATATATCTTTGCGTTTCAGATGATACTACCCAATAGTAGTGTAAGCTATGATGATCCTAATTTTTACGATAAAAAAAAAGTTGCTCCGATTTCAAAAATTTTTATATATCTTTGCGTTTCAGATGATACTACACAATAGTAGTGTAAGCTATGGTGATCCTAATTTTTTCGATAAAAAAAAAGTTGCTCAGATTTCAAAATTTTTTATATATCTTTGCGTTTCAGATGATACTACACAATAGTAGTGTAGCTATGGTGATCCTAATTTTTTCGATAAAAAAAAAATTGCTCCGATTTCAAATTTTTTTATATATCTTTGCGTTTCAGATGATACTACACAATAGTAGTGTAAGCTATGATGATCCTAATTTTTTCGATAAAAAAAAAGTTGCTCCGATTTCAAAATTTTTTATATATCTTATCGTTTCAGATGATACTACACAATAGTGGTGTAAGCTATGGTGATCCTAATTTTTTCGACAAAAAAAAGTTGCTCCGAATTCAAATTTTTTTATATATCTTTGCGTTTCAGATGATACTACCCAATAGTAGTGTAAGCTATGATGATCCTAATTTTTTCGATAAAAAAAAAGTTGCTCCGATTTCAAATTTTTTTATATATCTTTGCGTTTCAGATGATACTACACAATAGTAGTGTAAGCTTTGATGATCCTAATTTTTTCGATAAAAAAAAAGTTGCTCCGATGTCAAAAATTGTTATATATCTTTGAGTTTCAGATGATACTACACAATAGTAGTGTAAGCTATGGTGATCCTAATTTTTTCGATAAAAAAAAAGTTGCTCAGATTTCAAAATTTTTTATATATCTTTGCGTTTCAGATGCTACTACACAATAGTAGTGTAAGCTATGGTGATCCTAATTTTTTCGACAAAAAAAAGTTGCTCCGAATTCAAATTTTTTTATATACCTTTGCGTTTCAGATGATACTACCCAATAGTAGTGTAAGCTATGATGATCCTAATTTTTTCGATAAAAAAAAAATTGCTCCGATTTCACATTTTTTTATATATCTTTGCGTTTCAGATGATACTACACAATAGTAGTGTAAGCTATGATGATCCTAATTTTTTCGATAAAAAAAAAGTTGCTCCGATTTCAAAATTTTTTATATATCTTATCGTTTCAGATGATACTACACAATAGTAGTGTAAGCTATGGTGATCCTAATTTTTTCGACAAAAAAAAGTTGCTCCGAATTCAAATTTTTTTATATATCTTTGCGTTTCAGATGATACTACCCAATAGTAGTGTAAGCTATGATGATCCTAATTTTTTCGATAAAAAAAAAGTTGCTCCGATTTCAAAATTTTTTATATATCTTTGCGTTTCAGATGATACTACACAATAGTAGTGTAAGCTATGATGATCCTAATTTTTTCGATAAAAAAAAAGTTGCTCCGATGTCAAAAATTGTTATATATCTTTGAGTTTCAGATGATACTACACAATAGTAGTGTAAGCTATGGTGATCCTAATTTTTACGATAAAAAAAAAAGTTGCTCCGATTTCAAACATTTTTATATATCTTTGCGTTTCAGATGATACTACACAATAGTAGTGTAAGCTATGGTGATCCTAATTTTTTCGATAAAAAAAAAGTTGCTCAGATTTCAAATTTTTTTATATATCTTTGCGTTTCAGATGATACTACACAATAGTAGTGTAGCTATGGTGATCCTAATTTTTTCGATAAAAAAAAAATTGCTCCGATTTCAAATTTTTTTATATATCTTTGCGTTTCAGATGATACTACACAATAGTAGTGTAAGCTATGATGATCCTAATTTTTTCGATAAAAAAAAAGTTGCTCCGATTTCAAAATTTTTTATATATCTTTGCGTTTCAGATGCTACTACACAATAGTAGTGTAAGCTATGGTGATCCTAATTTTTTCGACAAAAAAAAGTTGCTCCGAATTCAAATTTTTTTATATACCTTTGCGTTTCAGATGATACTACCCAATAGTAGTGTAAGCTATGATGATCCTAATTTTTTCGATAAAAAAAAGTTGCTCCGATTACAAATTTTTTTATATATCTTTGCGTTTCAGATGATACTACATAATAGTAGTGTAAGCTATGATGATCCTAATTTTTTCGATAACAAAAAAGTTGCTCCGATTTCAAAAATTTTTATATATCTTTGCGTTTCAGATGATACTACACAATAGTAGTGTAGCTATGGTGATCCTAATTTTTTCGATAAAAAAAAAGTTGCTCCGATTTCAAAAATTTTTATATATCTTTGCGTTTCAGATGATACTACCCAATAGTAGTGTATGCTATTATGATCCTAATTTTTTCAATAAAAAAAAAGTTGCTCAGATTTCAAAATTTTTTATATATCTTTGCGTTTCAGATGATACTACACAATAGTAGTGTAGCTATGGTGATCCTAATTTTTTCTATAAAAAAAAAGTTGCTCCGATTTCAAATTTTTTTATATATCTTTGCGATTCAGATGATACTACACAATAGTAGTGTAAGCTATGATGATCCTAATTTTTTCGATAAAAAAAAAGTTGCTCCGATGTCAAAAATTTTTAAATATCTTTGCGTTTCAGATGATACTACACAATAATAGTGTAAGCTATGGTGATCCTAATTTTTTCGATAAAAAAAAAGTTGCTCCGATTTCAAAAATTTTTATATATCTTTGCGTTTCAGATGATACTACCCAATAGTAGTGTAAGCTATGATGATCCTAATATTTTCGATAAAAAAAAAAGTTGCTCCGATGTCAAAATTTTTTATATATCTGCGTTTCAGATGATACTACACAATAGTAGTGTAAGCTATGGTGATCCTAATTTTTTCGATAAAAAAAAATGCTCCGATTTCAAAAATTTTTATATATCTTTGCGTTTCAGATGATACTACACAATAGTAGTGTAAGCTATGTTGATCCTAATTTTTTCGATAAAAAAAAGTTGCTCAGATTTCAAAAATTTTTATATATCTTTGCGTTTCAGATGATACTACACAATAGTAGTGTAGCTATGGTGATCCTAATTTTTTCAATAAAAAAAAAGTTGCTCCAATTTCAAATTTTTTTATATATCTTTGCGTTTCAGATGATACTACACAATAGTAGTGTAAGCTATAATGATCCTAATTTTTTCGATAAAAAAAAAGTTGCTCCGATTTCAAAATTTTTTATATATCTTTGCGTTTCAGATGATACTACACAATAATAGTGTAAGCTATGGCGATCCTAATTTTTTCGATAAAAAAAAAGTTGCTCCGATTTCAAAAATGTTTATATATCTTTGCGTTTCAGATGATACTACACAATAGTAGTGTAGCTATGGTGATCCTAATTTTTTCGATAAAAAAAAAGTTGCTCCGATTTCAAAATTTTTTATATATCTTTGCGTTTCAGATGATACTACCCAATAGTAGTGTAAGCTATGATGATCCTAATTTTTTCGATAAAAAAAAAGTTGCTCCGATCTCAAAATTTTTTTAATATATTTGCGTTTCAGATGATACTACACAATAATAGTGTAAGCTATGGTGATCCTAATTTTTTCGATAACAAAAAAGTTGCTCCGATTTCAAAAATTTTTATATATCTTTGCGTTTCAGATGATACTACACAATAGTAGTGTAGCTATGGTGATCCTAATTTTTTCGATTAAAAAAAAGTTGCTCAGATTTCATAATTTTTTATATATCTTTGCGTTTCAGATGATACTACACAATAGTAGTGTAGCTATGGTGATCCTAATTTTTTCGATTAAAAAAAAGTTGCTCCTATTTCAAATTTTTTTATATATCTTTGCGTTTCAGATGATACTACACAATAGTAGTGTAAACTATGATGATCCTAATTTTTTCGATAAAAAAAAAGTTGCTCCGATGTCAAAAATTTTTAAATATCTTTGCGTTTCAGATGATACTACACAATAATAGTGTAGCTATGGTGATCCTAATTTTTTCGATAAAAAAAAAGTTGCTCCGATTTCAAAAATTTTTATATATCTTTGCGTTTCAGATGATACTACCCAATAGTAGTGTAAGCTATGATGATCCTAATATTTTCGATAAAAAAAAAGTTGCTCCGATGTCAAATTTTTTTATATATCTTTGCGTTTCAGATGATACTACACAATAGTAGTGTAAGCTATGATGATCCTAATTTTTACGATAAAAAAAAAGTTGCTCCGATTTCAAAATTTTTTATATATCTTTGCGTTTCAGATGATACTACACAATAGTAGTGTAAGCTATGGTGATCCTAATTTTTTCGATAAAAAAAAGTTCCTCCGATTGCAAATTTTTTTATATATCTTTGCGATTCAGATGATACTACACAATAGTAGTGTAAGCTATGGTGATCCTAATTTTTTCGATAAAAATAAAGGTGCTCCGATTTCAAAAATTTTTATATATCTTTGCGTTTCAGATGATACTACACAATAGTAGTGTAAGCTATGGTGATCCTAATTTTTTCGATAAAAAAAAAGTTGCTCCGATTTCAAAATTTTTTATATATCTTTGCGTTTCAGATGATACTACACAATAGTAGTGTAAGCTATGGTGATCCTAATTTTTACGATAAAAAAAAAGTTGCTCCGATTTCAAAAAATTTTATATATCTTTGCGTTTCAGATGATACTACACAATAGTAGTGTAAGCTATGGTGATCCTAATTTTTTCGATAAAAAAAAAGTTGCTCAGATTTCAAAATTTTTTATATATCTTTGCGTTTCAGATGATACTACACAATAGTAGTGTAGCTATGGTGATCCTAATTTTTTCGATAAAAAAAAATTGCTCCGATTTCAAATTTTTTTTTATATCTTTGCGTTTCAGATGATACTACACAATAGTAGTTAGTGTAAGCTATGATGATCCTAATATTTTCGATAAAAAAAAAGTTGCTCCGATTTCAAAATTTTTTATATATCTTATCGTTTCAGATGATACTACACAATAGTAGTGTAAGCTATGGTGATCCTAATTTTTTCGACAAAAAAAAGTTGCTCCGAATTCAAATTTTTTTATATATCTTTGCGTTTCAGATGATACTACCCAATAGTAGTGTAAGCTATGATGATCCTAATTTTTTCGATAAAAAAAAAGTTGCTCCGATTTTAAAATTTTTTATATATCTTTGCGTTTCAGATGATACTACACAATAGTAGTGTAAGCTATGATGATCCTAATTTTTTCGATAAAAAAAAAGTTGCTCCGATGTCAAAAATTGTTATATATCTTTGAGTTTCAGATGATACTACACAATAGTAGTGTAAGCTATGGTGATCCTAATTTTTACGATAAAAAAAAAAGTTGCTCCGATTTCAAACATTTTTATATATCTTTGCGTTTCAGATGATACTACACAATAGTAGTGTAAGCTATGGTGATCCTAATTTTTTCGATAAAAAAAAAGTTGCTCAGATTTCAAATTTTTTTATATATCTTTGCGTTTCAGATGATACTACACAATAGTAGTGTAGCTATGGTGATCCTAATTTTTTCGATAAAAAAAAAATTGCTCCGATTTCAAATTTTTTTATATATCTTTGCGTTTCAGATGATACTACACAATAGTAGTGTAAGCTATGATGATCCTAATTTTTTCGATAAAAAAAAAGTTGCTCCGATTTCAAAATTTTTTATATATCTTTGCGTTTCAGATGCTACTACACAATAGTAGTGTAAGCTATGGTGATCCTAATTTTTTCGACAAAAAAAAGTTGCTCCGAATTCAAATTTTTTTATATACCTTTGCGTTTCAGATGATACTACCCAATAGTAGTGTAAGCTATGATGATCCTAATTTTTTCGATAAAAAAAAGTTGCTCCGATTACAAATTTTTTTATATATCTTTGCGTTTCAGATGATACTACATAATAGTAGTGTAAGCTATGATGATCCTAATTTTTTCGATAACAAAAAAGTTGCTCCGATTTCAAAAATTTTTATATATCTTTGCGTTTCAGATGATACTACACAATAGTAGTGTAGCTATGGTGATCCTAATTTTTTCGATAAAAAAAAAGTTGCTCCGATTTCAAAAATTTTTATATATCTTTGCGTTTCAGATGATACTACCCAATAGTAGTGTATGCTATTATGATCCTAATTTTTTCAATAAAAAAAAAGTTGCTCAGATTTCAAAATTTTTTATATATCTTTGCGTTTCAGATGATACTACACAATAGTAGTGTAGCTATGGTGATCCTAATTTTTTCTATAAAAAAAAAGTTGCTCCGATTTCAAATTTTTTTATATATCTTTGCGATTCAGATGATACTACACAATAGTAGTGTAAGCTATGATGATCCTAATTTTTTCGATAAAAAAAAAGTTGCTCCGATGTCAAAAATTTTTAAATATCTTTGCGTTTCAGATGATACTACACAATAATAGTGTAAGCTATGGTGATCCTAATTTTTTCGATAAAAAAAAAGTTGCTCCGATTTCAAAAATTTTTATATATCTTTGCGTTTCAGATGATACTACCCAATAGTAGTGTAAGCTATGATGATCCTAATATTTTCGATAAAAAAAAAAGTTGCTCCGATGTCAAAATTTTTTATATATCTGCGTTTCAGATGATACTACACAATAGTAGTGTAAGCTATGGTGATCCTAATTTTTTCGATAAAAAAAAATGCTCCGATTTCAAAAATTTTTATATATCTTTGCGTTTCAGATGATACTACACAATAGTAGTGTAAGCTATGTTGATCCTAATTTTTTCGATAAAAAAAAGTTGCTCAGATTTCAAAAATTTTTATATATCTTTGCGTTTCAGATGATACTACACAATAGTAGTGTAGCTATGGTGATCCTAATTTTTTCAATAAAAAAAAAGTTGCTCCAATTTCAAATTTTTTTATATATCTTTGCGTTTCAGATGATACTACACAATAGTAGTGTAAGCTATAATGATCCTAATTTTTTCGATAAAAAAAAAGTTGCTCCGATTTCAAAATTTTTTATATATCTTTGCGTTTCAGATGATACTACACAATAATAGTGTAAGCTATGGCGATCCTAATTTTTTCGATAAAAAAAAAGTTGCTCCGATTTCAAAAATGTTTATATATCTTTGCGTTTCAGATGATACTACACAATAGTAGTGTAGCTATGGTGATCCTAATTTTTTCGATAAAAAAAAAGTTGCTCCGATCTCAAAATTTTTTTAATATATTTGCGTTTCAGATGATACTACACAATAATAGTGTAAGCTATGGTGATCCTAATTTTTTCGATAACAAAAAAGTTGCTCCGATTTCAAAAATTTTTATATATCTTTGCGTTTCAGATGATACTACACAATAGTAGTGTAGCTATGGTGATCCTAATTTTTTCGATTAAAAAAAAGTTGCTCAGATTTCATAATTTTTTATATATCTTTGCGTTTCAGATGATACTACACAATAGTAGTGTAGCTATGGTGATCCTAATTTTTTCGATTAAAAAAAAGTTGCTCCTATTTCAAATTTTTTTATATATCTTTGCGTTTCAGATGATACTACACAATAGTAGTGTAAACTATGATGATCCTAATTTTTTCGATAAAAAAAAAGTTGCTCCGATGTCAAAAATTTTTAAATATCTTTGCGTTTCAGATGATACTACACAATAATAGTGTAGCTATGGTGATCCTAATTTTTTCGATAAAAAAAAAGTTGCTCCGATTTCAAAAATTTTTATATATCTTTGCGTTTCAGATGATACTACCCAATAGTAGTGTAAGCTATGATGATCCTAATATTTTCGATAAAAAAAAAGTTGCTCCGATGTCAAATTTTTTTATATATCTTTGCGTTTCAGATGATACTACACAATAGTAGTGTAAGCTATGATGATCCTAATTTTTACGATAAAAAAAAAGTTGCTCCGATTTCAAAATTTTTTATATATCTTTGCGTTTCAGATGATACTACACAATAGTAGTGTAAGCTATGGTGATCCTAATTTTTTCGATAAAAAAAAGTTCCTCCGATTGCAAATTTTTTTATATATCTTTGCGATTCAGATGATACTACACAATAGTAGTGTAAGCTATGGTGATCCTAATTTTTTCGATAAAAATAAAGGTGCTCCGATTTCAAAAATTTTTATATATCTTTGCGTTTCAGATGATACTACACAATAGTAGTGTAAGCTATGGTGATCCTAATTTTTTCGATAAAAAAAAAGTTGCTCCGATTTCAAAATTTTTTATATATCTTTGCGTTTCAGATGATACTACACAATAGTAGTGTAAGCTATGGTGATCCTAATTTTTACGATAAAAAAAAGTTGCTCCGATTTCAAAAAATTTTATATATCTTTGCGTTTCAGATGATACTACACAATAGTAGTGTAAGCTATGGTGATCCTAATTTTTTCGATAAAAAAAAAGTTGCTCAGATTTCAAAATTTTTTATATATCTTTGCGTTTCAGATGATACTACACAATAGTAGTGTAGCTATGGTGATCCTAATTTTTTCGATAAAAAAAAATTGCTCCGATTTCAAATTTTTTTATATATCTTTGCGTTTCAGATGATACTACACAATAGTAGTTAGTGTAAGCTATGATGATCCTAATATTTTCGATAAAAAAAAAGTTGCTCCGATTTCAAAATTTTTTATATATCTTATCGTTTCAGATGATACTACACAATAGTAGTGTAAGCTATGGTGATCCTAATTTTTTCGACAAAAAAAAGTTGCTCCGAATTCAAATTTTTTTATATATCTTTGCGTTTCAGATGATACTACCCAATAGTAGTGTAAGCTATGATGATCCTAATTTTTTCGATAAAAAAAAAGTTGCTCCGATTTTAAAATTTTTTATATATCTTTGCGTTTCAGATGATACTACACAATAGTAGTGTAAGCTATGATGATCCTAATTTTTTCGATAAAAAAAAAGTTGCTCCGATGTCAAAAATTGTTATATATCTTTGAGTTTCAGATGATACTACACAATAGTAGTGTAAGCTATGGTGATCCTAATTTTTACGATAAAAAAAAAGTTGCTCCGATTTCAAATTTTTTTATATATCTTTGCGTTTCAGATGATACTACCCAATAGTAGTGTAAGCTATGATGATCCTAATTTTTTCGATAAAAAAAAAGTTGCTCCGATTTTAAAATTTTTTATATATCTTTGCGTTTCAGATGATACTACACAATAGTAGTGTAAGCTATGGTGATCCTAATTTTTTCGATAAAAAAAAAGTTGCTCAGATTTCAAATTTTTTTATATATCTTTGCGTTTCAGATGATACTACACAATAGTAGTGTAGCTATGGTGATCCTAATTTTTTCGATAAAAAAAAAATTGCTCCGATTTCAAATTTTTTTATATATCTTTGCGTTTCAGATGATACTACACAATAGTAGTGTAAGCTATGGTGATCCTAATTTTTTCGACAAAAAAAAGTTGCTCCGAATTCAAATTTTTTTATATACCTTTGCGTTTCAGATGATACTACCCAATAGTAGTGTAAGCTATGATGATCCTAATTTTTTCGATAAAAAAAAAGTTGCTCCGATTTCAAATTTTTTTATATATCTTTGCGTTTCAGATGATACTACACAATAGTAGTGTAAGCTATGATGATCCTAATTTTTTCGACAACAAAAAAGTTGCTCCGATTTCAAAAATTTTTATATATCTTTGCGTTTCAGATGATACTACACAATAGTAGTGTAGCTATGGTGATCCTAATTTTTTCGATAAAAAAAAAGTTGCTCCGATTTCAAAATTTTTTATATATCTTTGCGTTTCAGATGCTACTACACAATAGTAGTGTAAGCTATGGTGATCCTAATTTTTTCGACAAAAAAAAGTTGCTCCGAATTCAAATTTTTTTATATACCTTAGCGTTTCAGATGATACTACCCAATAGTAGTGTAAGCTATGATGATCCTAATTTTTTCGATAACAAAAAAGTTGCTCCGATTTCAAAAATTTTTATATATCTTTGCGTTTTAGATGATACTACACAATAGTAGTGTAGCTATGATGATCCTAATTTTTTCGATAAAAAAAAAGTTGCTCCGATTTCAAAATTTTTTATATATCTTTGCGTTTCAGATGCTACTACACAATAGTAGTGTAAGCTATGGTGATCCTAATTTTTTCGACAAAAAAAAGTTGCTCCGAATTCAAATTTTTTTATATACCTTTGCGTTTCAGATGATACTACCCAATAGTAGTGTAAGCTATGATGATCCTAATTTTTTCGATAAAAAAAAGTTGCTCCGATTTCAAAAATTTTTATATATCTTTGCGTTTCAGATGATACTACCCAATAGTAGTGTATGCTATTATGATCCTAATTTTTTCGATAAAAAAAAAGTTGCTCCGATTTCAAAATTTTTTATATATCTTTGCGTTTCAGATGATACTACCCAATAGTAGTGTAAGCTATGATGATCCTAATATTTTCGATAAAAAAAAAAGTTGCTCCGATGTCAAAATTTTTTATATATCTGCGTTTCAGATGATACTACACAATAGTAGTGTAAGCTATGTTGATCCTAATTTTTTCGATAAAAAAAAGTTGCTCAGATTTCAAAAATTTTTATATATCTTTGCATTTCAGATGATACTACACAATAGTAGTGTAGCTATGGTGATCCTAATTTTTTCGATAAAAAAAAGTTGCTCCGATGTCAAAATTTTTTATATATCTGCGTTTCAGATGATACTACACAATAGTAGTGTAAGCTATGTTGATCCTAATTTTTTCGATAAAAAAAAGTTGCTCAGATTTCAAAAATTTTTATATATCTTTGCATTTCAGATGATACTACACAATAGTAGTGTAGCTATGGTGATCCTAATTTTTTCGATAAAAAAAAAGTTGCTCCGATTTCAAAAATTTGATCCTAATTTTTTCGATAAAAAAAAAGTTGCTCAGATTTCATAATTTTTTATATATCTTTGCGTTTCAGATGATACTACACAATAGTAGTGTAGCTATGGTGATCCTAATTTTTTCGATTAAAAAAAAGTTGCTCCTATTTCAAATTTTTTTATATATCTTTGCGTTTCAGATGATACTACACAATAGTAGTGTAAACTATGATGATCCTAATTTTTTCGATAAAAAAAAAGTTGCTCCGATGTCAAAAATTTTTAAATATCTTTGCGTTTCAGATGATACTACACAATAATAGTGTAGCTATGGTGATCCTAATTTTTTCGATAAAAAAAAAGTTGCTCCGATTTCAAAAATTTTTATATATCTTTGCGTTTCAGATGATACTACCCAATAGTAGTGTAAGCTATGATGATCCTAATATTTTCGATAAAAAAAAAGTTGCTCCGATGTCAAATTTTTTTATATATCTTTGCGTTTCAGATGATACTACACAATAGTAGTGTAAGCTATGATGATCCTAATTTTTACGATAAAAAAAAGTTGCTCCGATTTCAAAATTTTTTATATATCTTTGCGTTTCAGATGATACTACACAATAGTAGTGTAAGCTATGGTCATCCTAATTTTTTCGATAAAAAAAAGTTCCTCCGATTGCAAATTTTTTTATATATCTTTGCGATTCAGATGATACTACACAATAGTAGTGTAAGCTATGGTGATCCTAATTTTTTCGATAAAAATAAAGGTGCTCCGATTTCAAAAATTTTTATATATCTTTGCGTTTCAGATGATACTACACAATAGTAGTGTAAGCTATGGTGATCCTAATTTTTTCGATAAAAAAAAATTTCAAAATTTTTTATATATCTTTGCGTTTCAGATGATACTACACAATAGTAGTGTAAGCTATGGTGATCCTAATTTTTTCGATAAAAAAAAAGTTGCTCCGATTTCAATTTTTTTTATATATCTTTGCGTTTCAGATGATACTACACAATAGTAGTGTAGCTATGGTGATCCTAATTTTTTCGATAAAAAAAAAGTTGCTCCGATGTCAAAAATTGTTATATATCTTTGAGTTTCAGATGATACTACACAATAGTAGTGTAAGCTATGGTGATCCTAATTTTTACGATAAAAAAAAAGTTGCTCCGATTTCAAAAAATTTTATATATCTTTGCGTTTCAGATGATACTACACAATAGTAGTGTAAGCTATGGTGATCCTAATTTTTTCGATAAAAAAAAAGTTGCTCAGATTTCAAAATTTGTTATATATCTTTGCGTTTCAGATGATACTACACAATAGTAGTGTAGCTATGGTGATCCTAATTTTTTCGATAAAAAAAAAATTGCTCCGATTTCAAATTTTTTTATATATCTTTGCGTTTCAGATGATACTACACAATAGTAGTGTAAGCTATGATGATCCTAATATTTTCGATAAAAAAAAAGTTGCTCCGATTTCAAAATTTTTTATATATCTTATCGTTTCAGATGATAATACACAATAGTAGTGTAAGCTATGGTGATCCTAATTTTTTCGACAAAAAAAAGTTGCTCCGAATTCAAATTTTTTTATATATCTTTGCGTTTCAGATGATACTACCCAATAGTAGTGTAAGCTATGATGATCCTAATTTTTTCGATAAAAAAAAAGTTGCTCCGATTTTAAAATTTTTTATATATCTTTGCGTTTCAGATGATACTACACAATAGTAGTGTAAGCTATGATGATCCTAATTTTTTCGATAAAAAAAAAGTTGCTCCGATGTCAAAAATTGTTATATATCTTTGAGTTTCAGATGATACTACACAATAGTAGTGTAAGCTATGGTGATCCTAATTTTTTCGATAAAAAAAAAGTTGCTCAGATTTCAAAATTTGTTATATATCTTTGCGTTTCAGATGATACTACACAATAGTAGTGTAGCTATGGTGATCCTAATTTTTTCGAAAAAAAAAAAATTGCTCCGATTTCAAATTTTTTTATATATCTTTGCGTTTCAGATGATACTACACAATAGTAGTGTAAGCTATGATGATCCTAATATTTTCGATAAAAAAAAAGTTGCTCCGATTTCAAAATTTTTTATATATCTTATCGTTTCAGATGATAATACACAATAGTAGTGTAAGCTATGGTGATCCTAATTTTTTCGACAAAAAAAAGTTGCTCCGAATTCAAATTTTTTTATATATCTTTGCGTTTCAGATGATACTACCCAATAGTAGTGTAAGCTATGATGATCCTAATTTTTTCGATAAAAAAAAAGTTGTTCCGATTTTAAAAATTTTTATATATCTTTGCGTTTCAGATGATACTACACAATAGTAGTGTAAGCTATGATGATCCTAATTTTTTCGATAAAAAAAAAGTTGCTCCGATGTCAAAAATTGTTATATATCTTTGAGTTTCAGATGATACTACACAATAGTAGTGTAAGCTATGGTGATCCTAATTTTTACGATAAAAAAAAAGTTGCTCCGATTTCAAAATTTTTTATATATCTTTGCGTTTCAGATGATACTACACAATAGTAGTGTAAGCTATGGTGATCCTAATTTTTTCGATAAAAAAAAAGTTGCTCAGATTTCAAAATTTTTTATATATCTTTGCGTTTCAGATGATACTACACAATAGTAGTGTAGCTATGGTGATCCTAATTTTTTCGATAAAAAAAAATTGATCCGATTTCAAATTTTTTTATATATCTTTGCGTTTCAGATGATACTACACAATAGTAGTGTAAGCTATGATGATCCTAATTTTTTCGATAAAAAAAAGTTGCTCCGATTTCAAAATTTTTTATATATCTTTGCGTTTTAGATGATACTACACAATAGTAGTGTAAGCTATGGTGATCCTAATTTTTTCGACAAAAAAAAGTTGCTCCGAATTCAAATTTTTTTATATATCTTTGCGTTTCAGATGATACTACCCAATAGTAGTGTAAGCTATGATGATCCTAATTTTTTCGATAAAAAAAAAGTTGCTCCGATTTCAAAAATTTTTATATATCTTTGCGTTTCAGATGATACTACCCAATAGTAGTGTATGCTATTATGATCCTAATTTTTTCGATAAAAAAAAAGATGCTCAGATTTCCAAATTTTTTATATATCTTTGCGTTTCAGATGATACTACACAATAGTAGTGTAGCTATGGTGATCCAAATTTTTTCTATAAAAAAAAAGTTGCTCCGATTTCAAATTTTTTTATATATCTTTGCGTTTCAGATGATACTACACAATAGTAGTGTAAGCTATGATGATCCTAATTTTTTCGATAAAAAAAAGTTGCTCCGATGTCAAAAATTTTTAAATATCTTTGCGTTTCAGATGATACTACACAATAATAGTGTAAGCTATGGTGATCCTAATTTTTTCGATAAAAAAAAAGTTGCTCCGATTTCAAAAATTTTTATAAATCTTTGCGTTTCAGATGATACTACCCAATAGTAGTGTAAGCTATGATGATCCTAATATTTTCGATAAAAAAAAAGTTGCTCCGATGTCAAAATTTTTTATATATCTGCGTTTCAGATGATACTACACAATAGTAGTGTAAGCTATGGTGATCCTAATTTTTTCGATAAAAAAAAATGCTCCGATTTCAAAAATTTTTATATATCTTTGCGTTTCAGATGATACTACACAATAGTAGTGTAAGCTATGTTGATCCTAATTTTTTCGATAAAAAAAAAGTTGCTCCGATTTCAAAATTTTTTATATATCTTTGCGTTTCAGATGATACTACACAATAGTAGTGTAAGCTATGGTGATCCTAATTTTTTCGATAAAAAAAAAGTTGCTCAGATTTCAAAATTTTTTATATATCTTTGCGTTTCAGATGATACTACACAATAGTAGTGTAGCTATGGTGATCCTAATTTTTTCGATAAAAAAAAAGTTGCTCCGATGTCAAAAATTTTTAAATATCTTTGCGTTTCAGATGATACTACACAATAATAGTGTAAGCTATGGTGATCCTAATTTTTTCGATAAAAAAAAAGTTGCTCCGATTTCAAAAATTTTTATATATCTTTGCGTTTCAGATGATACTACCCAATAGTAGTGTAAGCTATGATGATCCTAATATTTTCGATAAAAAAAAAAGTTGCTCCGATGTCAAAATTTTTTATATATCTGCGTTTCAGATGATACTACACAATAGTAGTGTAAGCTATGGTGATCCTAATTTTTTCGATAAAAAAAAATGCTCCGATTTCAAAAATTTTTATATATCTTTGCGTTTCAGATGATACTACACAATAGTAGTGTAAGCTATGTTGATCCTAATTTTTTCGATAAAAAAAAGTTGCTCAGATTTCAAAAATTTTTATATATCTTTGCGTTTCAGATGATACTACACAATAGTAGTGTAGCTATGGTGATCCTAATTTTTTCAATAAAAAAAAAGTTGCTCCAATTTCAAATTTTTTTATATATCTTTGCGTTTCAGATGATACTACACAATAGTAGTGTAAGCTATAATGATCCTAATTTTTTCGATAAAAAAAAAGTTGCTCCGATTTCAAAATTTTTTATATATCTTTGCGTTTCAGATGATACTACACAATAATAGTGTAAGCTATGGCGATCCTAATTTTTTCGATAAAAAAAAAGTTGCTCCGATTTCAAAAATGTTTATATATCTTTGCGTTTCAGATGATACTACACAATAGTAGTGTAGCTATGGTGATCCTAATTTTTTCGATAAAAAAAAAGTTGCTCCGATCTCAAAATTTTTTTAATATATTTGCGTTTCAGATGATACTACACAATAATAGTGTAAGCTATGGTGATCCTAATTTTTTCGATAACAAAAAAGTTGCTCCGATTTCAAAAATTTTTATATATCTTTGCGTTTCAGATGATACTACACAATAGTAGTGTAGCTATGGTGATCCTAATTTTTTCGATTAAAAAAAAGTTGCTCAGATTTCATAATTTTTTATATATCTTTGCGTTTCAGATGATACTACACAATAGTAGTGTAGCTATGGTGATCCTAATTTTTTCGATTAAAAAAAAGTTGCTCCTATTTCAAATTTTTTTATATATCTTTGCGTTTCAGATGATACTACACAATAGTAGTGTAAACTATGATGATCCTAATTTTTTCGATAAAAAAAAAGTTGCTCCGATGTCAAAAATTTTTAAATATCTTTGCGTTTCAGATGATACTACACAATAATAGTGTAGCTATGGTGATCCTAATTTTTTCGATAAAAAAAAAGTTGCTCCGATTTCAAAAATTTTTATATATCTTTGCGTTTCAGATGATACTACCCAATAGTAGTGTAAGCTATGATGATCCTAATATTTTCGATAAAAAAAAAGTTGCTCCGATGTCAAATTTTTTTATATATCTTTGCGTTTCAGATGATACTACACAATAGTAGTGTAAGCTATGATGATCCTAATTTTTACGATAAAAAAAAAGTTGCTCCGATTTCAAAATTTTTTATATATCTTTGCGTTTCAGATGATACTACACAATAGTAGTGTAAGCTATGGTGATCCTAATTTTTTCGATAAAAAAAAGTTCCTCCGATTGCAAATTTTTTTATATATCTTTGCGATTCAGATGATACTACACAATAGTAGTGTAAGCTATGGTGATCCTAATTTTTTCGATAAAAATAAAGGTGCTCCGATTTCAAAAATTTTTATATATCTTTGCGTTTCAGATGATACTACACAATAGTAGTGTAAGCTATGGTGATCCTAATTTTTTCGATAAAAAAAAAGTTGCTCCGATTTCAAAATTTTTTATATATCTTTGCGTTTCAGATGATACTACACAATAGTAGTGTAAGCTATGGTGATCCTAATTTTTACGATAAAAAAAAAGTTGCTCCGATTTCAAAAAATTTTATATATCTTTGCGTTTCAGATGATACTACACAATAGTAGTGTAAGCTATGGTGATCCTAATTTTTTCGATAAAAAAAAAAGTTGCTCAGATTTCAAAATTTTTTATATATCTTTGCGTTTCAGATGATACTACACAATAGTAGTGTAGCTATGGTGATCCTAATTTTTTCGATAAAAAAAAATTGCTCCGATTTCAAATTTTTTTATATATCTTTGCGTTTCAGATGATACTACACAATAGTAGTTAGTGTAAGCTATGATGATCCTAATATTTTCGATAAAAAAAAAGTTGCTCCGATTTCAAAATTTTTTATATATCTTATCGTTTCAGATGATACTACACAATAGTAGTGTAAGCTATGGTGATCCTAATTTTTTCGACAAAAAAAAGTTGCTCCGAATTCAAATTTTTTTATATATCTTTGCGTTTCAGATGATACTACCCAATAGTAGTGTAAGCTATGATGATCCTAATTTTTTCGATAAAAAAAAAGTTGCTCCGATTTTAAAATTTTTTATATATCTTTGCGTTTCAGATGATACTACACAATAGTAGTGTAAGCTATGATGATCCTAATTTTTTCGATAAAAAAAAAGTTGCTCCGATGTCAAAAATTGTTATATATCTTTGAGTTTCAGATGATACTACACAATAGTAGTGTAAGCTATGGTGATCCTAATTTTTACGATAAAAAAAAAGTTGCTCCGATTTCAAAATTTTTTATATATTTTTGCGTTTCAGATGATACTACACAATAGTAGTGTAAGCTATGGTGATCCTAATTTTTTCGATAAAAAAAAAGTTGCTCAGATTTCAAATTTTTTTATATATCTTTGCGTTTCAGATGATACTACACAATAGTAGTGTAGCTATGGTGATCCTAATTTTTTCGATAAAAAAAAAATTGCTCCGATTTCAAATTTTTTTATATATCTTTGCGTTTCAGATGATACTACACAATAGTAGTGTAAGCTATGGTGATCCTAATTTTTTCGACAAAAAAAAGTTGCTCCGAATTCAAATTTTTTTATATACCTTTGCGTTTCAGATGATACTACCCAATAGTAGTGTAAGCTATGATGATCCTAATTTTTTCGATAAAAAAAAAGTTGCTCCGATTTCAAATTTTTTTATATATCTTTGCGTTTCAGATGATACTACACAATAGTAGTGTAAGCTATGATGATCCTAATTTTTTCGACAACAAAAAAGTTGCTCCGATTTCAAAAATTTTTATATATCTTTGCGTTTCAGATGATACTACACAATAGTAGTGTAGCTATGGTGATCCTAATTTTTTCGATAAAAAAAAAGTTGCTCCGATTTCAAAATTTTTTATATATCTTTGCGTTTCAGATGCTACTACACAATAGTAGTGTAAGCTATGGTGATCCTAATTTTTTCGACAAAAAAAAGTTGCTCCGAATTCAAATTTTTTTATATACCTTAGCGTTTCAGATGATACTACCCAATAGTAGTGTAAGCTATGATGATCCTAATTTTTTCGATAACAAAAAAGTTGCTCCGATTTCAAAAATTTTTATATATCTTTGCGTTTTAGATGATACTACACAATAGTAGTGTAGCTATGATGATCCTAATTTTTTCGATAAAAAAAAAGTTGCTCCGATTTCAAAATTTTTTATATATCTTTGCGTTTCAGATGCTACTACACAATAGTAGTGTAAGCTATGGTGATCCTAATTTTTTCGACAAAAAAAAGTTGCTCCGAATTCAAATTTTTTTATATACCTTTGCGTTTCAGATGATACTACCCAATAGTAGTGTAAGCTATGATGATCCTAATTTTTTCGATAAAAAAAAGTTGCTCCGATTTCAAAATTTTTTATATATCTTTGCGTTTCAGATGATACTACCCAATAGTAGTGTATGCTATTATGATCCTAATTTTTTCGATAAAAAAAAAGTTGCTCCGATTTCAAAATTTTTTATATATCTTTGCGTTTCAGATGATACTACCCAATAGTAGTGTAAGCTATGATGATCCTAATATTTTCGATAAAAAAAAAAGTTGCTCCGATGTCAAAATTTTTTATATATCTGCGTTTCAGATGATACTACACAATAGTAGTGTAAGCTATGTTGATCCTAATTTTTTCGATAAAAAAAAGTTGCTCAGATTTCAAAAATTTTTATATATCTTTGCATTTCAGATGATACTACACAATAGTAGTGTAGCTATGGTGATCCTAATTTTTTCGATAAAAAAAAGTTGCTCCGATGTCAAAATTTTTTATATATCTGCGTTTCAGATGATACTACACAATAGTAGTGTAAGCTATGTTGATCCTAATTTTTTCGATAAAAAAAAGTTGCTCAGATTTCAAAAATTTTTATATATCTTTGCATTTCAGATGATACTACACAATAGTAGTGTAGCTATGGTGATCCTAATTTTTTCGATAAAAAAAAAGTTGCTCCGATTTCAAAAATTTGATCCTAATTTTTTCGATAAAAAAAAAGTTGCTCAGATTTCATAATTTTTTATATATCTTTGCGTTTCAGATGATACTACACAATAGTAGTGTAGCTATGGTGATCCTAATTTTTTCGATTAAAAAAAAGTTGCTCCTATTTCAAATTTTTTTATATATCTTTGCGTTTCAGATGATACTACACAATAGTAGTGTAAACTATGATGATCCTAATTTTTTCGATAAAAAAAAAGTTGCTCCGATGTCAAAAATTTTTAAATATCTTTGCGTTTCAGATGATACTACACAATAATAGTGTAGCTATGGTGATCCTAATTTTTTCGATAAAAAAAAAGTTGCTCCGATTTCAAAAATTTTTATATATCTTTGCGTTTCAGATGATACTACCCAATAGTAGTGTAAGCTATGATGATCCTAATATTTTCGATAAAAAAAAAGTTGCTCCGATGTCAAATTTTTTTATATATCTTTGCGTTTCAGATGATACTACACAATAGTAGTGTAAGCTATGATGATCCTAATTTTTACGATAAAAAAAAGTTGCTCCGATTTCAAAATTTTTTATATATCTTTGCGTTTCAGATGATACTACACAATAGTAGTGTAAGCTATGGTCATCCTAATTTTTTCGATAAAAAAAAGTTCCTCCGATTGCAAATTTTTTTATATATCTTTGCGATTCAGATGATACTACACAATAGTAGTGTAAGCTATGGTGATCCTAATTTTTTCGATAAAAATAAAGGTGCTCCGATTTCAAAAATTTTTATATATCTTTGCGTTTCAGATGATACTACACAATAGTAGTGTAAGCTATGGTGATCCTAATTTTTTCGATAAAAAAAAATTTCAAAATTTTTTATATATCTTTGCGTTTCAGATGATACTACACAATAGTAGTGTAAGCTATGGTGATCCTAATTTTTTCGATAAAAAAAAAGTTGCTCCGATTTCAATTTTTTTTATATATCTTTGCGTTTCAGATGATACTACACAATAGTAGTGTAGCTATGGTGATCCTAATTTTTTCGATAAAAAAAAAGTTGCTCCGATGTCAAAAATTGTTATATATCTTTGAGTTTCAGATGATACTACACAATAGTAGTGTAAGCTATGGTGATCCTAATTTTTACGATAAAAAAAAAGTTGCTCCGATTTCAAAAAATTTTATATATCTTTGCGTTTCAGATGATACTACACAATAGTAGTGTAAGCTATGGTGATCCTAATTTTTTCGATAAAAAAAAAGTTGCTCAGATTTCAAAATTTGTTATATATCTTTGCGTTTCAGATGATACTACACAATAGTAGTGTAGCTATGGTGATCCTAATTTTTTCGATAAAAAAAAAATTGCTCCGATTTCAAATTTTTTTATATATCTTTGCGTTTCAGATGATACTACACAATAGTAGTGTAAGCTATGATGATCCTAATATTTTCGATAAAAAAAAAGTTGCTCCGATTTCAAAATTTTTTATATATCTTATCGTTTCAGATGATAATACACAATAGTAGTGTAAGCTATGGTGATCCTAATTTTTTCGACAAAAAAAAGTTGCTCCGAATTCAAATTTTTTTATATATCTTTGCGTTTCAGATGATACTACCCAATAGTAGTGTAAGCTATGATGATCCTAATTTTTTCGATAAAAAAAAAGTTGCTCCGATTTTAAAATTTTTTATATATCTTTGCGTTTCAGATGATACTACACAATAGTAGTGTAAGCTATGATGATCCTAATTTTTTCGATAAAAAAAAAGTTGCTCCGATGTCAAAAATTGTTATATATCTTTGAGTTTCAGATGATACTACACAATAGTAGTGTAAGCTATGGTGATCCTAATTTTTTCGATAAAAAAAAAGTTGCTCAGATTTCAAAATTTGTTATATATCTTTGCGTTTCAGATGATACTACACAATAGTAGTGTAGCTATGGTGATCCTAATTTTTTCGATAAAAAAAAAATTGCTCCGATTTCAAATTTTTTTATATATCTTTGCGTTTCAGATGATACTACACAATAGTAGTGTAAGCTATGATGATCCTAATATTTTCGATAAAAAAAAAGTTGCTCCGATTTCAAAATTTTTTATATATCTTATCATTTCAGATGATAATACACAATAGTAGTGTAAGCTATGGTGATCCTAATTTTTTCGACAAAAAAAAGTTGCTCCGAATTCAAATTTTTTTATATATCTTTGCGTTTCAGATGATACTACCCAATAGTAGTGTAAGCTATGATGATCCTAATTTTTTCGATAAAAAAAAAGTTGTTCCGATTTTAAAAATTTTTATATATCTTTGCGTTTCAGATGATACTACACAATAGTAGTGTAAGCTATGATGATCCTAATTTTTTCGATAAAAAAAAAGTTGCTCCGATGTCAAAAATTGTTATATATCTTTGAGTTTCAGATGATACTACACAATAGTAGTGTAAGCTATGGTGATCCTAATTTTTACGATAAAAAAAAAGTTGCTCCGATTTCAAAATTTTTTATATATCTTTGCGTTTCAGATGATACTACACAATAGTAGTGTAAGCTATGGTGATCCTAATTTTTTCGATAAAAAAAAAGTTGCTCAGATTTCAAAATTTTTTATATATCTTTGCGTTTCAGATGATACTACACAATAGTAGTGTAGCTATGGTGATCCTAATTTTTTCGATAAAAAAAAATTGATCCGATTTCAAATTTTTTTATATATCTTTGCGTTTCAGATGATACTACACAATAGTAGTGTAAGCTATGATGATCCTAATTTTTTCGATAAAAAAAAGTTGCTCCGATTTCAAAATTTTTTATATATCTTTGCGTTTTAGATGATACTACACAATAGTAGTGTAAGCTATGGTGATCCTAATTTTTTCGACAAAAAAAAGTTGCTCCGAATTCAAATTTTTTTATATATCTTTGCGTTTCAGATGATACTACCCAATAGTAGTGTAAGCTATGATGATCCTAATTTTTTCGATAAAAAAAAAGTTGCTCCGATTTCAAAAATTTTTATATATCTTTGCGTTTCAGATGATACTACCCAATAGTAGTGTATGCTATTATGATCCTAATTTTTTCGATAAAAAAAAAGATGCTCAGATTTCCAAATTTTTTATATATCTTTGCGTTTCAGATGATACTACACAATAGTAGTGTAGCTATGGTGATCCAAATTTTTTCTATAAAAAAAAAGTTGCTCCGATTTCAAATTTTTTTATATATCTTTGCGTTTCAGATGATACTACACAATAGTAGTGTAAGCTATGATGATCCTAATTTTTTCGATAAAAAAAAGTTGCTCCGATGTCAAAAATTTTTAAATATCTTTGCGTTTCAGATGATACTACACAATAATAGTGTAAGCTATGGTGATCCTAATTTTTTCGATAAAAAAAAAGTTGCTCCGATTTCAAAAATTTTTATAAATCTTTGCGTTTCAGATGATACTACCCAATAGTAGTGTAAGCTATGATGATCCTAATATTTTCGATAAAAAAAAAGTTGCTCCGATGTCAAAATTTTTTATATATCTGCGTTTCAGATGATACTACACAATAGTAGTGTAAGCTATGGTGATCCTAATTTTTTCGATAAAAAAAAATGCTCCGATTTCAAAAATTTTTATATATCTTTGCGTTTCAGATGATACTACACAATAGTAGTGTAAGCTATGTTGATCCTAATTTTTTCGATAAAAAAAAAGTTGCTCAGATTTCAAAATTTGTTATATATCTTTGCGTTTCAGATGATACTACACAATAGTAGTGTAGCTATGGTGATCCTAATTTTTTCGATAAAAAAAAAGTTGCTCCGATTTCAAAATTTTTTATATATCTTTGCGTTTCAGATGATACTACACAATAGTAGTGTAAGCTATGGTGATCCTAATTTTTTCGATAAAAAAAAAGTTGCTCAGATTTCAAAATTTTTTATATATCTTTGCGTTTCAGATGATACTACACAATAGTAGTGTAGCTATGGTGATCCTAATTTTTTCGATAAAAAAAAGTTGCTCCGATGTCAAAAATTTTTAAATATCTTTGCGTTTCAGATGATACTACACAATAATAGTGTAAGCTATGGTGATCCTAATTTTTTCGATAAAAAAAAAGTTGCTCCGATTTCAAAAATTTTTATAAATCTTTGCGTTTCAGATGATACTATATAATAGTAGTGTAAGCTATGATGATCCTAATATTTTCGATAAAAAAAAAGTTGCTCCGATGTCAAAAATTTTTATATATCTGCGTTTCAGATGATACTACACAATAGTAGTGTAAGCTATGGTGATCCTAATTTTTTCGATAAAAAAAAATGCTCCGATTTCAAAAATTTTTATATATCTTTGCGTTTCAGATGATACTACACAATAGTAGTGTAAGCTATGTTGATCCTAATTTTTTCGATAAAAAAAAGTTGCTCAGATTTCAAAAATTTTTATATATCTTTGCGTTTCAGATGATACTACACAATAGTAGTGTAGCTATGGTGATCCTAATTTTTTCGATAAAAAAAAAGTTGCTCCGATTTCAAATTTTTTTATATATCTTTGCGTTTCAGATGATACTACACATTAGTAGTGTAAGCTATGATGATCCTGTAGCGTTTTTTTGACAGCTAACATAGCTACGGTAGCTGTTCGCCGGAGAGCACTGTGGGATTCGAATAAAGTGGTACAAAAATTAACAGAGAAGGTAATTGAAAATATGAATTATTTACTTTAACAAAAATGTTGAGCGCCACCCAATTTTATGTATATAAATATCTCGGGAACTAAAGATCATATCTGGTAAAATTAGGAAACCCAGTATTATTTAATTTGATTGGATGGTCTTATGTTCTCGAGATTATTGTAATCTGGTGATATTTAATTAACTGAAGTCAGTTAAATATCTCCAGAACTAAATATATTAAATACTGACTGTGTAGGTAGGTAATGGATATTTTATAAATTAAAATAAATGTGATTATATGACAGTTTCTAAATTTATTGTCTAAAACCTGAAAAAGATTTTACAAAAGTAACCATATTTTATTCTAGTCTTTCCCTAAGTTTTAACCTAGAAAATACCAAAAAAATTAAATCTAAGATGATTTTGACGTGTTATCATCACCGCAATTTACGTAACGCAAGCGGAGGCAACCTGTAAAAATTCATGAATTTTAAGTAGGCGCAGCGCAGATTTTAAACTGTACTTTTCATCAAAATCATCTCTAAAAAAATAGAGATTCTATAAAATAATAGCGAAAATGTACACATCTGTGCGTGACTTATTTCTTTATAAAAACCTGCAAAACCATAACTTCTTTAAGCTCCATGTAGTGGAAATAGCTGTATTTCTGCCGCGTACTGGTGACAGAAGTAATCTGGTCATGCAATGACCCGTTTCATAATAACGTAACTTTTGACTACGAGGTTTTACTCTAATCTTTGACTTCTATCTGGCAAGACAAATGTTGACTCTTGACACGTATCTTGTGACTAAGCTTTGACTCGTACCTGGCACCCTATATAGAGAAAATATCTTACTTAGTTTCTCTATATTAGCACCATGTAATTTGTTAGTTTATTAATTTTAGAATATACATGTTAATTTTATTTTGAATAAAAGTTTATTTTCTTAAGTCTTCAGAGTATTTTTATTTAATTGTTAAAAGATAGAAATATAGAGTTTATTTTTCCTTACCTCAACCTTGAGGGTAACTCCTAAAGATAAGCTCTCCACATAGTTTTAATATCGAGGAAGTTGTTGGGAAAACAAATCGCTTTCTGGCAGCAACAGGTAAAATTGATTTTGCAACACAGCAACCAAGACAGCAACACCGCTGCGCTCATTGATACCAAGATAGCCTGTGAGCAAGGAAAAAAATCTCACATTAGTAAGGCTAAATCTTGAGGATGTCTTTCGACAAGCACAAACAATAAACTGATAATTTCATAAAGAATATAAGTAGGTACTTACATAATTTCAGATAATGCTTCACTCAACACAAAAACAGAATATGGTTTTAACTAAATACAGCTCATCAGAACTTTCAATTGAAATCACTTAAATGTGAGCTGTGAGAAAATCTGCCGGTGGCGATTTGAAAATCACACATATAGTTGGCCGATATTTCCCACACTGAAACCTTTGTCTCCGTGCAGCAAGTTTGCCCCAAACTCAGGAGCAAAAAATGTCCTCGCATTTGTTCGATGTAGATACACCATGTATTTTCTCGATATTTGAAAACCGTGACCAGTGGCTCCTAACAAGTTTTATTATTTTAAATTAAACTAAAATTTTGCCAGTGACCGTCAAAAGGTTTTGCACATTTAATGATCATGATGAAATGTTGCAGATTAAATTTAATGAATTATATAAGACATCTCGTCTTTACTACTATAAAAAAAATATAAAAATTATTATAAAATTATTTATGATAATAAAATGTTTTTAAATAGAATTTAATGTACTAAAAATAATCGAATGTAGTATTTTTAAGAAAATAAGGGCTGGGAAATAAAAATGCTACACAGCCCCCCTCCTAAAAGCAATAATAGTTTTGTCTTGATGATCCATAATCATCGTGACAAAAATATTAAATCTATTTTACATAAACTAATGTCGATTTCTTTATGCCTTTAACTTGAAACTTAATATCTAACGCGTATTAAACGTCCTGAAAGGAGACAAAATCGGTAGGTCATAATGGAGTAGGCTCTAAATCGGTATGTTCCTTTCCAAGCAAAGAACAAAATCAACAAAAGAATAACACCAAAAGCTATGTACAAACACGGAAATCGAAATTCTATTCCTACACATTGGTGCACCGCAATGGTAAGAGATAGACTTAGTCTAAATTTTCTTGTTCAGACAGTTCTGAAGGATTTTCAGAATCCGACTGATTAATATCATATTCTTGATAAGGTTTTAGGTCTTTTATATGCCAATTTTTAACCATACGACCGGAATCAACCTCACGCAAATCATACACTAAACGAGAAATTTTCTTCTTAACTGTACATAATATGTACCTAGGAGCAAGTTTAGCCATAAACCGCTTTCCAGCGTCTGAGAGAATTTTATTTCTTCTCCAGACATAGTCTCCTACTTTAAACTCAATATCTCTTTTTCTTAAATTATACGATTTACTATTTCGCTCATAAGCTGCGTGCAGCTTTTGTCTAACTTCGGAATAAATTTCCTTCATACCCTTCAAATTTGCAGCATAACCATTTCTATCGCCTGGGAGAATCTCAACATCTTTATGTATTGAACCCGAGGTTAACTTATAAAAATCAGCATGTGAAGGAATGTGTCTACCGAAATTTAAAAATGCTGGGGTGTAGCCATGAACTTCATGCTTACTAGTGTTAATAGCATGTTGACATTTAGCTATATCAATATCCCAATCTGTATGTGATTCTACAAAACAACGAATTATTGTTCCAGCAGTCCGGTTATTCCTTTCAACATAATTGCATTGAGGTGAATACACAGCAGTATACCAAACCTTTTCAATACCATAATTGCTACAAAGATCACGGAAACTTTTGGCTTTAAAACAACCATTATCTGCAATTACCAAATTACTAACTCCATAAACCAAGAATACTTGTTCTTCCAGAAACTTATTTATTGGACCAATTTTTGCAGAACGAAGAGGGCATATTAGTTGGTACTTTGTAAACCAATCGCTAACTACAAGAATAAATCGATTTTTTCTCTTTGACAGAGGAAAAGGTCCCATTAGATCAAGGACAACCATTTCAAATGGATAGCTAATTTTCTTTTCTTTACCCATGAGTCCCATTTGTCGAGTATTTGAAGCTTTTTGAGAACCACAAACCTTACAAGACTTGCAATATCGAAGGACATCTCTTCTCATTTTGGGCCAATAATATAGTTCCTGTACACGAGACAAAGTTTTGAAGAAACCAAAATGTCCTGAAGTTTTCTCATCATGAGAACATTTTAACACGCTTACTCTCTGATGTTTAGGAACTAAGAATTTCCATTCAGGAAGACTAGTTTTTACATAAGATTTTTCTGGAATGAACTTGTAAACTAAATCACCATCAACTTTCCACTGTGGAAACATTTCAGGATCAGAACGAATTTTGGATCGAAGATCTACATACCAGTTATCATTTTGCTCTAAATCTATCTCAACTAACGATACTTCCGGAGGAATGCGAGACAATGCATCAGGTACCACATTTGACGTACCCTTTCTGTGTACCAATTCGAAATTATGTTCTCTTAACTTAACAGCCCATCGAGCCAACTTACCACTTGGATTTTTCATATTATTTAACCACAACAAGGAATAGCAGTCTGTGATTACCGTGAACTTACTTGCACCTTCTACGTAACAGCGAAAACGTTCTATTGCAAAGATTACTGCCAAACACTCCTTTTCTACAGTAGAATAATTTCTCTCTGTTCTGGACAAACTCCTACTGGCATAAGCGATTACCTTCTCCTCGCCATCTAAAATCTGTGTCAGAACACTACCTAGACCTACATTTGACGCATCACACTGTATCGTGAACATCTCACTATAGTCTGGCTGTGCTAAGACTGGAGCGGACACCAACAGCTGCTTGACCTTGACAAACGACTCCTCCGCCGCTTCAGACCAAGCGATCGGCTGATTTTTCTTTTTTCCTTTTAAAAGATCATTGATTGGAGCCATTAAAGTAGCAAAATCTTTGACAAAACGACGGTACCAAGAACAAAGACCTATCCAACATTTTATCTCCGTGGTAGTTCGAGGCCTGGGGTAGTTAATCATACAAGAAACTTTCTCAGGATCTGTTCTAAGAGAGTTTGAGCCAATAATAAAGCCAAGGAACTTGACTTCTGTCTTGAAGAACTCCGATTTTTCAAGGTTAATTGTAAGATTTGCCTCTTTCAATTTTAAACGGACTTCCTCCAGTAACTTTAAATGTGATTCTAAATCCGAACTGGCCAAACAAAGGTCATCAAGATAGGAATAGATATTAGGATATTTCGCACCAAAAATAGAATCAATTAACCTTTGTTGAGTTTGCGCAGCATTGCACAAACCAAAAGGAACCCTTTTAAACTGAAAGGATCCTCTACCTACAACAGAAAATGCAGTTTTTTGTTTGGATTCATTATCGAGAGGAATTTGCCAAAATGCCTTCCGAAGATCGATTGAAGAAATATACTTAGCACCTCTTAACATGCTCAAAATAGAATTTATATTAGGTAGTGGGTATGTATCGTGAACTGTGACGTCATTTAAGCCACGCCCATCGAAGCAGAAGCGAAATTCACCGTTGGCCTTCTTCACCAGTAGTACTGGGCTGCACCAAGGGCTATTTGAAGGTTCTATAACCCCAAGTCTTAACATATCATCAATTTCGTCGTTCAAAATTTTAGACATATAGGGTGAAAGTGGATAAGGACGTTTCCTAAAGGGCTTTGCACTCCCTGTATCAATTGTCAACTTTAATTGATCAGTACAACCTATATGGTCTTTACTAGAAATATCTTCAAATGATTTTATAACTGATTCCGCTCTTAGACGGTCAGGGTCACTCAAAGAATCTAAAGAGTGCAGAAAACTAAAAACTTTATTAGAATCCGGCACTGAAATAACATTTAACTCATTTTCAGTAAAACCGCATTGAACATGCCACGAATTTGCTTTAAAATCCACACAAATCTGAAAAAGCTTTGCAAAATCGCTTCCGAAAATGAAAGCTTGGGGTAGTGCAGAGACAACTAAAGCTCTTACAATTCGACATGTTTGGCCTACATAAATAGGTAAATCTACCTCACCATCAACGATTTTACGAGATCCATCGGCTGTACAAATTTTCTCAAAAGAGGAGTGCCTAATCTCTAAGTCAAAATGTTTTAAAATTTCAATTCCAGGGGAACCTACTACGGAACTAGTAGCACCCGAATCTAATAAAACGGTTATATTTTGATCATATAACTTAACTTGTATATAAGGGCGATTATCTAAGGGCTTTTCTATAAAAAGAGGGGAAATTTTATTTACACGCGACTGTTTGAAAAATTTTGATACAGTATTTTTCCATTCTTCCCAATCAACTAAGTTAAATTTATTTTTATTGCTTAGAGTTTTATTTACAGATGTGGTTATGGAAAAATCGGAATACTTACCAGTGCATGAACCACTAAAATGCACCTTCTTATTTAGTTTTTTGAACAAGATGGACAATTGCTAACTCGAACATCTGGAGCACCACATTTGTAACAAAATAATTTTCTCTTTAATTTGCAATCAGAAAAAACATGATTTAACTGACCGCAGTTGAAACAAGTTATTGGTTCTCGGTACCTTTGTGAAGGCCCTTCAGAATGTTCAAGGTCATTATTGCTTCTATTTAAAGGTTTCGAATTATTTCTTTCTTTTTGAAAATTAAAACTTCTATTATTTTTATGTTTAGAAAAATCATTATGTTTTTTAAATTGTTTTTGTTGATTCTCTTTTTTATATTCGAAATTTCTAGATTTAAAATTAGAATCGGTTCTATCGTTACCATAAAGAGTAGAAATATTGTGAGAAGAATCGTACTGTAAAATATTTGACTCATCAATTTTCCTACAACTATCAATCAGTTCATCGACTGTATTAAAATCTGAAATAGCAAGACGACTCGCATAGCCAAACAATAAATTTTTGCGAACATGTTTTACTTTTGTGCTTTCATGAGGAGGACGAGATAATCTGTTAAATAAAACTTCTAAATGACCACAAAAAATATGAACAGACTCGTTTTGTTTTTGCTTCCTTGCCCGAATCTCTGTCCAGACAACCTCATCATTTTCTGACAACAAAAAATCTTTTTTTAATCGCTCTACCAATGAATCCCAATTTGTAAGTGTACTTTTAATTCTCCTATACCAAGCGAATGCGTTCGTATTTATAAAAAACTCAACTGCTGATTGAAAAAGTTCGTCATTACTGACTTTTCGAGAAGCTGCCAATTCACTAACGCGTTCTAAAAATGAATAAAGATTTCTCGGATCTCCGTTAAATTTTATACCCCATTCTGAGATAGGAATATTTTTAGAATTACAAGAAATCACCGGTGGTGCAACATTAATTACTGGAGTTTGAAAAGTTGGGAAGAGAGGGGATGTCGGTCTCTGGTTTCCCTTAGTTGATTTTTCCATCAAATCATCCTCCAATTTAAGATAAGTAGCTTTAGTTTCCTTTTTAAAATTTGTTACCTCTACAGTATTATCTTCCGTATCAGTAACCGTAGCTTTTAATCGTTCGAGCCTCTGGCTCACGTGAGCAATACGCGACAAAAGTTTGACAAAAATCGAATCTTGACAGGTTCCTTCAAAATCTTCAATCTGTTCTGTAATTGAATCAACTGAAGTTTTAATTGCTTCTTTTTCAATAAAAAATGTATATTTATATGCATCTGGTACAACACATTTGCTTGGTTGAATTTTTTCCTTAGCTAAAAGACGCGCAAGTACTTTTCGCTTATCTGGGGTAGGTCTAGCTATACCAACATCTCTAATTTGTAGTTCATAATCTAACTCCGCTTCGTTCAAGTGTGAAGCACTTTTAATTACGTAATCCATTTTTAAAATGTTTTAAAATATATGAATGATTCAATTTTGAAAATATAAAATTAAAAAAATTAAATGAAAAATATTTTGAGGGCTATCAATTTAGAGAAAATATTTGCGGAATGCAAAAAGTATAAAATCTTTGCCACAAAAAAAATCAATAAAAAACAAAGTTAAAATTTTTTTGTGTGGTATCAATTTAATGATTTTTTGTTACAGAAAATAAAAATTTCTAAGTTTCTCTGTAGCAGTTGCTCGCTAGTTCTCGTAGGAAAATGATCAAAAAAATATTTATGCAATTGTAAAAAAAATCTTTGGGGTATCAAAATAGCGATCGAAATCCCTAGATAATAAAAAGTTAGGTTTTACTAAACCTTCTTTGTAAAAGCCGCACTTACATATTCAAGTTTTAAAATCTAATGTTCTAGCGAACCTATGCCAATAAATTTGGACAATATCCAAGCTATAATTTAATGCTTTCAAAAAATTAAGCTGTCAAAAAAAATTTTGAGCTTTCAAAAAAAATACCTAAAATCATATAAACTCAAACTCAATATTACCAAATTTTGCCGGACACGAGTCAACCAAATAGCGTATAAATTTTTTCAATATCTCTCTAATGCTACGCTATTTACGTACGCTAAATCTCTATAATGCATTAACTCTTATGCTCACCTAAACTAAAATAATACGCCTCGAAATGTTAAATTAAAAAACAAGACTTGACGCGGTCTTGTTTTCTTGTTTAAAAAAAATACAATCGATTTTTATAAAGTGTTGTTGTCAAGCGCAAAAAACATAACTTTTTATGAGCCACATTTTTCTTTTGCATGCTACTTTTAATTTTAAGCAGCAAGAATTATTTTTAAAGCCTGTATAGAAAACTTTTATTTATTTGACTAGAATAAAATATTTTCTGTTTAAAAAATTAAATTTCTATTTTCCTATTAGATCTCGTTCTCTAGTTATATATAAAACACACCTTGCCTACAGTCAGTTTATCAAAAAAATAACTTCAAAAATAACAAAGAAATTTTTTTTTAATTAAAAAAATATTTTGTAGTTCCTCTTCCCACTCTGCTAAGCTTGGTTTTATATGAAAGCCCCACGTTGGGCGCCATAAATATGTGTAGCGTTTTTTTGACAGCTAACATAGCTACGGTAGCTGTTCGCCGGAGAGCACTGTGGGATTCGAATAAAGTGGTACAAAAATTAACAGAGAAGGTAATTGAAAATATGAATTATTTACTTTAACAAAAATGTTGAGCGCCACCCAATTTTATGTATATAAATATCTCGGGAACTAAAGATCATATCTGGTAAAATTAGGAAACCCAGTATTATTTAATTTGATTGGATGGTCTTATGTTCTCGAGATTATTGTAATCTGGTGATATTTAATTAACTGAAGTCAGTTAAATATCTCCAGAACTAAATATATTAAATACTGACTGTGTAGGTAGGTAATGGATATTTTATAAATTAAAATAAATGTGATTATATGACAGTTTCTAAATTTATTGTCTAAAACCTGAAAAAGATTTTACAAAAGTAACCATATTTTATTCTAGTCTTTCCCTAAGTTTTAACCTAGAAAATACCAAAAAAATTAAATCTAAGATGATTTTGACGTGTTATCATCACCGCAATTTACGTAACGCAAGCGGAGGCAACCTGTAAAAATTCATGAATTTTAAGTAGGCGCAGCGCAGATTTTAAACTGTACTTTTTATCAAAATCATCTCTAAAAAAAAATAGAGATTCTATAAAATAATAGCGAAAATGTACACATCTGTGCGTGACTTATTTCTTTATAAAAACCTGCAAAACCATAACTTCTTTAAGCTCCATGTAGTGGAAATAGCTGTATTTCTGCCGCGTACTGGTGACAGAAGTAATCTGGTCATGCAATGACCCGTTTCATAATGACGTAACTTTTGACTACGAGGTTTTACTCTAAACTTTGACTTCTATCTGGCAAGACAAATGTTGACTCTTGACACGTATCTTGTGACTAAGCTTTGACTCGTACCTGGCACCCTATATAGAGAAAATATCTTACTTAGTTTCTCTATATTAGCACCATGTAATTTGTTAGTTTATTAATTTTAGAATATACATGTTAATTTTATTTTGAATAAAAGTTTATTTTCTTAAATCTTCAGTGTATTTTTATTTAATTGTTAAAAGATAGAAATATAGAGTTTATTTTTCCTTACCTCAACCTTGAGGGTAACTCCTAAAGATAAGCTCTCCACATAGTTTTAATATCGAGGAAGTTGTTGGGAAAACAAATCGCTTTCTGGCAGCAACAGGTAAAATTGATTTTGCAACACAGCAACCAAGACAGCAACACCGCTGCGCTCATTGATACCAAGATAGCCTGTGAGCAAGGAAAAAAATCTCACATTAGTAAGGCTAAATCTTGAGGATGTCTTTCGACAAGCACAAACAATAAACTGATAATTTCATAAAGAATATAAGTAGGTACTTACATAATTTCAGATAATGCTTCACTCAACACAAAAACAGAATATGGTTTTAACTAAATACAGCTCATCAGAACTTTCAATTGAAAATCACACATATAGTTGGCCGATATTTCCCACACTGAAACCTTTGTCTCCGTGCAGCAAGTTTGCCCCCAGATCTCCAAACTCAGGAGCAAAAAATGTCCTCGCATTTGTTCGATGTAGATACACCATGTATTTTCTCGATATTTGAAAACCGTGACCAGTGGCTCCTAACAAGTTTTATTATTTTAAATTAAACTAAAATTTTGCCAGTGACCGTCAAAAGGTTTTGCACATTTAATGATCATGATGAAATGTTGCAGATTAAATTTAATGAATTATATAAGACATCTCGTCTTTACTACTATAAAAAAAATATACAAATTATTATAAAATTATTTATGATAATAAAATGTTTTTAAATAGAATTTAATGTACTAAAAATAATCGAATGCAGTATTTTTAAGAAAATAAGGGCTGGGAAATAAAAATGCTGCAATCCTAATATTTTCGATAAAAAAAAAGTTGCTCCGATAGCAAAATTTTTTATATATCTGCGTTTCAGATGATACTACACAATAGTAGTGTAAGCTATGGTGATCCTAATTTTTTCGATAAAAAAAAATGCTCCGATTTCAAAAATTTTTATATATCTTTGCGTTTCAGATGATACTACACAATAGTAGTGTAAGCTATGTTGATCCTAATTTTTTCGATAAAAAAAAGTTGCTCAGATTTCAAAAATTTTTATATATCTTTGCGTTTCAGATGATACTACACAATAGTAGTGTAAGCTATGGTGATCCTAATTTTTTCGATAAAAAAATGTTGCTCCGATTTCAAAAATTTTTATATATCTTTGCGTTTCAGATGATACTACACAATAGTAGTGTAGCTATGGTGATCCTAATTTTTTCGATAAAAAAAAAGTTGATCCGATTTCAAAAAATTTTATATTTTTTTTTTTTTTTACGGGTATGCGCACTCGCAAGGAGATCCCTATCACGCTCGAGGAGCGGCAAGTGTGCGAAAATGTTGGTGTGTGTTGGTTTTGAAACGGTTCAGGTTGTAACCTGCAGGGAAAACTGTCGCAGGGAGTTTATTCCACAGCGATGCTGTTCTCCAGAGATATGAATTCTGATATAATGAGGTTCTTGGTGCCTCTATTTTGACAATAAATTGATGGTTACCGTCTGTTTGACGTGTTCGCCTAGTAGGTGCTACTCCCGGGGGGATCATACGTGCCAACTCTTCAGAGCATTTTCCGTGATAATACCTGTAGAAGAGAGATAGATCGCCCACAGTTCTTCGATGTTCGAGTTTATCCAAGCTACGGGTAAGTGCGGGGTCATTGATCAGCTTGATAGCTCGTTTTTGCACGGTGTTCAAAGGCATTAAGGTATGTTTGGGTGCCGCACTCCATATATGTGAGCAGTACTCCATAGTCGGTCGAATCTGGGCTTTGTAGAGTGTCAGCAGTTGGCTTGGTGTATACAGATGTCTTGTACGAAATAGCACCCCAAGCTTTTGGGACGCCCTTTTAGCTATATCTGCCACGTGACTGTGCCAAGACATGTTGGTCTCTGCAGTGACTCCTAAGATGTTCAACTGGCTCTGCAATGCGACAGCACTTCCAGATAGCATGATGTTTGGCTCACCGGTGCTGGTCTTTTTTGAAAACAGGGCTGCTTGGGTTTTCTGCGCGTTGAACTGTACAAGGTTTTTGTTGCCCCAGTCCTCTATTATCTCCAAGTCGTTATTTATCTGTGATATTTCATTTAGTCTAAGGTAATGGAATTCACGTGCGGAGAGACATGTGGGTGGTATGACTGAGGAGACTACATTGCCATCATCTGCAAAGCAATAAAGTGGATTTACTGTTTTATCTATGAGGTCATTTATGTAAATCAGAAAAAGTGTTGGCAAAAGGATTGCTCCCTGTGGCACACCAGCATTTATTTGGTAAGAGTTGGAGTTCCGGCCATCCAGTGCAACATAAATGGATCTATCCTTAAGGTAACTTTCAAACCAAGTGCAAAGTCTCGGCGACAATCCCGTTGCTTTGAGCTTGTTGAGCAGATTTTCATGCCAGACTTTATCGAATGCTTTAGATATATCTAAGGCAATTGTTCTTGTTTCACCTCGCAACTCAATCGCTTTTTGCCATAAGTGAGTGACGTATGTAAGTAAATCGCCAGTTGACCTATATTTTCGAAATCCGTATTGCTTGTCGTTGATAATTTTGTACTTTTCCAAGTACTTGGTTAGGTGATTGTTCACAACTCTTTCCATTACTTTTGATATCACCGGAAGTATAGCAATTGGTCTATAATTTAACGGATCTGTCTTTTTTCCTTTCTTTGGAATGGGTTGTACTGCGGCAGACTTCCATGATGATGGATATACTCCTTGCCTATAAGATAAATTGAATAATTTTGCGAAAGTTGGGGTGAGTTCGCTAGCACAATTTTTGAGTACTATCGCGGGAATGCCATCTGGACCCATTGCTTTGTTTGTATCCAACTTTTTAAGGGATTTTCGTATTTCTCTGTGACAAAAGGGTACCTCTGGCATACTGTGGGAAACCCTTTCAATGAACGGTGGAGTTTTTCCATTTGGCACTGTTAGGTTTGAGTTGGAGGAAAAGATTTTGGCCAGCATATTGGCTTTTTCCTCTGATGTTGTGGCTAAGTGAGTATTTTTATCTGTAAGTGGTGGTATGGATAACTTGGTGAAGTTTGATCCAACGGATTTTGCAAGAGACCAAAAGGACCTAGAACTACTTGGACAATTCAGCAACCTGTTTTTTATTCTTTGATTGTATGTTTCTTTGGCGGCGTCAATAGTAATTTTGCAACTATTTCTGGCTTCTATAAATTCTGTGTGGTTTTGAGCGGTTTGTTGTCGTTTCCAAAGGTTATATGCTCTGTGTTTTTTCTGTACAGCCGTTTGACACTGGCTGTTGAACCAAGGTTTTGCATTAGCTCTGCGTTTTATTGTATGTGGGATATATGCATCCATTCCAGATAAGATTACTTTTGTTATTTCATTACAGCAAATAGTGGGATCAGCTGTTTTAAAGCAAACCTCTTGCCATGGAAAATCCAGGTAAAACTGTTTAAGGTCATTCCATTTTGCCGATTTATAGTGCCACATTTTACGAGGAAGTGATTGTTGGCTTGGCGGTATGAACATTTCGCATTTTGTTCTTATAAGTTTATGATCGGATGAACCAAGTGGGGGATCTACTTGAATTGTGTACAAGTCAGGATTTGTAGTTAGGAACAAGTCTAAAAGCGCTGCAAATTCACCCCTTTCTGAGATACGGGTAGGTTCATCGACAAGCTGCGTTAGACCACAACTTATGGCAAAAGCTTCTGCTTCCCTGCCTTCATTATCTGTTTTGTTGTGGTGTTTTAGCCAGGGTATATTGTGGACGTTGAAATCGCCTAAAAAAACAATTTCCGCATGTGGATAGTTAGACTGTATACTATCACAGTTTTCGGATAATGTCGCAAAAAAGTTTTGATACTCGGTGTTACTTGGCAGTCGGTAAAGGCAGCAAATGAACTTGGTCGATGACTTTGAGGTGAATTTCAGCCATATGATATCAAGGTTCGCTGGTTCTAGCTTCTCCTCTCGATGACATGAAAGGTCATTTTTAATGTACACACAGATCCCAAAATTATGTCGAAATCGGTGGTGTAGGTCATAGCCGGGATAAAGATAGTTCACAGTAGGTGTTGCAGAACTGATTTTAGTTTCAGTGAGAACAAGGATGTCAGGTCTTTGTTCTTCAAGATGTTGGTGAACTGAATTCATGTTGGTACTTAATCCTCTTATATTGCTAAAATCAATTCTGAGTTGAGTTTTTGGTCTTCTTTTAATATCTTTGCATGAAGGACCCCCAGGATCACACGACGCCCGGAGATCCGAGTGGTCGGGTATTTTACCTCCGGAATATTTTGATCCTGGAGGCGCCATCATGCTTTGCGTTTCAGATGATACTACCCAATAGTAGTGTAAGCTATGATGATCCTAATTTTTTCGATAAAAAAAAAGTTGCTCCGATGTCAAAAATTTTTAAATATCTTGGCGTTTCAGATGATACTACACAATAATAGTGTAAGCTATGGTGATCCTAATTTTTTCGATAACAAAAAAGTTGCTCCGATTTCAAAAATTTTTATATATCTTTGCGTTTCAGATGATACTACACAATAGTAGTGTAGCTATGGTGATCCTAATTTTTTCGATAAAAAAAAAGTTGCTCCGATTTCAAAAATTTTTATATATCTTTGCGTTTCAGATGATACTACCCAATAGTAGTGTAAGCTATGATGATCCTAATTTTTTCGATAAAAAAAAAAGTTGCTCAGATTTCAAAATTTTTTATATATCTTTGCGTTTCAGATGATACTACACAATAGTAGTGTAGCTATGGTGATCCTAATTTTTTCGATTAAAAAAAAGTTGCTCCGATTTCAAAAATTTTTATATATCTTTGCGTTTCAGATGATATTACCCAATAGTAGTGTAAGCTATGATGATCCTAATATTTTCGATAAAAAAAAAGTTGCTCCGATGTCAAAATTTTTTATATATCTTTGCGTTTCAGATGATACTACACAATAGTAGTGTAAGCTATGGTGATCCTAATTTTTACGATAAAAAAAAGTTGCTCCGATTTCAAAAATTTTTATATATCTTTGCGTTTCAGATGATACTACACAATAGTAGTGTAAGCTATGATGATCCTAATATTTTCGATAAAAAAAAAGTTGCTCCGATGTCAAAATTTTTTATATATCTTTGCGTTTCAGATGATACTACACAATAGTAGTGTAAGCTATGGTGATCCTAATTTTTACGATAAAAAAAAGTTGCTCCGATTTCAAAAATTTTTAGATATCTTTGCGTTTCAGATGATACTACACAATAGTAGTGTAAGCTATGGTGATCCTAATTTTTTCGATAAAAAAAAGTTTCTCCGATTGCAAATTTTTTTATATATCTTTGCGATTCAGATGATACTACACAATAGTAGTGTAAGCTATGGTGATCCTAATTTTTTCGATAAAAATAAAGGTGCTCCGATTTCAAAAATTTTTATATATCTTTGCGTTTCAGATGATACTACACAATAGTAGTGTAAGCTATGGTGATCCTAATTTTTTCGATAAAAAAAAAGTTGCTCCGATTTCAAAAATTTTTATATATCTTTGCGTTTCAGATGATACTACACAATAGTAGTGTAAGCTATGGTGAACCTAATTTTTTCGATAAAAAAAAAGTTGCTCCGATTTCAAAATTTTTTATATATCTTTGCGTTTCAGATGATACTACACAATAGTAGTGTAAGCTATGGTGATCCTAATTTTTTCGATAAAAAAAAAGTTGCTCCGATTTCAATTTTTTTTATATATCTTTGCGTTTCAGATGATACTACACAATAGTAGTGTAAGCTATGATGATCCTAATTTTTTCGATTAAAAAAAAAGTTGCTCCGATGTCAAAAATTTTTAAATATCTTTGCTTTTCAGATGATACTACACTATAGTAGTGTAAGCTATAATGATCTTAATTTTTTCGATAAAAAAAAAGTTGCTCCGATGTCAAAAATTTTTAAATATCTTTGCGTTTCAGATGATACTACACAATAATAGTGTAAGCTATGGTGATCCTAATTTTTTCGGTAAAAAAAAAGTTGCTCCGATTTCAAAATTTTTTATATATCTTTGCGTTTCAGATGATACTACACAATAGTAGTGTAAGCTATGATGATCCTAATTTTTTCGATAAAAAAAAAGTTGCTCCGATGTCAAAAATTGTTATATATCTTTGAGTTTCAGATGATACTACACAATAGTAGTGTAAGCTATGGTGATCCTAATTTTTACGATAAAAAAAAAGTTGCTCCGATTTCAAAAATTTTTATATATCTTTGCGTTTCAGATGATACTACACAATAGTAGTGTAAGCTATGGTGATCCTAATTTTTTCGATAAAAAAAAAGTTGCTCAGATTTCAAAATTTTTTATATATCTTTGCGTTTCAGATGATACTACACAATAGTAGTGTAGCTATGGTGATCCTAATTTTTTCGATAAAAAAAAAATTGCTCCGATTTCAAATTTTTTTATATATCTTTGCGTTTCAGATGATACTACACAATAGTAGTGTAAGCTATGATGATCCTAATTTTTTCGATAAAAAAAAAGTTGCTCCGATGTCAAAAATTTTTAAATATCTTTGCGTTTCAGATGATACTACACAATAATAGTGTAAGCTATGGTAATCCTAATTTTTTCGATAAAAAAAAAGTTGCTCCGATTTCAAAAATTTTTATATATCTTTGCGTTTCAGATGATACTACACAATAGTAGTGTAGCAATGGTGATCCTAATTTTTTCGATAAAAAAAAAGTTGCTCCGATTTCAAAATTTTTTATATATCTTTGCGTTTCAGATGATACTACACAATAGTAGTGTAAGCTATGGTGATCCTAATTTTTTCGATAAAAAAAAGTTCCTCCGATTGCAAATTTTTTTATATATCTTTGCGATTCAGATGATACTACACAATAGTAGTGTAAGCTATGGTGATCCTAATTTTTACGATAAAAAAAAAGTTGCTCCGATTTCAAAAATTTTTATATATCTTTGCGTTTCAGATGATACTACACAATAGTAGTGTAAGCTATGGTGATCCTAATTTTTTCGATAAAAAAAAGTTCCTCCGATTGCAAATTTTTTTATATATCTTTGCGATTCAGATGATACTACACAATAGTAGTGTAAGCTATGGTGATCCTAATTTTTTCGATAAAAATAAAGGTGCTCCGATTTCAAAAATTTTTATATATCTTTGCGTTTCAGATGATACTACACAATAGTAGTGTAAGCTATGGTGATCCTAATTTTTTCGATAAAAAAAAAGTTGCTCCGATTTCAAAATTTTTTATATATCTTTGCGTTTCAGATGATACTACACAATAGTAGTGTAAGCTATAGTGACCTAATTTTTTCGATAAAAAAAAGTGGCTCAGATTTCAAAAATTTTTATATATCTTTGCGTTTCAGATGATACTACACAATAGTAGTGTAAGCTATGGTGATCCTAATTTTTTCGATAAAAAAAAAGTTGCTCCGATTTCAAAATTTTTTATATATCTTTGCGTTTCAGATGATACTACACAATAGTAGTGTAAGCTATGGTGATCCTAATTTTTTCGATAAAAAAAAGTTCCTCCGATTGCAAATTTTTTTATATATCTTTGCGATTCAGATGATACTACACAATAGTAGTGTAAGCTATGGTGATCCTAATTTTTTCGATAAAAATAAAGGTGCTCCGATTTCAAAAATTTTTATATATCTTTGCGTTTCAGATGATACTACACAATAGTAGTGTAAGCTATGGTGATCCTAATTTTTTCGATAAAAAAAAAGTTGCTCCGATTTCAAAATTTTTTATATATCTTTGCGTTTCAGATGATACTACACAATAGTAGTGTAAGCTATGGTGACCTAATTTTTTCGATAAAAAAAAGTGGCTCAGATTTCAAAAATTTTTATATATCTCTGCGTTTCAGATGATACTACACAATAGTAGTGTAAGCTATGATGATCCTAATTTTTTCGATAAAAAAAAAGTTGCTCCGATTTCAAAATTTTTTATATATCTTTGCGTTTCAGATGATACTACACAATAGTAGTGTAAGCTATAGTGATCCTAATTTTTTCGATAAAAAAAAAGTTGCTCCGATTTCAAAATTTTTTATATATCTTTGCGTTTCAGATGATACTACACAATAGTAGTGTAAGCTATGGTGATCCTAATTTTTTCGATAAAAAAAAAGTTGCTCCGATTTCAAAAATTTTTATATATCTTTGCGTTTCAGATGATACTACACAATAGTAGTGTAGCTATGGTGATCCTAATTTTTTCGATAAAAAAAAAGTTGCTCCGATTTCAAAAATTTTTATATATCTTTGCGTTTCAGATGATACTACACAATAGTAGTGTAAGCTATGATGATCCTAATTTTTTCGATAAAAAAAAAGTTGCTCCGATGTCAAAAATTGTTATATATCTTTGAGTTTCAGATGATACTACACAATAGTAGTGTAAGCTATGGTGATCCTAATTTTTACGATAAAAAAAAAGTTGCTCCGATTTCAAAATTTTTTATATATTTTTGCGTTTCAGATGATACTACACAATAGTAGTGTAAGCTATGATGATCCTAATTTTTTCGATAAAAAAAAGTTGCTCCGATGTCAAAAATTGTTATATATCTTTGAGTTTCAGATGATACTACACAATAGTAGTGTAAGCTATGGTGATCCTAATTTTTACGATAAAAAAAAAGTTGCTCCGATTTCAAAATTTTTTATATATCTTTGCGTTTCAGATGATACTACACAATAGTAGTGTAAGCTATGATGATCCTAATTTTTTCGATAAAAAAAAAGTTGCTCCGATGTCAAAAATTGTTATATATCTTTGAGTTTCAGATGATACTACACAATAGTAGTGTAAGCTATGGTGATTCTAATTTTTACGATAAAAAAAAAGTTGCTCCGATTTCAAAATTTTTTATATATCTTTGCGTTTCAGATGATACTACGCAATAGTAGTGTAAGCTATGGTGATCCTAATTTTTTCGATAAAAAAAAAGTTGCTCCGATTTCAAAATTTTTTATATATCTTTGCGTTTCAGATGATACTACACAATAGTAGTGTAAGCTATGGTGACCTAATTTTTTCGATAAAAAAAAGTGGCTCAGATTTCAAAAATTTTTATATATCTTTGCGTTTCAGATGATACTACACAATAGTAGTGTAAGCTATGGTGATCCTAATTTTTTCGATAAAAAAAAAGTTGCTCCGATTTCAAAATTTTTTATATATCTTTGCGTTTCAGATGATACTACACAATAGTAGTGTAAGCTATGGTGATCCTAATTTTTTCGATAAAAAAAAGTTCCTCCGATTGCAAATTTTTTTATATATCTTTGCGATTCAGATGATACTACACAATAGTAGTGTAAGCTATGGTGATCCTAATTTTTTCGATAAAAATAAAGGTGCTCCGATTTCAAAATTTTTTATATATCTTTGCGTTTCAGATGATACTACACAATAGTAGTGTAAGCTATGGTGATCCTAATTTTTTCGATAAAAAAAAAGTTGCTCCGATTTCAAAATTTTTTATATATCTTTGCGTTTCAGATGATACTACACAATAGTAGTGTAAGCTATGGTGACCTAATTTTTTCGATAAAAAAAAGTGGCTCAGATTTCAAAAATTTTTATATATCTTTGCGTTTCAGATGATACTACACAATAGTAGTGTAAGCTATGGTGATCCTAATTTTTTCGATAAAAAAAAAGTTGCTCCGATTTCAAAATTTTTTATATATCTTTGCGTTTCAGATGATACTACACAATAGTAGTGTAAGCTATGGTGATCCTAATTTTTTCGATAAAAAAAAAGTTGCTCCGATTTCAAAAATTTTTATATATCTTTGCGTTTCAGATGATACTACACAATAGTAGTGTAAGCTATGGTGATCCTAATTTTTTCGATAAAAAAAAGTTGCTCCGATTTCAAAAATTTTTATATATCTTTGCGTTTCAGATGATACTACACAATAGTAGTGTAGCTATGGTGATCCTAATTTTTTCGATAAAAAAAAAGTTGGTCCGATTTCAAAATTTTTTATATATCTTTGCGTTTCAGATGATACTACACAATAGTAGTGTAAGCTATGATGATCCTAATTTTTTCGATAAAAAAAAAGTTGCTCCGATGTCAAAAATTGTTATATATCTTTGAGTTTCAGATGATACTACACAATAGTAGTGTAAGCTATGGTGATCCTAATTTTTACGATAAAAAAAAAGTTGCTCCGATTTCAAAATTTTTTATATATCTTTGCGTTTCAGATGATACTACACAATAGTAGTGTAAGCTATGATGATCCTAATTTTTTCGATAAAAAAAAAGTTGCTCCGATGTCAAAAATTGTTATATATCTTTGAGTTTCAGATGATACTACACAATAGTAGTGTAAGCTATGGTGATCCTAATTTTTACGATAAAAAAAAAGTTGCTCCGATTTCAAATTTTTTTATATATCTTTGCGTTTCAGATGATACTACACAATAGTAGTGTAAGCTATGATGATCCTAATTTTTTCGATAAAAAAAAAGTTGCTCCGATGTCAAAAATTGTTATATATCTTTGAGTTTCAGATGATACTACACAATAGTAGTGTAAGCTATGGTGATCCTAATTTTTACGATAAAAAAAAAGTTGCTCCGATTTCAAAAATTTTTATATATCTTTGCGTTTCAGATGATACTACACAATAGTAGTGTAAGCTATGGTGATCCTAATTTTTTAGATAAAAAAAAAGTTGCTCAGATTTCAAAATTTTTTATATATCTTTGCGTTTCAGATGATACTACACAATAGTAGTGTAGCTATGGTGATCCTAATTTTTTCGATAAAAAAAAATTGCTCCGATTTCAAATTTTTTTATATATCTTTGCGTTTCAGATGATACTACACAATAGTAGTGTAAGCTATGATGATCCTAATTTTTTCGATAAAAAAAAAGTTGCTCCGATTTCAAAATTTTTTATATATCTTATCGTTTCAGATGATACTACACAATAGTGGTGTAAGCTATGGTGATCCTAATTTTTTCGACAAAAAAAAGTTGCTCCGAATTCAAATTTTTTTATATATCTTTGCGTTTCAGATGATACTACCCAATAGTAGTGTAAGCTATGATGATCCTAATTTTTTCGATAAAAAAAAAGTTGCTCCGATTTCAAATTTTTTTATATATCTTTGCGTTTCAGATGATACTACACAATAGTAGTGTAAGCTTTGATGATCCTAATTTTTTCGATAAAAAAAAAGTTGCTCCGATGTCAAAAATTGTTATATATCTTTGAGTTTCAGATGATACTACACAATAGTAGTGTAAGCTATGGTGATCCTAATTTTTTCGATAAAAAAAAAGTTGCTCAGATTTCAAAATTTTTTATATATCTTTGCGTTTCAGATGCTACTACACAATAGTAGTGTAAGCTATGGTGATCCTAATTTTTTCGACAAAAAAAAGTTGCTCCGAATTCAAATTTTTTTATATACCTTTGCGTTTCAGATGATACTACCCAATAGTAGTGTAAGCTATGATAATCCTAATTTTTTCGATAAAAAAAAAATTGCTCCGATTTCAAATTTTTTTATATATCTTTGCGTTTCAGATGATACTACACAATAGTAGTGTAAGCTATGATGATCCTAATTTTTTCGATAAAAAAAAAGTTGCTCCGATTTCAAAATTTTTTATATATCTTATCGTTTCAGATGATACTACACAATAGTAGAGTAAGCTATGGTGATCCTAATTTTTTCGACAAAAAAAAGTTGCTCCGAATTCAAATTTTTTTATATATCTTTGCGTTTCAGATGATACTACCCAATAGTAGTGTAAGCTATGATGATCCTAATTTTTTCGATAAAAAAAAAGTTGCTCCGATTTCAAAATTTTTTATATATCTTTGCGTTTCAGATGATACTACACAATAGTAGTGTAAGCTATGATGATCCTAATTTTTTCGATAAAAGAAAAGTTGCTCCGATGTCAAAAATTGTTATATATCTTTGAGTTTCAGATGATACTACACAATAGTAGTGTAAGCTATGGTGATCCTAATTTTTACGATAAAAAAAAAAGTTGCTCCGATTTCAAAAATTTTTATATATCTTTGCGTTTCAGATGATACTACACAATAGTAGTGTAAGCTATGGTGATCCTAATTTTTTCGATAAAAAAAAAGTTGCTCCGATTTCAAAATTTTTTATATATCTTATCGTTTCAGATGATACTACACAATAGTAGAGTAAGCTATGGTGATCCTAATTTTTTTGACAAAAAAAAGTTGCTCCGAATTCAAATTTTTTTATATATCTTTGCGTTTCAGATGATACTACCCAATAGTAGTGTAAGATATGATGATCCTAATTTTTTCGATAAAAAAAAAGTTGCTCCGATTTCAAAATTTTTTATATATCTTTGCGTTTCAGATGATACTACACAATAGTAGTGTAAGCTATGATGATCCTAATTTTTTCGATAAAAAAAAAGTTGCTCCGATGTCAAAAATTGTTATATATCTTTGAGTTTCAGATGATACTACACAATAGTAGTGTAAGCTATGGTGATCCTAATTTTTACGATAAAAAAAAAGTTGCTCCGATTTCAAAAATTTTTATATATCTTTGCGTTTCAGATGATACTACACAATAGTAGTGTAGCTATGGTGATCCTAATTTTTTCGATAAAAAAAAAATTGCTCCGATTTCAAATTTTTTTATATATCTTTGCGTTTCAGATGATACTACACAATAGTAGTGTAAGCTATGATGATCCTAATTTTTTCGATAAAAAAAAAGTTGCTCCGATTTCAAAATTTTTTATATATCTTTGCGTTTCAGATGCTACTACACAATAGTAGTGTAAGCTATGGTGATCCTAATTTTTTCGACAAAAAAAAGTTGCTCCGAATTCAAATTTTTTTATATACCTTTGCGTTTCAGATGATACTACCCAATAGTAGTGTAAGCTATGATGATCCTAATTTTTTCGATAAAAAAAAGTTGCTCCGATTACAAATTTTTTTATATATCTTTGCGTTTCAGATGATACTACCCAATAGTAGTGAAAGCTATGATGATCCTAATTTTTACGATAAAAAAAAAGTTGCTCCGATTTCAAAAATTTTTATATATCTTTGCGTTTCAGATGATACTACACAATAGTAGTGTAAGCTATGGTGATCCTAATTTTTTCGATAAAAAAAAAGTTGCTCAGATTTCAAAAATTTTTATATATCTTTGCGTTTCAGATGATACTACACAATAGTAGTGTAGCTATGGTGATCCTAATTTTTTCGATAAAAAAAAAATTGCTCCGATTTCAAATTTTTTTATATATCTTTGCGTTTCAGATGATACTACACAATAGTAGTGTAAGCTATGATGATCCTAATTTTTTCGATAAAAAAAAAGTTGCTCCGATTTCAAAATTTTTTATATATCTTATCGTTTCAGATGATACTACACAATAGTGGTGTAAGCTATGGTGATCCTAATTTTTTCGACAAAAAAAAGTTGCTCCGAATTCAAATTTTTTTATATATCTTTGCGTTTCAGATGATACTACCCAATAGTAGTGTAAGCTATGATGATCCTAATTTTTTCGATAAAAAAAAAGTTGCTCCGATTTCAAATTTTTTTATATATCTTTGCGTTTCAGATGATACTACACAATAGTAGTGTAAGCTTTGATGATCCTAATTTTTTCGATAAAAAAAAAGTTGCTCCGATGTCAAAAATTGTTATATATCTTTGAGTTTCAGATGATACTACACAATAGTAGTGTAAGCTATGGTGATCCTAATTTTTTCGATAAAAAAAAAGTTGCTCAGATTTCAAAATTTTTTATATATCTTTGCGTTTCAGATGCTACTACACAATAGTAGTGTAAGCTATGGTGATCCTAATTTTTTCGACAAAAAAAAGTTGCTCCGAATTCAAATTTTTTTATATACCTTTGCGTTTCAGATGATACTACCCAATAGTAGTGTAAGCTATGATGATCCTAATTTTTTCGATAAAAAAAAAATTGCTCCGATTTCAAATTTTTTTATATATCTTTGCGTTTCAGATGATACTACTCAATAGTAGTGTAAGCTATGATGATCCTAATTTTTTCGATAAAAAAAAAGTTGCTCCGATTTCAAAATTTTTTATATATCTTATCGTTTCAGATGATACTACACAATAGTAGTGTAAGCTATGGTGATCCTAATTTTTTCGACAAAAAAAAGTTGCTCCGAATTCAAATTTTTTTATATATCTTTGCGTTTCAGATGATACTACCCAATAGTAGTGTAAGCTATGATGATCCTAATTTTTTCGATAAAAAAAAAGTTGCTCCGATTTCAAAATTTTTTATATATCTTTGCGTTTCAGATGATACTACACAATAGTAGTGTAAGCTATGATGATCCTAATTTTTTCGATAAAAAAAAAGTTGCTCCGATGTCAAAAATTGTTATATATCTTTGAGTTTCAGATGATACTACACAATAGTAGTGTAAGCTATGGTGATCCTAATTTTTACGATAAAAAAAAAAGTTGCTCCGATTTCAAAAATTTTTATATATCTTTGCGTTTCAGATGATACTACACAATAGTAGTGTAAGCTATGGTGATCCTAATTTTTTCGATAAAAAAAAAGTTGCTCAGATTTCAAATTTTTTTATATATCTTTGCGTTTCAGATGATACTACACAATAGTAGTGTAGCTATGGTGATCCTAATTTTTTCGATAAAAAAAAAATTGCTCCGATTTCAAATTTTTTTATATATCTTTGCGTTTCAGATGCTACTACACAATAGTAGTGTAAGCTATGGTGATCCTAATTTTTTCGACAAAAAAAAGTTGCTCCGAATTCAAATTTTTTTATATACCTTTGCGTTTCAGATGATACTACCCAATAGTAGTGTAAGCTATGATGATCCTAATTTTTTCGATAAAAAAAAGTTGCTCCGATTACAAATTTTTTTATATATCTTTGCGTTTCAGATGATACTACATAATAGTAGTGTAAGCTATGATGATCCTAATTTTTTCGATAACAAAAAAGTTGCTCCGATTTCAAAAATTTTTATATATCTTTGCGTTTCAGATGATACTACACAATAGTAGTGTAGCTATGGTGATCCTAATTTTTTCGATAAAAAAAAAGTTGCTCCGATTTCAAAAATTTTTATATATCTTTGCGTTTCAGATGATACTACCCAATAGTAGTGTATGCTATTATGATCCTAATTTTTTCAATAAAAAAAAAGTTGCTCAGATTTCAAAATTTTTTATATATCTTTGCGTTTCAGATGATACTACACAATAGTAGTGTAGCTATGGTGATCCTAATTTTTTCTATAAAAAAAAAAGTTGCTCCGATTTCAAATTTTTTTATATATCTTTGCGATTCAGATGATACTACACAATAGTAGTGTAAGCTATGATGATCCTAATTTTTTCGATAAAAAAAAAGTTGCTCCGATGTCAAAAATTTTTAAATATCTTTGCGTTTCAGATGATACTACACAATAATAGTGTAAGCTATGGTGATCCTAATTTTTTCGATAAAAAAAAAGTTGCTCCGATTTCAAAATTTTTTATATATCTTTGCGTTTCAGATGATACTACCCAATAGTAGTGTAAGCTATGATGATCCTAATATTTTCGATAAAAAAAAAAGTTGCTCCGATGTCAAAATTTTTTATATATCTGCGTTTCAGATGATACTACACAATAGTAGTGTAAGCTATGGTGATCCTAATTTTTTCGATAAAAAAAAATGCTCCGATTTCAAAAATTTTTATATATCTTTGCGTTTCAGATGATACTACACAATAGTAGTGTAAGCTATGTTGATCCTAATTTTTTCGATAAAAAAAAGTTGCTCAGATTTCAAAAATTTTTATATATCTTTGCGTTTCAGATGATACTACACAATAGTAGTGTAGCTATGGTGATCCTAATTTTTTCAATAAAAAAAAAAGTTGCTCCAATTTCAAATTTTTTTATATATCTTTGCGTTTCAGATGATACTACACAATAGTAGTGTAAGCTATAATGATCCTAATTTTTTCGATAAAAAAAAAGTTGCTCCGATTTCAAAATTTTTTATATATCTTTGCGTTTCAGATGATACTACACAATAATAGTGTAAGCTATGGCGATCCTAATTTTTTCGATAAAAAAAAAGTTGCTCCGATTTCAAAAATGTTTATATATCTTTGCGTTTCAGATGATACTACACAATAGTAGTGTAGCTATGGTGATCCTAATTTTTTCGATAAAAAAAAAGTTGCTCCGATTTCAAAATTTTTTATATATCTTTGCGTTTCAGATGATACTACCCAATAGTAGTGTAAGCTATGATGATCCTAATTTTTTCGATAAAAAAAAGTTGCTCCGATCTCAAAATTTTTTTAATATATTTGCGTTTCAGATGATACTACACAATAATAGTGTAAGCTATGGTGATCCTAATTTTTTCGATAACAAAAAAGTTGCTCCGATTTCAAAAATTTTTATATATCTTTGCGTTTCAGATGATACTACACAATAGTAGTGTAGCTATGGTGATCCTAATTTTTTCGATTAAAAAAAAGTTGCTCAGATTTCATAATTTTTTATATATCTTTGCGTTTCAGATGATACTACACAATAGTAGTGTAGCTATGGTGATCCTAATTTTTTCGATTAAAAAAAAGTTGCTCCTATTTCAAATTTTTTTTATATATCTTTGCGTTTCAGATGATACTACACAATAGTAGTGTAAACTATGATGATCCTAATTTTTTCGATAAAAAAAAAGTTGCTCCGATCTCAAAATTTTTTTAATATATTTGCGTTTCAGATGATACTACACAATAATAGTGTAAGCTATGGTGATCCTAATTTTTTCGATTAAAAAAAAGTTGCTCAGATTTCATAATTTTTTATATATCTTTGCGTTTCAGATGATACTACACAATAGTAGTGTAGCTATGGTGATCCTAATTTTTTCGATTAAAAAAAAGTTGCTCCTATTTCAAATTTTTTTATATATCTTTGCGTTTCAGATGATACTACACAATAGTAGTGTAAACTATGATGATCCTAATTTTTTCGATAAAAAAAAAGTTGCTCCGATGTCAAAAATTTTTAAATATCTTTGCGTTTCAGATGATACTACACAATAATAGTGTAGCTATGATGATCCTAATTTTTTCGATAAAAAAAAAGTTGCTCCGATTTCAAAAATTTTTATATATCTTTGCGTTTCAGATGATACTACCCAATAGTAGTGTAAGCTATGATGATCCTAATATTTTCGATAAAAAAAAAGTTGCTCCGATGTCAAATTTTTTTATATATCTTTGCGTTTCAGATGATACTACACAATAGTAGTGTAAGCTATGATGATCCTAATTTTTACGATAAAAAAAAAGTTGCTCCGATTTCAAAATTTTTTATATATCTTTGCGTTTCAGATGATACTACACAATAGTAGTGTAAGCTATGGTGATCCTAATTTTTTCGATAAAAAAAAGTTCCTCCGATTGCAAAATTTTTTATATATCTTTGCGATTCAGATGATACTACACAATAGTAGTGTAAGCTATGGTGATCCTAATTTTTTCGATAAAAAAAAGTTCCTCCGATTGCAAATTTTTTTATATATCTTTGCGTTTCAGATGATACTACACAATAGTAGTGTAAGCTATGGTGATCCTAATTTTTTCGATAAAAAAAAAGTTGCTCCGATTTCAAAATGTTTTATATATCTTTGCGTTTCAGATGATACTACACAATAGTAGTGTAAGCTATGGTGATCCTAATTTTTTCGATAAAAAAAAAGTTGCTCCGATTTCAATTTTTTTTATATATCTTTGCGTTTCAGATGATACTACACAATAGTAGTGTAAGCTATGGTGATCCTAATTTTTACGATAAAAAAAAAGTTGCTCCGATTTCAAAAAATTTTATATATCTTTGCGTTTCAGATGATACTACACAATAGTAGTGTAAGCTATGGTGATCCTAATTTTTTCGATAAAAAAAAAGTTGCTCAGATTTCAAAATTTTTTATATATCTTTGCGTTTCAGATGATACTACACAATAGTAGTGTAGCTATGGTGATCCTAATTTTTTCGATAAAAAAAAATTGCTCCGATTTCAAATTTTTTTATATATCTTTGCGTTTCAGATGATACTACACAATAGTAGTTAGTGTAAGCTATGATGATCCTAATATTTTCGATAAAAAAAAAGTTGCTCCGATTTCAAAAATTTTTATATATCTTATCGTTTCAGATGATACTACACAATAGTAGTGTAAGCTATGGTGATCCTAATTTTTTCGACAAAAAAAAGTTGCTCCGAATTCAAATTTTTTTATATATCTTTGCGTTTCAGATGATACTACCCAATAGTAGTGTAAGCTATGATGATCCTAATTTTTTCGATAAAAAAAAAGTTGCTCCGATTTTAAAATTTTTTATATATCTTTGCGTTTCAGATGATACTACACAATAGTAGTGTAAGCTATGATGATCCTAATCTTTTCGATAAAAAAAAAGTTGCTCCGATGTCAAAAATTGTTATATATCTTTGAGTTTCAGATGATACTACACAATAGTAGTGTAAGCTATGGTGATCCTAATTTTTACGATAAAAAAAAAGTTGCTCCGATTTCAAAATTTTTTATATATTTTTGCGTTTCAGATGATACTACACAATAGTAGTGTAAGCTATGGTGATCCTAATTTTTTCGATAAAAAAAAAGTTGCTCAGATTTCAAATTTTTTTATATATCTTTGCGTTTCAGATGATACTACACAATAGTAGTGTAGCTATGGTGATCCTAATTTTTTCGATAAAAAAAAAATTGCTCCGATTTCAAATTTTTTTATATATCTTTGCGTTTCAGATGATACTACACAATAGTAGTGTAAGCTATGGTGATCCTAATTTTTTCGACAAAAAAAAGTTGCTCCGAATTCAAATTTTTTTATATACCTTTGCGTTTCAGATGATACTACCCAATAGTAGTGTAAGCTATGATGATCCTAATTTTTTCGATAAAAAAAAAGTTGCTCCGATTTCAAATTTTTTTATATATCTTTGCGTTTCAGATGATACTACACAATAGTAGTGTAAGCTATGATGATCCTAATTTTTTCGATAACAAAAAAGTTGCTCCGATTTCAAAAATTTTTATATATCTTTGCGTTTCAGATGATACTACACAATAGTAGTGTAGCTATGGTGATCCTAATTTTTTCGATAAAAAAAAAGTTGCTCCGATTTCAAAATTTTTTATATATCTTTGCGTTTCAGATGCTACTACACAATAGTAGTGTAAGCTATGGTGATCCTAATTTTTTCGACAAAAAAAAGTTGCTCCGAATTCAAATTTTTTTATATACCTTAGCGTTTCAGATGATACTACCCAATAGTAGTGTAAGCTATGATGATCCTAATTTTTTCGATAACAAAAAAGTTGCTCCGATTTCAAAAATTTTTATATATCTTTGCGTTTCAGATGATACTACACAATAGTAGTGTAGCTATGATGATCCTAATTTTTTCGATAAAAAAAAAGTTGCTCCGATTTCAAAATTTTTTATATATCTTTGCGTTTCAGATGCTACTACACAATAGTAGTGTAAGCTATGGTGATCCTAATTTTTTCGAAAAAAAAAAGTTGCTCCGATTTCAAATTTTTTTAAATATCTTTGCGTTTCAGATGATACTACACAATAGTAGTGTAAGCTATGATGATCCTAATTTTTTCGATAACAAAAAAGTTGCTCCGATTTCAAAAATTTTTATATATCTTTGCGTTTCAGATGATACTACACAATAGTAGTGTAGCTATGGTGATCCTAATTTTTTCGATAAAAAAAAGTTGCTCCGATTTCAAAAATTTTTATATATCTTTGCGTTTCAGATGATACTACCCAATAGTAGTGTATGCTATTATGATCCTAATTTTTTCGATAAAAAAAAAGTTGCTCCGATTTCAAAATTTTTTATATATCTTTGCGTTTCAGATGATACTACCCAATAGTAGTGTAAGCTATGATGATCCTAATATTTTCGATAAAAAAAAAAGTTGCTCCGATGTCAAAATTTTTTATATATCTGCGTTTCAGATGATACTACACAATAGTAGTGTAAGCTATGTTGATCCTAATTTTTTCGATAAAAAAAAAATTGCTCCGATTTCAAATTTTTTTATATATCTTTGCGTTTCAGATGATACTACACATTAGTAGTGTAAGCTATGATGATCCTAATTTTTTCGATAAAAAAAAAGTTGCTCCGATTTCAAAAATTTTTATATATCTTTGCGTTTCAGATGATACTACACAATAATAGTGTAAGCTATGGTGATCCTAATTTTTTCGATAAAAAAAAGTGGCTCCGATTTCAAAAATTTTTATATATCTTTGCGTTTCAGATGATACTGCACAATAGTAGTGTAGCTATGGTGATCCTAATTTTTTCGATAAAAAAAAAGTTGCTCCGATTTCAAAATTTTTTATATATCTTTGCGTTTCAGATGATACTACCCAATAGTAGTGTAAGCTATGATGATCCTAATTTTTTCGATAAAAAAAAAGTTGCTCCGATGTCAAAAATTTTTAAATATCTTTGCGTTTCAGATGATACTACACAATAATAGTCTAAGCTATGGTGATCCTAATTTTTTCGATAACAAAAAAGTTGCTCCGATTTCAAAATTTTTTATATATCTTTGCGTTTCAGATGATACTACACAATAGTAGTGTAAGCTATGATGATCCTAATTTTTTCGATAAAAAAAAAGTTGCTCCGATGTCAAAAATTGTTATATATCTTTGAGTTTCAGATGATACTACACAATAGTAGTGTAAGCTATGGTGATCCTAATTTTTACGATAAAAAAAAAAGTTGCTCCGATTTCAAAAATTTTTATATATCTTTGCGTTTCAGATGATACTACACAATAGTAGTGTAAGCTATGGTGATCCTAATTTTTTCGATAAAAAAAAAGTTGCTCAGATTTCAAATTTTTTTATATATCTTTGCGTTTCAGATGATACTACACAATAGTAGTGTAGCTATGGTGATCCTAATTTTTTCGATAAAAAAAAAATTGCTCCGATTTCAAATTTTTTTATATATCTTTGCGTTTCAGATGATACTACACAATAGTAGTGTAAGCTATGATGATCCTAATTTTTTCGATAAAAAAAAAGTTGCTCCGATTTCAAAATTTTTTATATATCTTTGCGTTTCAGATGCTACTACACAATAGTAGTGTAAGCTATGATGATCCTAATTTTTTCGATAAAAAAAAAATTGCTCCGATTTCAAATTTTTTTATATATCTTTGCGTTTCAGATGATACTACACAATAGTAGTGTAAGCTATGATGATCCTAATTTTTTCGATAAAAAAAAAATTGCTCCGATTTCAAATTTTTTTATATATCTTTGCGTTTCAGATGATACTACACAATAGTAGTGTAAGCTATGATGATCCTAATTTTTTCGATAAAAAAAAAATTGCTCCGATTTCAAATTTTTTTATATATCTTTGCGTTTCAGATGATACTACACAATAGTAGTGTAAGCTATGGTGATCCTAATTTTTTCGACAAAAAAAAGTTGCTCCGAATTCAAATTTTTTTATATACCTTTGCGTTTCAGATGATACTACCCAATAGTAGTGTAAGCTATGATGATCCTAATTTTTTCGATAAAAAAAAGTTGCTCCGATTACAAATTTTTTTATATATCTTTGCGTTTCAGATGATACTACATAATAGTAGTGTAAGCTATGATGATCCTAATTTTTTCGATAACAAAAAAGTTGCTCCGATTTCAAAAATTTTTATATATCTTTGCGTTTCAGATGATACTACACAATAGTAGTGTAGCTATGGTGATCCTAATTTTTTCGATAAAAAAAAAGTTGCTCCGATTTCAAAAATTTTTATATATCTTTGCGTTTCAGATGATACTACCCAATAGTAGTGTATGCTATTATGATCCTAATTTTTTCAATAAAAAAAAAGTTGCTCAGATTTCAAAATTTTTTATATATCTTTGCGTTTCAGATGATACTACACAATAGTAGTGTAGCTATGGTGATCCTAATTTTTTCTATAAAAAAAAAGTTGCTCCGATTTCAAATTTTTTTATATATCTTTGCGATTCAGATGATACTACACAATAGTAGTGTAAGCTATGATGATCCTAATTTTTTCGATAAAAAAAAAGTTGCTCCGATGTCAAAAATTTTTAAATATCTTTGCGTTTCAGATGATACTACACAATAATAGTGTAAGCTATGGTGATCCTAATTTTTTCGATAAAAAAAAAGTTGCTCCGATTTCAAAAATTTTTATATATCTTTGCGTTTCAGATGATACTACCCAATAGTAGTGTAAGCTATGATGATCCTAATATTTTCGATAAAAAAAAAGTTGCTCCGATGTCAAATTTTTTTATATATCTGCGTTTCAGATGATACTACACAATAGTAGTGTAAGCTATGGTGATCCTAATTTTTTCGATAAAAAAAAATGCTCCGATTTCAAAAATTTTTATATATCTTTGCGTTTCAGATGATACTACACAATAGTAGTGTAAGCTATGTTGATCCTAATTTTTTCGATAAAAAAAAGTTGCTCAGATTTCAAAAATTTTTATATATCTTTGCGTTTCAGATGATACTACACAATAGTAGTGTAGCTATGGTGATCCTAATTTTTTCAATAAAAAAAAAGTTGCTCCAATTTCAAATTTTTTTATATATCTTTGCGTTTCAGATGATACTACACAATAGTAGTGTAAGCTATAATGATCCTAATTTTTTCGATAAAAAAAAAGTTGCTCCGATTTCAAAATTTTTTATATATCTTTGCGTTTCAGATGATACTACACAATAATAGTGTAAGCTATGGCGATCCTAATTTTTTCGATAAAAAAAAGTTGCTCCGATTTCAAAAATGTTTATATATCTTTGCGTTTCAGATGATACTACACAATAGTAGTGTAGCTATGGTGATCCTAATTTTTTCGATAAAAAAAAAGTTGCTCCGATTTCAAAATTTTTTATATATCTTTGCGTTTCAGATGATACTACCCAATAGTAGTGTAAGCTATGATGATCCTAATTTTTTCGATAAAAAAAAGTTGCTCCGATCTCAAAATTTTTTTAATATATTTGCGTTTCAGATGATACTACACAATAATAGTGTAAGCTATGGTGATCCTAATTTTTTCGATAACAAAAAAGTTGCTCCGATTTCAAAAATTTTTATATATCTTTGCGTTTCAGATGATACTACACAATAGTAGTGTAGCTATGGTGATCCTAATTTTTTCGATTAAAAAAAAGTTGCTCAGATTTCATAATTTTTTATATATCTTTGCGTTTCAGATGATACTACACAATAGTAGTGTAGCTATGGTGATCCTAATTTTTTCGATTAAAAAAAAGTTGCTCCTATTTCAAATTTTTTTATATATCTTTGCGTTTCAGATGATACTACACAATAGTAGTGTAAACTATGATGATCCTAATTTTTTCGATAAAAAAAAAGTTGCTCCGATGTCAAAAATTTTTAAATATCTTTGCGTTTCAGATGATACTACACAATAATAGTGTAGCTATGGTGATCCTAATTTTTTCGATAAAAAAAAAGTTGCTCCGATTTCAAAAATTTTTATATATCTTTGCGTTTCAGATGATACTACCCAATAGTAGTGTAAGCTATGATGATCATAATATTTTCGATAAAAAAAAAGTTGCTCCGATGTCAAATTTTTTTATATATCTTTGCGTTTCAGATGATACTACACAATAGTAGTGTAAGCTATGATGATCCTAATTTTTACGATAAAAAAAAAGTTGCTCCGATTTCAAGATTTTTTATATATCTTTGCGTTTCAGATGATACTACACAATAGTAGTGTAAGCTATGGTGATCCTAATTTTTTCGATAAAAAAAAGTTCCTCCGATTGCAAATTTTTTTATATATCTTTGCGATTCAGATGATACTACACAATAGTAGTGTAAGCTATGGTGATCCTAATTTTTTCGATAAAAAAAAGTTGCTCCGATTTCAAAATTTTTTATATATCTTTGCGTTTCAGATGATACTACACAATAGTAGTGTAAGCTATGGTGATCCTAATTTTTTCGATAAAAAAAAGTTGCTCCGATTTCAAAATTTTTTATATATCTTTGCGTTTCAAATGATACTACACAATAGTAGTGTAAGCTATGGTGATCCTAATTTTTTCGATAAAAAAAAAGTTGCTCCGATTTCAAAATTTTTTATATATCTTTGCGTTTCAGATGATACTACACAATAGTAGTGTAAGCTATGGTGATCCTAATTTTTTCGATAAAAAAAAGTTGCTCCGATTTCAAAATTTTTTATATATCTTTGCGTTTCAGATGATACTACACAATAGTAGTGTAAGCTATGGTGATCCTAATTTTTACGATAAAAAAAAAGTTGCTCCGATTTCAATTTTTTTTATATATCTTTGCGTTTCAGATGATACTACACAATAGTAGTGTAAGCTATGGTGATCCTAATTTTTACGATAAAAAAAAAGTTGCTCCGATTTCAAAAAATTTTATATATCTTTGCGTTTCAGATGATACTACACAATAGTAGTGTAAGCTATGGTGATCCTAATTTTTTCGATAAAAAAAAAGTTGCTCAGATTTCAAAATTTTTTATATATCTTTGCGTTTCAGATGATACTACACAATAGTAGTGTAGCTATGGTGATCCTAATTTTTTCGATAAAAAAAAAATTGCTCCGATTTCAAATTTTTTTATATATCTTTGCGTTTCAGATGATACTACACAATAGTAGTTAGTGTAAGCTATGATGATCCTAATATTTTCGATAAAAAAAAAGTTGCTCCGATTTCAAAATTTTTTATATATCTTATCGTTTCAGATGATACTACACAATAGTAGTGTAAGCTATGGTGATCCTAATTTTTTCGACAAAAAAAAGTTGCTCCGAATTCAAATTTTTTTATATATCTTTGCGTTTCAGATGATACTACCCAATAGTAGTGTAAGCTATGATGATCCTAATTTTTTCGATAAAAAAAAAGTTGCTCCGATTTTAAAATTTTTTATATATCTTTGCGTTTCAGATGATACTACACAATAGTAGTGTAAGCTATGATGATCCTAATTTTTTCGATAAAAAAAAAGTTGCTCCGATGTCAAAAATTGTTATATATCTTTGAGTTTCAGATGATACTACACAATAGTAGTGTAAGCTATGGTGATCCTAATTTTTTCGATAAAAAAAAAGTTGCTCAGATTTCAAATTTTTTTATATATCTTTGCGTTTCAGATGATACTACACAATAGTAGTGTAGCTATGGTGATCCTAATTTTTTCGATAAAAAAAAAATTGCTCCGATTTCAAATTTTTTTATATATCTTTGCGTTTCAGATGATACTACACAATAGTAGTGTAAGCTATGGTGATCCTAACTTTTTCGACAAAAAAAAGTTGCTCCGAATTCAAATTTTTTTATATACCTTTGCGTTTCAGATGATACTACCCAATAGTAGTGTAAGCTATGATGATCCTAATTTTTTCGATAAAAAAAAAGTTGCTCCGATTTCAAATTTTTTTATATATCTTTGCGTTTCAGATGATACTACACAATAGTAGTGTAAGCTATGATGATCCTAATTTTTTCGATAACAAAAAAGTTGCTCCGATTTCAAAAATTTTTATATATCTTTGCGTTTCAGATGATACTACACAATAGTAGTGTAGCTATGGTGATCCTAATTTTTTCGATAAAAAAAAAGTTGCTCCGATTTCAAAAATTTTTATATATCTTTGCGTCTCAGATGCTACTACACAATAGTAGTGTAAGCTATGGTGATCCTAATTTTTTCGACAAAAAAAAGTTGCTCCGAATTCAAATTTTTTTATATACCTTAGCGTTTCAGATGATACTACCCAATAGTAGTGTAAGCTATGATGATCCTAATTTTTTCGATAACAAAAAAGTTGCTCCGATTTCAAAAATTTTTATATATCTTTGCGTTTCAGATGATACTACACAATAGTAGTGTAGCTATGATGATCCTAATTTTTTCGATAAAAAAAAAGTTGCTCCGATTTCAAAATTTTTTATATATCTTTGCGTTTCAGATGCTACTACACAATAGTAGTGTAAGCTATGGTGATCCTAATTTTTTCGACAAAAAAAAGTTGCTCCGAATTCAAATTTTTTTATATACCTTTGCGTTTCAGATGATACTACCCAATAGTAGTGTAAGCTATGATGATCCTAATTTTTTCGAAAAAAAAAAAAGTTGCTCCGATTTCAAATTTTTTTAAATATCTTTGCGTTTCAGATGATACTACACAATAGTAGTGTAAGCTATGATGATCCTAATTTTTTCGATAACAAAAATGTTGCTCCGATTTCAAAAATTTTTATATATCTTTGCGTTTCAGATGATACTACACAATAGTAGTGTAGCTATGGTGATCCTAATTTTTTCGATAAAAAAAGTTGCTCCGATTTCAAAAATTTTTATATATCTTTGCGTTTCAGATGATACTACCCAATAGTAGTGTATGCTATTATGATCCTAATTTTTTCGATAAAAAAAAAGTTGCTCCGATTTCAAAATTTTTTATATATCTTTGCGTTTCAGATGATACTACCCAATAGTAGTGTAAGCTATGATGATCCTAATATTTTCGATAAAAAAAAAAGTTGCTCCGATGTCAAAATTTTTTATATATCTGCGTTTCAGATGATACTACACAATAGTAGTGTAAGCTATGTTGATCCTAATTTTTTCGATAAAAAAAAGTTGCTCAGATTTCAAAAATTTTTATATATCTTTGCATTTCAGATGATACTACACAATAGTAGTGTAGCTATGGTGATCCTAATTTTTTCGATAAAAAAAAGTTGCTCCGATTTCAAAATTTTTTATATATCTTTGCGTTTCAGATGATACTACACAATAATAGTGTAAGCTATGGCGATCCTAATTTTTTCGATAAAAAAAAAGTTGCTCCGATTTCAAAAATGTTTATATATCTTTGCGTTTCAGATGATACTACACAATAGTAGTGTAGCTATGGTGATCCTAATTTTTTCGATAAAAAAAAAGTTGCTCCGATTTCAAAATTTTTTATATATCTTTCCGTTTCAGATGATACTACCCAATAGTAGTGTAAGCTATGATGATCCTAATTTTTTCGATAAAAAAAAAGTTGCTCCGATGTCAAAAATTTTTAAATATCTTTGCGTTTCAGATGATACTACACAATAATAGTGTAAGCTATGATGATCCTAATTTTTTCGATAAAAAAAAAGTTGCTCCGATTTCAAAAATTTGATCCTAATTTTTTCGATTAAAAAAAAGTTGCTCCTATTTCAAATTTTTTTATATATCTTTGCGTTTCAGATGATACTACACAATAGTAGTGTAAACTATGATGATCCTAATTTTTTCGATAAAAAAAAAGTTGCTCCGATGTCAAAATTTTTTAAATATCTTTGCGTTTCAGATGATACTACACAATAATAGTGTAGCTATGGTGATCCTAATTTTTTCGATAAAAAAAAAGTTGCTCCGATTTCAAAAATTTTTATATATCTTTGCGTTTCAGATGATACTACCCAATAGTAGTGTAAGCTATGATGATCCTAATATTTTCGATAAAAAAAAAGTTGCTCCGATGTCAAATTTTTTTATATATCTTTGCGTTTCAGATGATACTACACAATAGTAGTGTAAGCTATGATGATCCTAATTTTTACGATAAAAAAAAGTTGCTCCGATTTCAAAAATTTTTATATATCTTTGCGTTTCAGATGATACTACACAATAGTAGTGTAAGCTATGGTCATCCTAATTTTTTCGATAAAAAAAAGTTCCTCCGATTGCAAATTTTTTTATATATCTTTGCGATTCAGATGATACTACACAATAGTAGTGTAAGCTATGGTGATCCTAATTTTTTCGATAAAAATAAAGGTGCTCCGATTTCAAAAAATTTTATATATCTTTGCGTTTCAGATGATACTACACAATAGTAGTGTAAGCTATGGTGATCCTAATTTTTTCGATAAAAAAAAAGTTGCTCCGATTTCAAAAATTTTTATATATCTTTGCGTTTCAGATGATACTACACAATAGTAGTGTAAGCTATGGTGATCCTAATTTTTTCGATAAAAAAAAGTTGCTCCGATTTCAATTTTTTTTATATATCTTTGCGTTTCAGATGATACTACACAATAGTAGTGTAGCTATGGTGATCCTAATTTTTTCGATAAAAAAAAAGTTGCTCCGATGTCAAAAATTGTTATATATCTTTGAGTTTCAGATGATACTACACAATAGTAGTGTAAGCTATGGTGATCCTAATTTTTACGATAAAAAAAAGTTGCTCCGATTTCAAAAAATTTTATATATCTTTGCGTTTCAGATGATACTACACAATAGTAGTGTAAGCTATGGTGATCCTAATTTTTTCGATAAAAAAAAAGTTGCTCAGATTTCAAAATTTGTTATATATCTTTGCGTTTCAGATGATACTACACAATAGTAGTGTAGCTATGGTGATCCTAATTTTTTCGATAAAAAAAAAATTGCTCCGATTTCAAATTTTTTTATATATCTTTGCGTTTCAGATGATACTACACAATAGTAGTGTAAGCTATGATGATCCTAATATTTTCGATAAAAAAAAAGTTGCTCCGATTTCAAAATTTTTTATATATCTTATCGTTTCAGATGATAATACACAATAGTAGTGTAAGCTATGGTGATCCTAATTTTTTCGACAAAAAAAAGTTGCTCCGAATTCAAATTTTTTTATATATCTTTGCGTTTCAGATGATACTACCCAATAGTAGTGTAAGCTATGATGATCCTAATTTTTTCGATAAAAAAAAAGTTGCTCCGATTTTAAAATTTTTTATATATCTTTGCGTTTCAGATGATACTACACAATAGTAGTGTAAGCTATGATGATCCTAATTTTTTCGATAAAAAAAAAGTTGCTCCGATGTCAAAAATTGTTATATATCTTTGAGTTTCAGATGATACTACACAATAGTAGTGTAAGCTATGGTGATCCTAATTTTTACGATAAAAAAAAAGTTGCTCCGATTTCAAAATTTTTTATATATCTTTGCGTTTCAGATGATACTACACAATAGTAGTGTAAGCTATGGTGATCCTAATTTTTTCGATAAAAAAAAAGTTGCTCAGATTTCAAAATTTTTTATATATCTTTGCGTTTCAGATGATACTACACAATAGTAGTGTAGCTATGGTGATCCTAATTTTTTCGATAAAAAAAAATTGCTCCGATTTCAAATTTTTTTATATATCTTTGCGTTTCAGATGATACTACACAATAGTAGTGTAAGCTATGATGATCCTAATTTTTTCGATAAAAAAAAAGTTGCTCCGATTTCAAAATTTTTTATATATCTTTGCGTTTCAGATGATACTACACAATAGTAGTGTAAGCTATGGTGATCCTAATTTTTTCGACAAAAAAAAGTTGCTCCGAATTCAAATTTTTTTATATATCTTTGCGTTTCAGATGATACTACCCAATAGTAGTGTAAGCTATGATGATCCTAATTTTTTCGATAAAAAAAAAGTTGCTCCGATTTTAAAATTTTTTATATATCTTTGCGTTTCAGATGATACTACACAATAGTAGTGTAAGCTAAGATGATCCTAATTTTTTCGATAAAAAAAAAGTTGCTCCGATGTCAAAAATTGTTATATATCTTTGAGTTTCAGATGATACTACACAATAGTAGTGTAAGCTATGGTGATCCTAATTTTTACGATAAAAAAAAAGTTGCTCCGATTTCAAAAATTTTTATAAATCTTTGCGTTTCAGATGATACTACCCAATAGTAGTGTAAGCTATGATGATCCTAATATTTTCGATAAAAAAAAAGTTGCTCCGATGTCAAAAATTTTTATATATCTGCGTTTCAGATGATACTACACAATAGTAGTGTAAGCTATGGTGATCCTAATTTTTTCGATAAAAAAAAATGCTCCGATTTCAAAAATTTTTATATATCTTTGCGTTTCAGATGATACTACACAATAGTAGTGTAAGCTATGTTGATCCTAATTTTTTCGATAAAAAAAAGTTGCTCAGATTTCAAAATTTTTTATATATCTTTGCGTTTCAGATGATACTACACAATAGTAGTGTAGCTATGGTGATCCTAATTTTTTCGATAAAAAAAAAGTTGCTCCGATTTCAAATTTTTTTATATATCTTTGCGTTTCAGATGATACTACACATTAGTAGTGTAAGCTATGATGATCCTAATTTTTTCGATAAAAAAAAAGTTGCTCCGATTTCAAAAATTTTTATATATCTTTGCGTTTCAGATGATACTACACAATAATAGTGTAAGCTATGGTGATCCTAATTTTTTCGATAAAAAAAAGTGGCTCCGATTTCAAAAATTTTTATATATCTTTGCGTTTCAGATGATACTGCACAATAGTAGTGTAGCTATGGTGATCCTAATTTTTTCGATAAAAAAAAAGTTGCTCCGATTTCAAAATTTTTTATATATCTTTGCGTTTCAGATGATACTACCCAATAGTAGTGTAAGCTATGATGATCCTAATTTTTTCGATAAAAAAAAAGTTGCTCCGATGTCAAAAATTTTTAAATATCTTTGCGTTTCAGATGATACTACACAATAATAGTCTAAGCTATGGTGATCCTAATTTTTTCGATAACAAAAAAGTTGCTCCGATTTCAAAAATTTTTATATATCTTTGCGTTTCAGATGATACTACACAATAGTAGTGTAGCTATTGTGATCCTAATTTTTTCGATAAAAAAAAAGTTGCTCCGATTTCAAAAATTTTTATATATCTTTGCGTTTCAGATGATACTACCCAATAGTAGTGTAAGCTATGATGATCCTAATATTTTCGATAAAAAAAAAGTTGCTCCGATGTCAAAATTTTTTATATATCTTTGCGTTTCAGATGATACTACACAATAGTAGTGTAAGCTATGGTGATCCTAATTTTTACGATAAAAAAAAAGTTGCTCCGATTTCAAAATTTTTTATATATCTTTGCGTTTCAGATGATACTACACAATAGTAGTGTAAGCTATGGTGATCCTAATTTTTTCGATAAAAAAAAGTTCCTCCGATTGCAAATTTTTTATATATCTTTGCAATTCAGATGATACTACACAATAGTAGTGTAAGCTATGGTGATCCTAATTTTTTCGATAAAAATAAAGGTGCTCCGATTTCAAAAATTTTTATATATCTTTGCGTTTCAGATGATACTACACAATAGTAGTGTAAGCTATGGTGATCCTAATTTTTTCGATAAAAAAAAAGTTGCTCCGATTTCAAAATTTTTTATATATCTTTGCGTTTCAGATGATACTACACAATAGTAGTGTAAGCTATGGTGATCCTAATTTTATCGATAAAAAAAAAGTTGCTCCGATTTCAATTTTTTTTATATATCTTTGCGTTTCAGATGATACTACACAATAGTAGTGTAAGCTATGGTGATCCTAATTTTTTCGATAAAAAAAAGTTGCTCCGATTTCAAAATTTTTTATATATCTTTGCGTTTCAGATGATACTACACAATAGTAGTGTAAGCTATGGTGATCCTAATTTTATCGATAAAAAAAAAGTTGCTCCGATTTCAATTTTTTTTATATATCTTTGCGTTTCAGATGATACTACACAATAGTAGTGTAGCTATGGTGATCCTAATTTTTTCGATAAAAAAAAAGTTGCTCCGATTTCAAAATTTTTTATATATCTTTGCGTTTCAGATGATACTACCCAATAGTAGTGTAAGCTATGATGATCCTAATTTTTTCGATAAAAAAAAAGTTGCTCAGATTTCAAAATTTTTTATATATCTTTGCGTTTCAGATGATACTACACAATAGTAGTGTAGCTATGGTGATCCTAATTTTTTCGATAAAAAAAAAGTTGCTCCTATTTCAAATTTTTTTATATATCTTTGCGTTTCAGATGATACTACCCAATAGTAGTGTAAGCTATGATGATCCTAATTTTTACGATAAAAAAAAAGTTGCTCCGATTTCAAAAATTTTTATATATCTTTGCGTTTCAGATGATACTACACAATAGTAGTGTAAGCTATGGTGATCCTAATTTTTTCGATAAAAAAAAAGTTGCTCCGATTTCAAAATTTTTTAGATATCTTTGCGTTTCAGATGATACTACCCAATAGTAGTGTAAGCTATGATGATCCTAATTTTTACGATAAAAAAAAAGTTGCTCCGATTTCAAAAATTTTTATATATCTTTGCGTTTCAGATGATACTACACAATAGTAGTGTAAGCTATGGTGATCCTAATTTTTTCGATAAAAAAAAGTTCCTCCGATTGCAAATTTTTTTATATATCTTTGCGATTCAGATGATACTACACAATAGTAGTATAAGCTATGGTGATCCTAATTTTTTCGATAAAATTAAAGGTGCTCCGATTTCAAAAATTTTTATATATCTTTGCGTTTCAGATGATACTACACAATAGTAGTGTAAGCTATGGTGATCCTAATTTTTTCGATAAAAAAAAAATTGCTCCGATTTCAAATTTTTTTATATATCTTTGCGTTTCAGATGATACTACACAATAGTAGTGTAAGCTATGATGATCCTAATATTTTCGATAAAAAAAAAGTTGCTCCGATTTCAAAATTTTTTATATATCTTATCGTTTCAGATGATACTACACAATAGTAGTGTAAGCTATGGTGATCCTAATTTTTTCGACAAAAAAAAGTTGCTCCGAATTCAAATTTTTTTATATATCTTTGCGTTTCAGATGATACTACCCAATAGTAGTGTAAGCTATGATGATCCTAATTTTTTCGATAAAAAAAAAGTTGCTCCGATTTTAAAATTTTTTATATATCTTTGCGTTTCAGATGATACTACACAATAGTAGTGTAAGCTATGATGATCCTAATTTTTTCGATAAAAAAAAAGTTGCTCCGATGTCAAAAATTGTTATATATCTTTGAGTTTCAGATGATACTACACAATAGTAGTGTAAGCTATGGTGATCCTAATTTTTACGATAAAAAAAAAGTTGCTCCGATTTCAAAATTTTTTATATATCTTTGCGTTTCAGATGATACTACACAATAGTAGTTTAAGCTATGGTGATCCTAATTTTTTCGATAAAAAAAAAGTTGCTCAGATTTCAAAATTTTTTATATATCTTTGCGTTTCAGATGATACTACACAATAGTAGTGTAGCTATGGTGATCCTAATTTTTTCGATAAAAAAAAAATTGCTCCGATTTCAAATTTTTTTATATATCTTTGCGTTTCAAATGATACTACACAATAGTAGTGTAAGCTATGATGATCCTAATTTTTTCGATAAAAAAAAAGTTGCTCCGATTTCAAATTTTTTTATATATCTTTGCGTTTCAGATGATACTACACAATAGTAGTGTAAGCTATGGTGATCCTAATTTTTTCGACAAAAAAAAGTTGCTCCGAATTCAAATTTTTTTATATATCTTTGCGTTTCAGATGATACTACCCAATAGTAGTGTAAGCTATGATGATCCTAATTTTTTCGATAAAAAAAAAGTTGCTCCGATTTCAAAAATTTTTATATATCTTTGCGTTTCAGATGATACTACCCAATAGTAGTGTATGCTATTATGATCCTAATTTTTTCGATAAAAAAAAAGATGCTCAGATTTCCAAATTTTTTATATATCTTTGCGTTTCAGATGATACTACACAATAGTAGTGTAGCTATGGTGATCCTAATTTTTTCTATAAAAAAAAAGTTGCTCCGATTTCAAATTTTTTTATATATCTTTGCGTTTCAGATGATACTACACAATAGTAGTGTAAGCTATGATGATCCTAATTTTTTCGATAAAAAAAAAGTTGCTGCGATGTCAAAATTTTTTAAATATCTTTGCGTTTCAGATGATACTACACAATAATAGTGTAAGCTATGGTGATCCTAATTTTTTCGATAAAAAAAAAGTTGCTCCGATTTCAAAAATTTTTATATATCTTTGCGTTTCAGATGATACTACCCAATAGTAGTGTAAGCTATGATGATCCTAATATTTTCGATAAAAAAAAAGTTGCTCCGATGTCAAAAATTTTTATATATCTGCGTTTCAGATGATACTACACAATAGTAGTGTAAGCTATGGTGATCCTAATTTTTTCGATAAAAAAAAATGCTCCGATTTCAAAATTTTTTATATATCTTTGCGTTTCAGATGATACTACACAATAGTAGTGTAGCTATGGTGATCCTAATTTTTTCGATAAAAAAAAAGTGGCTCCGATTTCAAAAATTTTTATATATCTTTGCGTTTCAGATGATACTGCACAATAGTAGTGTAGCTATGGTGATCCTAATTTTTTCGATAAAAAAAAAGTTGCTCCGATTTCAAATTTTTTTATATATCTTTGCGTTTCAGATGATACTACCCAATAGTAGTGTAAGCTATGATGATCCTAATTTTTTCGATAAAAAAAAATTTGCTCCGATGTCAAAAATTTTTAAATATCTTTGCGTTTCAGATGATACTACACAATAATAGTGTAAGCTATGGTGATCCTAATTTTTTCGATAACAAAAAAGTTGCTCCGATTTCAAAATTTTTTATATATCTTTGCGTTTCAGATGATACTACACAATAGTAGTGTAGCTATGGTGATCCTAATTTTTTCGATAAAAAAAAAGTTGCTCCGATTTCAAAAATTTTTATATATCTTTGCGTTTCAGATGATACTACCCAATAGTAGTGTAAGCTATGATGATCCTAATATTTTCGATAAAAAAAAAGTTGCTCCGATGTCAAAATTTTTTATATATCCTTGCGTTTCAGATGATACTACACAATAGTAGTGTAAGCTATGGTGATCCTAATTTTTACGATAAAAAAAAGTTGCTCCGATTTCAAAATTTTTTATATATCCTTGCGTTTCAGATGATACTACACAATAGTAGTGTAAGCTATGGTGATCCTAATTTTTTCGATAAAAAAAAGTTCCTCCGATTGCAAATTTTTTTATATATCTTTGCGATTCAGATGATACTACACAATAGTAGTGTAAGCTATGGTGATCCTAATTTTTTCGATAAAAATAAAGGTGCTCCGATTTCAAAAATTTTTATATATCTTTGCGTTTCAGATGATACTACACAATAGTAGTGTAAGCTATGGTGATCCTAATTTTTTCGATAAAAAAAAAGGTGCTCCGATTTCAAAATTTTTTATATATCTTTGCGTTTCAGATGATACTACACAATAGTAGTGTAAGCTATGGTGATCCTAATTTTATCGATAAAAAAAAAGTTGCTCCGATTTCAATTTTTTTTATATATCTTTGCGTTTCAGATGATACTACACAATAGTAGTGTAGCTATGGTGATCCTAATTTTTTCGATAAAAAAAAAGTTGCTCCGATTTCAAAAATTGTTATATATCTTTGCGTTTCAGATGATACTACCCAATAGTAGTGTAAGCTATGATGATCCTAATTTTTTCGATAAAAAAAAGTTGCTCCGATGTCAAAAATTTTTAAATATCTTTGCGTTTCAGATGATACTACACAATAATAGTGTAAGCTATGGTGATCCTAATTTTTTCGATAACAAAAAAGTTGCCCCGATTTCAAAAATTTTTATATATCTTTGCGTTTCAGATGATACTACATAATAGTAGTGTAGCTATGGTGATCCTAATTTTTTCGATAAAAAAAATGTTGCTCCGATTTCAAAAATTTTTATATATCTTTGCGTTTCAGATGATACTACCCAATAGTAGTGTAAGCTATGATGATCCTAATTTTTTCGATAAAAAAAAAGTTGCTCAGATTTCAAAATTTTTTATATATCTTTGCGTTTCAGATGATACTACACAATAGTAGTGTAGCTATGGTGATCCTAATTTTTTCGATAAAAAAAAAGTTGCTCCTATTTCAAATTTTTTTATATATCTTTGCGTTTCAGATGATACTACCCAATAGTAGTGTAAGCTATGATGATCCTAATTTTTACGATAAAAAAAATGTTGCTCCGATTTCAAAAATTTTTATATATCTTTGCGTTTCAGATGATACTACCCAATAGTAGTGTAAGCTATGATGATCCTAATTTTTTCGATAAAAAAAAAGTTGCTCAGATTTCAAAATTTTTTATATATCTTTGCGTTTCAGATGATACTACACAATAGTAGTGTAGCTATGGTGATCCTAATTTTTTCGATAAAAAAAAAGTTGCTCCTATTTCAAATTTTTTTATATATCTTTGCGTTTCAGATGATACTACCCAATAGTAGTGTAAGCTATGATGATCCTAATTTTTACGATAAAAAAAAAGTTGCTCCGATTTCAAAAATTTTTATATATCTTTGCGTTTCAGATGATACTACACAATAGTAGTGTAAGCTATGGTGATCCTAATTTTTTCGATAAAAAAAAAGTTGCTCCGATTTCAAAATTTTTTATATATCTTTGCGTTTCAGATGATACTACCCAATAGTAGTGTAAGCTATGATGATCCTAATTTTTACGATAAAAAAAAAGTTGCTCCGATTTCAAAAATTTTTATATATCTTTGCGTTTCAGATGATACTACACAATAGTAGTGTAAGCTATGGTGATCCTAATTTTTTCGATAAAAAAAAGTTCCTCCGATTGCAAATTTTTTTATATATCTTTGCGATTCAGATGATACTACACAATAGTAGTATAAGCTATGGTGATCCTAATTTTTTCGATAAAATTAAAGGTGCTCCGATTTCAAAAATTTTTATATATCTTTGCGTTTCAGATGATACTACACAATAGTAGTGTAAGCTATGGTGATCCTAATTTTTTCAAAAAACAAAAAAGTTGCTCCAATGTCAAAATTTTTTAAATATCTTTGCGTTTCAGATGATACTACACAATAGTAGTGTAAGCTATGATGATCCTAATTTTTTCGATAAAAAAAAAGTTGCTCCGATGTCAAAAAGTTTTAAATATCTTTGCGTTTCAGATGATACTACACAATAGTAGTGTAAGCTATGATGATCCTAATTTTTTCGATAAAAAAGAAGTTGCTCCGATGTCAAAAAGTTTTATATATCTTTGCGTTTCAAATGATACTACACAATAGTAGTGTAAGCTATGGTGATCCTAATTTTTTTGATAAAAAAAAAGTTGCTCCGATTTCAAAAATTTTTATATATCTTTGCGTTTCAGATGGTGCTACACAATAGTAGTGTAAGCTATGGTGATCCTAATTTTTTCGATAAAAAAAAAGTTGCTCCGATTTCAAAAATTTTTATATATCTTTGCGTTTCAGATGATACTACACAATAGTAGTGTAGCTATGGTGATCCTAATTTTTTCGATAAAAAAAAAGTTGCTCCGATTTCAAAATTTTTTATATCTTTGCGTTTCAAATGATACTACACAATAGTAGTGTAAGCTATGGTGATCCTAATTTTTTCGATAAAAAAAAAGTTGCTCCGATGTCAAATTTTTTTATATATCTTTGCGTTTTAGATGATACTATACAATAGTAATGTAAGCTATGGTGATCCTAATTTTTTCGATAAAAAAAAGTTGCTCCGATTTCAAAAATTTTTATATATTTTTGCGTTTCAGATGATACTACACAATAGTAGTGTAAGCTATGATGACCTAATTTTTTCGATAAAAAAAAAGGTTCTCCGATTTCAAATTTTTTTATATATCTTTGCGTTTCAGATGATACTACACAATAGTAGTGTAAGCTATGGTGATCCTAATTTTTTTGATAAAAAAAAAGTTGCTCCGATTTCAAAAATTTTTATATATCTTTGCGTTTCAGATGGTGCTACACAATAGTAGTGTAAGCTATGGCGATCCTAATTTTTTCGATAAAAAAAAAGTTGCTCCGATTTCAAAAATTTTTATATCTTTGCGTTTCAAATGATACTACACAATAGTAGTGTAAGCTATGATGATCCTAATTTTTTCGATAAAAAAAAAGTTGCTCCGATGTCAAAAATTTTTAAATATCTTTGCGTTTCAGATGATACTACACAATAATAGTGTAAGCTATGGTGATCCTAATTTTTTCGATAACAAAAAAGTTGCTCCGATTTCAAAATTTTTTATATATCTTTGCGTTTCAGATGATACTACACAATAGTAGTGTAGCTATGGTGATCCTAATTTTTTCGATAAAAAAAAAGTTGCTCCGATTTCAAAAATTTTTATATATCTTTGCGTTTCAGATGATACTACACAATAGTAGTGTAGCTATGGTGATCCTAATTTTTACGATAAAAAAAAGTTGCTCCGATTTCAAAATTTTTTATATATCCTTGCGTTTCAGATGATACTACACAATAGTAGTGTAAGCTATGGTGATCCTAATTTTTTCGATAAAAAAAAGTTCCTCCGATTGCAAATTTTTTTATATATCTTTGCGATTCAGATGATACTACACAATAGTAGTGTAAGCTATGGTGATCCTAATTTTTTCGATAAAAATAAAGGTGCTCCGATTTCAAAAATTTTTATATATCTTTGCGTTTCAGATGATACTACACAATAGTAGTGTAAGCTATGGTGATCCTAATTTTTTCGATAAAAAAAAAGGTGCTCCGATTTCAAAATTTTTTATATATCTTTGCGTTTCAGATGATACTACACAATAGTAGTGTAAGCTATGGTGATCCTAATTTTATCGATAAAAAAAAAGTTGCTCCGATTTCAATTTTTTTTATATATCTTTGCGTTTCAGATGATACTACACAATAGTAGTGTAGCTATGGTGATCCTAATTTTTTCGATAAAAAAAAAGTTGCTCCGATTTCAAAAATTGTTATATATCTTTGCGTTTCAGATGATACTACCCAATAGTAGTGTAAGCTATGATGATCCTAATTTTTTCGATAAAAAAAAGTTGCTCCGATGTCAAAAATTTTTAAATATCTTTGCGTTTCAGATGATACTACACAATAATAGTGTAAGCTATGGTGATCCTAATTTTTTCGATAACAAAAAAGTTGCCCCGATTTCAAAAATTTTTATATATCTTTGCGTTTCAGATGATACTACATAATAGTAGTGTAGCTATGGTGATCCTAATTTTTTCGATAAAAAAAATGTTGCTCCGATTTCAAAAATTTTTATATATCTTTGCGTTTCAGATGATACTACCCAATAGTAGTGTAAGCTATGATGATCCTAATTTTTTCGATAAAAAAAAAGTTGCTCAGATTTCAAAATTTTTTATATATCTTTGCGTCTCAGATGATACTACACAATAGTAGTGTAGCTATGGTGATCCTAATTTTTTCGATAAAAAAAAAGTTGCTCCTATTTCAAATTTTTTTATATATCTTTGCGTTTCAGATGATACTACCCAATAGTAGTGTAAGCTATGATGATCCTAATTTTTACGATAAAAAAAAAGTTGCTCCGATTTCAAAATTTTTTATATATCTTTGCGTTTCAGATGATACTACACAATAGTAGTGTAAGCTATGGTGATCCTAATTTTTTCGATAAAAAAAAAGTTGCTCCGATTTCAAAATTTTTTATATATCTTTGCGTTTCAGATGATACTACCCAATATTAGTGTAAGCTATGATGATCCTAATTTTTACGATAAAAAAAAAGTTGCTCCGATTTCAAAAATTTTTATATATCTTTGCGTTTCAGATGATACTACACAATAGTAGTGTAAGCTATGGTGATCCTAATTTTTTCGATAAAAAAAAGTTCCTCCGATTGCAAATTTTTTTATATATCTTTGCGATTCAGATGATACTACACAATAGTAGTATAAGCTATGGTGATCCTAATTTTTTCGATAAAATTAAAGGTGCTCCGATTTCAAAAATTTTTATATATCTTTGCGTTTCAGATGATACTACACAATAGTAGTGTAAGCTATGGTGATCCTAATTTTTTCAAAAAACAAAAAAGTTGCTCCAATGTCAAAATTTTTTAAATATCTTTGCGTTTCAGATGATACTACACAATAGTAGTGTAAGCTATGATGATCCTAATTTTTTCGATAAAAAAAAAGTTGCTCCGATGTCAAAAAGTTTTAAATATCTTTGCGTTTCAGATGATACTACACAATAGTAGTGTAAGCTATGATGATCCTAATTTTTTCGATAAAAAAGAAGTTGCTCCGATGTCAAAAAGTTTTATATATCTTTGCGTTTCAAATGATACTACACAATAGTAGTGTAAGCTATGGTGATCCTAATTTTTTTGATAAAAAAAAAGTTGCTCCGATTTCAAAATTTTTTATATATCTTTGCGTTTCAGATGATACTACACAATAGTAGTGTAGCTATGGTGATCCTAATTTTTTCGATAAAAAAAAAGTTGCTCCTATTTCAAATTTTTTTATATATCTTTGCGTTTCAGATGATACTACCCAATAGTAGTGTAAGCTATGATGATCCTAATTTTTACGATAAAAAAAATGTTGCTCCGATTTCAAAAATTTTTATATATCTTTGCGTTTCAGATGATACTACCCAATAGTAGTGTAAGCTATGATGATCCTAATTTTTTCGATAAAAAAAAAGTTGCTCAGATTTCAAAATTTTTTATATATCTTTGCGTTTCAGATGATACTACACAATAGTAGTGTAGCTATGGTGATCCTAATTTTTTCGATAAAAAAAAAGTTGCTCCGATGTCAAATTTTTTTATATATCTTTGCGTTTTAGATGATACTATACAATAGTAATGTAAGCTATGGTGATCCTAATTTTTTCGATAAAAAAAAGTTGCTCCGATTTCAAAAATTTTTATATATTTTTGCGTTTCAGATGATACTACACAATAGTAGTGTAAGCTATGATGACCTAATTTTTTCGATAAAAAAAAAGGTTCTCCGATTTCAAATTTTTTTATATATCTTTGCGTTTCAGATGATACTACACAATAGTAGTGTAAGCTATGGTGATCCTAATTTTTTTGATAAAAAAAAAGTTGCTCCGATTTCAAAAATTTTTATATATCTTTGCGTTTCAGATGGTGCTACACAATAGTAGTGTAAGCTATGGCGATCCTAATTTTTTCGATAAAAAAAAAGTTGCTCCGATTTCAAAAATTTTTATATCTTTGCGTTTCAAATGATACTACACAATAGTAGTGTAAGCTATGATGATCCTAATTTTTTCGATAAAAAAAAAGTTGCTCCGATGTCAAAAATTTTTAAATATCTTTGCGTTTCAGATGATACTACACAATAATAGTGTAAGCTATGGTGATCCTAATTTTTTCGATAACAAAAAAGTTGCTCCGATTTCAAAATTTTTTATATATCTTTGCGTTTCAGATGATACTACACAATAGTAGTGTAGCTATGGTGATCCTAATTTTTTCGATAAAAAAAAAGTTGCTCCGATTTCAAAAATTTTTATATATCTTTGCGTTTCAGATGATACTACCCAATAGTAGTGTAAGCTATGATGATCCTAATATTTTCGATAAAAAAAAAGTTGCTCCGATGTCAAAATTTTTTATATATCCTTGCGTTTCAGATGATACTACACAATAGTAGTGTAAGCTATGGTGATCCTAATTTTTACGATAAAAAAAAGTTGCTCCGATTTCAAAATTTTTTATATATCCTTGCGTTTCAGATGATACTACACAATAGTAGTGTAAGCTATGGTGATCCTAATTTTTTCGATAAAAAAAAGTTCCTCCGATTGCAAATTTTTTTATATATCTTTGCGATTCAGATGATACTACACAATAGTAGTGTAAGCTATGGTGATCCTAATTTTTTCGATAAAAATAAAGGTGCTCCGATTTCAAAAATTTTTATATATCTTTGCGTTTCAGATGATACTACACAATAGTAGTGTAAGCTATGGTGATCCTAATTTTTTCGATAAAAAAAAAGGTGCTCCGATTTCAAAATTTTTTATATATCTTTGCGTTTCAGATGATACTACACAATAGTAGTGTAAGCTATGGTGATCCTAATTTTATCGATAAAAAAAAAGTTGCTCCGATTTCAATTTTTTTTATATATCTTTGCGTTTCAGATGATACTACACAATAGTAGTGTAGCTATGGTGATCCTAATTTTTTCGATAAAAAAAAAGTTGCTCCGATTTCAAAAATTGTTATATATCTTTGCGTTTCAGATGATACTACCCAATAGTAGTGTAAGCTATGATGATCCTAATTTTTTCGATAAAAAAAAGTTGCTCCGATGTCAAAAATTTTTAAATATCTTTGCGTTTCAGATGATACTACACAATAATAGTGTAAGCTATGGTGATCCTAATTTTTTCGATAACAAAAAAGTTGCCCCGATTTCAAAAATTTTTATATATCTTTGCGTTTCAGATGATACTACATAATAGTAGTGTAGCTATGGTGATCCTAATTTTTTCGATAAAAAAAATGTTGCTCCGATTTCAAAAATTTTTATATATCTTTGCGTTTCAGATGATACTACCCAATAGTAGTGTAAGCTATGATGATCCTAATTTTTTCGATAAAAAAAAAGTTGCTCAGATTTCAAAATTTTTTATATATCTTTGCGTCTCAGATGATACTACACAATAGTAGTGTAGCTATGGTGATCCTAATTTTTTCGATAAAAAAAAAGTTGCTCCTATTTCAAATTTTTTTATATATCTTTGCGTTTCAGATGATACTACCCAATAGTAGTGTAAGCTATGATGATCCTAATTTTTACGATAAAAAAAAAGTTGCTCCGATTTCAAAATTTTTTATATATCTTTGCGTTTCAGATGATACTACACAATAGTAGTGTAAGCTATGGTGATCCTAATTTTTTCGATAAAAAAAAAGTTGCTCCGATTTCAAAATTTTTTATATATCTTTGCGTTTCAGATGATACTACCCAATAGTAGTGTAAGCTATGATGATCCTAATTTTTACGATAAAAAAAAAGTTGCTCCGATTTCAAAAATTTTTATATATCTTTGCGTTTCAGATGATACTACACAATAGTAGTGTAAGCTATGGTGATCCTAATTTTTTCGATAAAAAAAAGTTCCTCCGATTGCAAATTTTTTTATATATCTTTGCGATTCAGATGATACTACACAATAGTAGTATAAGCTATGGTGATCCTAATTTTTTCGATAAAATTAAAGGTGCTCCGATTTCAAAAATTTTTATATATCTTTGCGTTTCAGATGATACTACACAATAGTAGTGTAAGCTATGGTGATCCTAATTTTTTCAAAAAACAAAAAAGTTGCTCCAATGTCAAAATTTTTTAAATATCTTTGCGTTTCAGATGATACTACACAATAGTAGTGTAAGCTATGATGATCCTAATTTTTTCGATAAAAAAAAAGTTGCTCCGATGTCAAAAAGTTTTAAATATCTTTGCGTTTCAGATGATACTACACAATAGTAGTGTAAGCTATGATGATCCTAATTTTTTCGATAAAAAAGAAGTTGCTCCGATGTCAAAAAGTTTTATATATCTTTGCGTTTCAAATGATACTACACAATAGTAGTGTAAGCTATGGTGATCCTAATTTTTTTGATAAAAAAAAAGTTGCTCCGATTTCAAAAATTTTTATATATCTTTGCGTTTCAGATGGTGCTACACAATAGTAGTGTAAGCTATGGTGATCCTAATTTTTTCGATAAAAAAAAAGTTGCTCCGATTTCAAAAATTTTTATATATCTTTGCGTTTCAGATGATACTACACAATAGTAGTGTAGCTATGGTGATCCTAATTTTTTCGATAAAAAAAAAGTTGCTCCGATTTCAAAATTTTTTATATCTTTGCGTTTCAAATGATACTACACAATAGTAGTGTAAGCTATGGTGATCCTAATTTTTTCGATAAAAAAAAAGTTGCTCCGATGTCAAATTTTTTTATATATCTTTGCGTTTTAGATGATACTATACAATAGTAATGTAAGCTATGGTGATCCTAATTTTTTCGATAAAAAAAAGTTGCTCCGATTTCAAAAATTTTTATATATTTTTGCGTTTCAGATGATACTACACAATAGTAGTGTAAGCTATGATGACCTAATTTTTTCGATAAAAAAAAAGGTTCTCCGATTTCAAATTTTTTTATATATCTTTGCGTTTCAGATGATACTACACAATAGTAGTGTAAGCTATGGCGATCCTAATTTTTTCGATAAAAAAAAAGTTGCTCCGATTTCAAAAATTTTTATATCTTTGCGTTTCAAATGATACTACACAATAGTAGTGTAGCTATGGTGATCCTAATTTTTTCGATAAAAAAAAAGTTGCTCCGATGTCAAATTTTTTTATATATCTTTGCGTTTTAGATGATACTACACAATAGTAGTGTAAGCTATGGTGATCCTAAGTTTTTCGATAAAAAAAAAGTTGTTCCGATTTCAAAATTTTTTATATATCTTTGCTTTTCAGATGATACTACACAATAGTAGTGTAAGCTATGGTGATCCTAATTTTTTCGATAAAAAAAAAGTTGCTCCGATTTCAAAAAATTTTATATATCTTTGCGTTTCAGGTGGTAGGTACTACACAATAGTAGTGTAAGCTATGGTGATCCTAATTTTTTCGATAAAAAAAAAGTTGCTCCGATTTCAAAAATTTTTATGTATCTTTGCGTTTCAGATGATACTACACAATAGTAGTGTAAGCTATGGTGATCCTAATTTTTTCGATAAAAAAAAAGTTGCTCCGATTTCAAAATTTTTTATATATCTTTGCGTTTCAGATGATACTACACAATAGTAGTGTAAGCTATGGTGATCCTAATTTTTTCGATAAAAAAAAAGTTGCTCCGATTTCAAAAATTTTTATATATCTTTGCGTTTCAGATGATACTACACAGTAGTAGTGTAAGCTATGGTAATCCTAATTTTTTCGATAAAAAAAATTGCTCCAATTTCAAAAATGTTTATATATCTTTGCGTTTCAGATGATACTACACAATAGTAGTGTAAGTATGGTGATCCTAATTTTTTCGATCAAAAAAATTGCTCCGATTTCAAATTTTTTTATATATCTTTGCGTTTCAGATGATACTACACAATAGTAGTGTAAGCTATGGTGATCCTAATTTTTTCGATAAAAAAAAGTTGTTCCGATTTCAAAATTTTGTATATATCTTTGCGTTTCAGATGATACTACACAATAGTAGTGTAAGCTATGATGATCCTAATTTTTTCGATTAAAAAAAAAGTTGCTCCGATGTCAAAAATTTTTAAATATCTTTGCGTTTCAGATGATACTACACAATAGTAGTGTAAGCTATAATGATCTTAATTTTTTCGATAAAAAAAAAGTTGCTCCGATGTCAAAAATTTTTAAATATCTTTGCGTTTCAGATGATACTACACAATAATAGTGTAAGCTATGGTGATCCTAATTTTTTCGATAAAAAAAAAGTTGCTCCGATTTCAAAATTTTTTATATATCTTTGCGTTTCAGATGATACTACACAATAGTAGTGTAGCTATGGTGATCCTAATTTTTTCGATAAAAAAAAGTTGCTCCGATTTCAAAATTTTTTATATATCTTTGCGTTTCAGATGATACTACACAATAGTATTGTAAGCTATGATGATCCTAATTTTTTCGATAAAAAAAAAGTTGCTCCGATGTCAAAAATTGTTATATATCTTTGAGTTTCAGATGATACTACACAATAGTAGTGTAAGCTATGGTGATCCTAATTTTTACGATAAAAAAAAAGTTGCTCCGATTTCAAAATTTTTTATATATCTTTGCGTTTCAGATGATACTACACAATAGTAGTGTAAGCTATGGTGATCCTAATTTTTTCGATTAAAAAAAAGTTGCTCAGATTTCAAAATTTTTTATATATCTTTGCGTTTCAGATGATACTACACAATAGTAGTGTAGCTATGGTGATCCTAATTTTTTCGATAAAAAAAAATTGCTCCGATTTCAAATTTTTTTATATATCTTTGCGTTTCAGATGATACTACACAATAGTAGTGTAAGCTATGATGATCCTAATTTTTTCGATAAAAAAAAAGTTGCTCCGATTTCAAAAATTTTTATATATCTTTGCGTTTCAGATGATACTACACAATAGTAGTGTAAGCTATGGTGATCCTAATTTTTTCGACAAAAAAAAGTTGCTCCGAATTCAAATTTTTTTATATATCTTTGCGTTTCAGATGATACTACCCAATAGTAGTGTAAGCTATGATGATCCTAATTTTTTCGATAAAAAAAAGTTGCTCCGATTTCAAATTTTTTTATATATCTTTGCGTTTCAGATGATACTACACAATAGTAGTGTAAGCTATGGTGATCCTAATTTTTTCGATAAAAAAAAAGTTGCTCCGATTTCAAAAATTTTTATATATCTTTGCGTTTCAGATGATACTACCCAATAGTAGTGTAAGCTATGATGATCCTAATTTTTTTGATAAAAAAAAAAGTTGCTCAGATTTCAAAATTTTTTAAATATCTTTGCGTTTCAGATGATACTACACAATAGTAGTGTAAGCTATGATGATCCTAATTTTTTCGATAAAAAAAAGTTGCTCCGATTTCAAATTTTTTTATATATCTTTGCGTTTCAGATGATACTACACAATAGTAGTGTAAGCTATGGTGATCCTAATTTTTTCTATAAAAAAAAAGTTGCTCCGATTTCAAATTTTTTTATATATCTTTGCGTTTCAGATGATACTACACAATAGTAGTGTAAGCTATGATGATCCTAATTTTTTCGATAAAAAAAAAGTTGCTCCGATGTTAAAATTTTTTAAATATCTTTGCGTTTCAGATGATACTACACAATAATAGTGTAAGCTATGGTGATCCTAATTTTTTCGATAAAAAAAAAGTTGCTCCGATTTCAAAAATTTTTATATATCTTTGCGTTTCAGATGATACTACCCAATAGTAGTGTAAGCTATGATGATCCTAATATTTTCGATAAAAAAAAAGTTGCTCCGATGTCAAAAATTTTTATATATCTGCGTTTCAGATGATACTACACAATAGTAGTGTAAGCTATGGTGATCCTAATTTTTTCGATAAAAAAAAATGCTCCGATTTCAAAAATTTTTATATATCTTTGCGTTTCAGATGATACTACACAATAGTAGTGGAAGCTATGTTGATCCTAATTTTTTCGATAAAAAAAAGTTGCTCAGATTTCAAAAATTTTTATATATCTTTGCGTTTCAGATGATACTACACAATAGTAGTGTAAGCTATGATGATCCTAATTTTTTCGATAAAAAAAAAAGTTGCCCCGATTTCAAAAATTTTTATATATCTTTGCGTTTCAGATGATACTACACAATAATAGTGTAAGCTATGGTGATCCTAATTTTTTCGATAAAAAAAAAGTTGCTCCGATTTCAAAAATTTTTATATATCTTTGCGTTTCAGATGATACTACCCAATAGTAGTGTAAGCTATGATGATCCTAATTTTTTCGATAAAAAAAAAGTTGCTCCGATGTCAAAAATTTTTATATATCTTTGCGTTTCAGATGATACTACACCATAATAGTGTAAGCTATGGTGATCCTAATTTTTTCGATAAAAAAAAAGTTGCTCCGATTTCAAAATTTTTTATATATCTTTGCGTTTCAGATGATACTACACAATAGTAGTGTAGCTATGGTAATCCTAATTTTTTCGATAAAAAAAAAAGTTGCTCCGATTTCAAAAATTTGTATATATCTTTGCGTTTCAGATGATACTACCCAATAGTAGTGTAAGCTATGATGATCCTAATATTTTCGATAAAAAAAAAGTTGCTCCGATTTAAAAAATTTTTATATATCTTTGCGTTTCAGATGATACTACACAATAGTAGTGTAAGCTATGGTGATCCTAATTTTTACGATAAAAAAAAAGTTGCTCCGATTTCAAATTTTTTTATATATCTTTGCGTTTCAGATGATACTACACAATAGTAGTGTAAGCTATGGTGATCCTAATTTTTTCGATAAAAAAAAGTTCCTCCGATTGCAAATTTTTTTATATATCTTTGCGATTCAGATGATACTACACAATAGTAGTGTAAGCTATGGTGATCCTAATTTTTTCGATAAAAAAAAAGTTGCTCCGATTTCAATTTTTTTTATATATCTTTGCGTTTCAGATGATACTACACAATAGTAGTGTAGCTATGGTGATCCTAATTTTTTCGATAAAAAAAAAGTTGCTCCGATTTCAAAAATTTTTATATATCTTTGCGTTTCAGATGATACTACCCAATAGTAGTGTAAGCTATGATGATCCTAATTTTTTCGATAAAAAAAAAGTTGCTCCGGTGTCAAAAATTTTTAAATATCTTTGCGTTTCAGATGATACTACACAATAATAGTGTAAGCTATGGTGATCCTAATTTTTTCAATAAAAAAAAAGTTGCTCCGATTTCAAAAATTTTTATATATCTTTGCGTTTCAGATGATACTACCCAATAGTAGTGTAAGCTATGATGATCCTAATATTTTCGATAAAAAAAAGTTGCTCCGATGTCAAAAATTTTTATATATCTGCGTTTCAGATGATACTACACAATAGTAGTGTAAGCTATGGTTGAACAAGTTTCCCAACTTGTTTTTATTTTTGTAAATAATTATATTCTCTAATTTTCACTTAAAATTAGAGAAGCTATCTCTCTTAGTTTTTAAATATTTTTGGGTTACATTTTCTACGCTTACAAGCGTTTTTAGAATATTATTTTGATTTACTTTACGCTATATCTTTCCATATTTTAAATTTAAACTTCGCGCGCTTCTTCCAGCAATGAAGGATTTGAGATAAGCGGCTAAATTCGGCCTAGCAGACGAAAACGCCGATTGTCTGCGCGAACACTCAACCACGCGCCACGTGCAAGGAAAGTCACCGCACCGCTATCATTTTATATTAAAATTGTGGAAACTATTAATTTTACGCTTTAGTTTATTAGATATTAGTGTTTGGAACATTTTGAACTATAGAACAATGGAGAGTCTGGTACTTCGCGTGTAATCGGGCTGGCCAGCCAAGTAGCTACAACAGACATCTAATGGTAAGTCGTTTCTTGATAATTTTTCATTGCTGCGCTATGTTTAGTATTTAAGTTTTTAGGCTCTTTTTTCCCTGTTGGAGCCCTGTGGAAAGATACAGTCCCTCTTAACTCCCCCACGTTTTTCTCGAGCTATCTCGAGTGGTCCTTCGGTATATTTTATTTTCTACAGAAGGCCTAACCTCACCATTTGGTCCAGGTTCGAGCCTGATAACAGGACCCCGGGAAAAATTAAAGTCTAAATCGCATTTTGTTAAAAATAAAATTTTTAATAAATACGCATGACCTTGATCTTTTTGCTGTGCTAGCAGTAAAAATAACAAGTAAAAAAGTACCGAACGCGCATTGTTTTTGCGCATTTCCTACCTCTTTTTGGCTTGGCGTCGCCGCACGTAGGAAAAGTTTCCAACACAACGATATTAGAGAGGTAAATGAGACTTGTTTACATTTTTTATCGCCCATTTTCTTTTCTTTTTAAACGCTTTTAATTTTTAAATATTAAAAATTTCGGAAACTAATCGTTCACCTGTTTTAACGGAGTTTTTTAAAAACATTACAATGAGTACGCAACTTAAGAAGTTAGAAGCACTCCGTAATGTGCAACATAATCGCATTAATACTCTTCATAACTTAGCTAATGCTTGCCTAACGGATGATACAAAAAAACCGTGTTTACAGGTTCGACTTATCGACCTTGATGAAATGAAAGAAACATTTTTTATTTATCAAAATCAAATAATAGAGGCTTATTCGGCAAGTCCGGAGAGACTGGAAGAAGAAAATGAACGCCTTACTGAGTTTGACGACAGCTTCTATGATATTAAAAGAATTCAAAAACAACTATTTGAGGTGAAAATTGAAGCTCCTCAACCTCAAAACTTAACGCAAATTTCAAATTCTTCTGATCCAGACCGCTTTATGGCGTCTTTAATGCCAAGACTGCGCATTGTCAAATTTCATGGCGACATCACTAAGTTTCCAACCTTTCTAGATATGTACAATAGTTCTGTACACAATAATCCTAGTATTCCTACAAACGCTAAATTTAATTTGTTACTGTCCTACCTAAAAGGACCGCCTTTAAACGTAGTTAAACACTTACAAATAACCGACGCTAATTATATAATCGCTTACAATACGCTTCTAAAACGCTATCATAACCCCCGCTTATCGGCTCAAACTTATTGGCTCCCCGTGTATAATTTTCCCGCTCTCAAAGACGACAATCCAGAAACGCTGCGCACGCTGCTTGATGTTTTTTCAGAAAATATTGAGGCTTTAAAAACTCTAAATTACGACACTGATCAATGGTGTTTTCCGCTTGCCAACATTTTACTAGATAAATTGCCTGAGGTACTACTTTCGCGCTTTGAACTAGCTAATTCTAGGTCTAATGAAATGTCCAAATATCACGAAATTTATAATTTCCTTGAAACTCAATGTAATTCGCTTTATTCGCTACAATCTAAAAATAGATTTAAAAATAATAAACAGTTTTATAAAAATAACGCCTCGCCTTATTATACAAAAACGCTACTTGGTACGGAAAATACTCATTCTAAAGATAGATGCGCTTTTTGTGATTCTAACACACATTCAATATATTTATGTCACGCATTTAAAGGTAAATCTCCCTACGAACGCTATGCTTACGCTAAAAATAAAAACCTATGTTTAAATTGTTTAAGCTCAATACATTCAACAAATTCTTGTCAAAGTCTACGCTCATGTCGCTATTGCCCTGGTAATCAAAGACATCACTCATTAATTCATTTTGAGCGAAATTCTAATTACTTTAATTCTCAAAATCAAAATAGATCACATTTTGATGCTAACGTGAATTTCTCACAAAATATCTCTAATATTTCTCCCAACGCGTCTCCAAGTAGCGCACCACGTGGTTACTTGGCCAGCCAGCAAAGTTTTTGATCCCCGGCTACTGGTTGTCCGCTTCAAAATTACTCTACTCAAAATAATTTCCCTCAAAGTGCCTCTCCTCAAAATAATAAAAATTTTACTTCGACGTCTTCTAATTCACAAGTACCAATCGCAACTCCTTCGGGTTCTAACCCCACGCATTGTGGTTTTATTTCTGCGCAATCGCAAGTTTTATTGTCAACTATCCTAGTAAAAATTCAAGATGTCCGCGGTAACTTTCAAACAGTTAGAGCCGTGTTAGACAGCGGTTCGCAAAACACTTTTTGTTCTCAAAAATTAGCGCAACAATTGGGCCTTCCAAGACAACCCTTATGTTCAAATATACAGGGGGTTGGAGGCAACTCTCTTACTTCTGATCTAGGATCGATTTTTATTAAAATTTGTAATTTTCAAAAACCAGATATTTTTGTGTCTACGCAAGCGATTATTTTGCAAAAAGTTTGTACTGATTTACCGTCAGTAAAAATAAATACAGAAAATTGGCATTATATAAAAAATTTACCCTTAGCAGATGCCACTTTTTACAACCCTTCGCCTATAAATTTACTCATTGGTATGGATCTATTTCCACTAATTATACAGGGTGAAAAAATCGCTAGCGATGACCCAAATCATCCCTTTGCTATGGGAACTATTTTCGGCTATATTTTGATGGGACAGATAAATCAACCCTTAATTTCTACCCCGCCAATTAATGCTCTTTTTTGTCAAAATGAAAATGACTCGCTTTCGCAATTAATTTCAAAATTTTGGGAAACCCACTGCGTCCCCCAAAAAACTCATTTGAAACCAGAGGATGAAATTTGTGAAAATTATTTTAAACAGATCGTGTCGCGTAATCAAGACGGCCGGTATACTGTCTCCCTTCCCTTTCGCACATTTGAAAATCCACCGCAGTTTCCCGCAATAAAACAAGTCGCGCTAAATCGTTTCTTATCTTTAGAAAAAAAACTGCTTCGCGATAAAAACTTGTATTGTGAATATTCTAAATTTATGAATGAATATTTGGAATTGGGTCATATGGACTATGACTCAGAAAAAGAAGACGATTCAGACAGCTATTTCATTCCACATTTCGCTGTTGTTAAAAATGAAGCTATCACTACTAAGACAAGGGTAGTTTTTAATGCGAGTATTACTGACCCTTTTACGCATATTTCGCTTAATCAAGTATTATTATCGGGTCCAAAACTACAAAAAGATATTATTCAAATATTATTACATTTTCGCCTTAACCCTGTGACGCTCACCTGCGATATTCAAAAAATGTATCGTGGTATAAATATCAACCCTGATCATCAAAAATACCAAAAAATATTTTGGCGGTTTAACCCTAATGAAAAAGTTTCCATTTTTAAACTACGAACTGTCACTTACGGAGTGAACTGTTCACCATATCTCGCTTTACGCACCCTTCAGCACTTAGCTGAGTCCGAATATGATAACTACCCTCACGCTGCTCAAGTTATACTTAACGATACCTATATTGATGACGTCACTACTTCATGTAAAACGGTTCAAGAGGCGTTAAATTTGCAGCATGAGCTTACGGAGTTATTAGGAAACGCTGGCTTGAAATTACACAAATGGTCTAGCAATCGCTCAGAAGTGATCTCTCATTTAGATCCCTCCTTAGTCAACCCCGCAGTTTTATCTCTCGATTCGGATGACGTCACAAAGGTCTTAGGCCTGTGCTGGCATCCTTCCTACGACGAGTTTCGATTTAACATATTACCTAATCAGCAAAGCTGTACTAAAAGGACGCTTCTCTCTTTTTTAGCACGCTGCTATGACCCCCATGGGTATCTTACCCCAGTAACATTCACTTTAAAATATTTGATTCAACAAATTTGGTTACTTGGTATTTCCTGGGACGCCACGCCTACTTTAGAAATAGTTCGTCAGTGGACACTCTATCAATCTGAATTTCAAGTTTTAGAAAAATTTAGTTTACCCCGCCACATTGACATCACCAACGCCGAATCCATCGATCTCTGTGGTTTTTGTGATGCGAGTGAACGAGGGTACGCATGCGTAATATACTTACGTGTCTTACGAAACGCTAAATATCACATATATTTTGTTCTTGCGAAAAGTCGCATCGCTCCACTTAAAAAATTTGTTAGTATTCCGAGAATAGAACTTCTAGCCGCTACTCTTTTATCTGAGGTCTTAAAATACACATATGATATATTCATAAAAAGGTCCACAATAAATAATATTTACGCTTTTTCGGACGCAATGGTTGTTTTACACTGGATAAAATCCCATCCAAGTAAATGGAAAACTTTTGTCGCAAATCGTGTTAGTCTTATCCAAGATAACATTAATCCAGAATGTTGGTTATATACCCCCACCTTTCTCAATAGTGCCGATGTAGCCAGCCGCGGCTGCTCGCCGAGTGAGCTTTTAAATCATCCCCTATGGTGGGCCGCCCCTAGTTTTTTACAAGAATCTTTCGATAAATGGCCAACAAAAATCCCGCAAGTCAAAATAAATGACAGTTTAGAGACTGAGGAACGAAAAAATGTTGCTCTGATTTTTTGTGACCGAATAACTGAAAATTTTTTAGATTCGCTTTTAAATAATAAATCCGATTTTTACGCTATTCAACTACTTTTAGCCCGCAGTTTACGATTCATAAATAATTGTAGACTATCCGCAGACGTCAGAAAAAAGACAAATATAGATTATATCGATCTCTTTAACGCTTTAAAATGTTTGGCTAAGCACGAACAACAAAATAACTTTTCTGAAGTAATTCTTAACCTTCAAAACCAGAAAAAATGCATAAAACCCATACAAAAATTGAATCCCTTTTTAGACCAGGATGGTCTTATAAGAGTTGGAGGACGCATTCAACAAGCCATGACTATTTCTTACGGACAAAAACATCCTCTTCTTTTACCCAAGGAAAGTAGACTTTCTTATATTTTTATTGAATATATGCACAAAAAATATTTGCATGTTGGAGTGCAAACAGTCCAATATCTCATTAGTCAACTTTTTTGGATTTTATCTGCCAAACGCTTAATTAAAACGGTTTTATCCAAATGTGTTCGTTGCTTTCGCGTCAAACCGCATTCTTATGAGCAAATCATGGGACAAATTCCGTCCTACCGCTTGATTCCACAAAAGCCTTTTACTTTTAGTGGAGTAGATTTTAGTGGTGCTATACCTATCACTCTCAGTAAACACAGAGGTGTAAAAACACAAAAAGCATATATCTGCCTTTTTATTTGTCTAAATACTAAAGCTTTACATCTCGAGTTAGTGTCAGATCTAACTTCGGACGCTTTTTTAGCTGCGCTACGTCGCTTTGTTGCCCGAAGAGGTTACATAAAAACTCTTTTTTCAGATAATGGCACAAATTTCGTTAAATCAAGCAAAGAATTGCTTGATTTTGCAAGAAATGCTTGCACGCAACAAGCTATCGCCTGGAATTTTATCCCTCCATCAGCTCCCCACTTCGGCGGTCTTTGGGAGTCAGGGATAAAATCAGTAAAAACTCACTTAATTCGTACCATTGGCTCGCAAATTCTAAGTTATGAGGAGTTGTACACGGTTCTTTGTCAAATTGAGGCGATTTTAAATTCTCGCCCCTTGACCCCGCAATCTACCGACTGTAACGATCTACAGGTTTTAACACCGGGACATTTTTTAACCCATGGACCTTTAGTTTCTGTTCCTGATGAAGATTTTTCAAGTAAACCTGAGAATCGGTTATCGCGATGGAACTTGGTCCAACGAATACAAGCCGATTTTTGGCGTCGTTGGAGCCAAGAATTTTTACATACCCTTCAAGTACGAAATAAATGGTTGGAACCATGCGCAGAGCCAAAAATAGGTACCCTCGTTCTTATCAAAGACGAGTTATCACCGCCCCTTCAATGGCGGGTAGGTCGCATTATTGAAATTTTTAAAGGGCCTGATGGGCACGCTAGGGTGGCAAATGTTCGTACCGCGTCCGGTATCTTTAAACGACCTTTAGTCAAGCTTTGCCCCCTTCCAATTGATTCAGATTCACCTACCGAAAAATGATGCTCATTTTGGTGGGCCGAATGAACAAGTTTCCCAACTTGTTTTTATTTTTGTAAATAATTATATTCTCTAATTTTCACTTAAAATTAGAGAAGCTATCTCTCTTAGTTTTTAAATATTTTTGGGTTACATTTTCTACGCTTACAAGCGTTTTTAGAATATTATTTTGATTTACTTTACGCTATATCTTTCCATATTTTAAATTTAAACTTCGCGCGCTTCTTCCAGCAATGAAGGATTTGAGATAAGCGGCTAAATTCGGCCTAGCAGACGAAAACGCCGATTGTCTGCGCGAACACTCAACCACGCGCCACGTGCAAGGAAAGTCACCGCACCGCTATCATTTTATATTAAAATTGTGGAAACTATTAATTTTACGCTTTAGTTTATTAGATATTAGTGTTTGGAACATTTTGAACTATAGAACAATGGAGAGTCTGGTACTTCGCGTGTAATCGGGCTGGCCAGCCAAGTAGCTACAACAGACATCTAATGGTAAGTCGTTTCTTGATAATTTTTCATTGCTGCGCTATGTTTAGTATTTAAGTTTTTAGGCTCTTTTTTCCTGTTGGAGCCCTGTGGAAAGATACAGTCCCTCTTAACTCCCTCACGTTTTTCTCGAGCTATCTCGAGTGGTCCTTCGGTATATTTTATTTTCTACAGAAGGCCTAACCTCACCAATGGTGATCCTAATTTTTTCGATAAAAAAAAAATGCTCCGATTTCAAAAATTTTTATATATCTTAGCGTTTCAGATGATACTACACAATAGTAGTGTAAGCTATGTTGATTCTAATTTTTTCGATAAAAAAAAGTTGCTCAGATTTCAAATTTTTTTATATATCTTTGCGTTTCAGATGATACTACACAATAGTAGTGTAGCTATGGTGATCCTAATTTTTTCGATAAAAAAAAAGTTGCTCCGATTTCAAATTTTTTTATATATCTTTGCGTTTCAGATGATACTACACAATAGTAGTGTAAGCTATGATGATCCTAATTTTTTCGATAAAAAAAAAAGTTGCTCCGATTTCAAAAATTTTTATATATCTTTGCGTTTCAGATGATACTACACAATAATAGTGTAAGCTATGGTGATCCTAATTTTTTCGATAAAAAAAAAGTTGCTCCGATTTCAAAATTTTTTATATATCTTTGCGTTTCAGATGATACTACACAATAGTAGTGTAAGCTATGTTGATTCTAATTTTTTCGATAAAAAAAAGTTGCTCAGATTTCAAAATTTTTTATATATCTTTGCGTTTCAGATGATACTACACAATAGTAGTGTAGCTATGGTGATCCTAATTTTTTCGATAAAAAAAAAGTTGCTCCGATTTCAAAATTTTTTATATATCTTTGCGTTTCAGATGATACTACCCAATAGTAGTGTAAGCTATGATGATCCTAATTTTTTCGATAAAAAAAAAGTTGCTCCGATGTCAAAAATTTTTAAATATCTTTGCGTTTCAGATGATACTACACAATAATAGTGTAAGCTATGATGATCCTAATTTTTTCGATAAAAAAAAAGTTGCTCCGATGTCAAAAATTTTTAAATATCTTTGCGTTTCAGATGATACTACACAATAATTTTTTCGATAACAAAAAAGTTGCTCCGATTTCAAAAAATTTTATATATCTTTGCGTTTCAGATGATACTACACAATAGTAGTGTTGGTGATCCTAATTTTTTCGATAAAAAAAACGTTGCTCCGATTTCAAAATTTTTTATATATCTTTGCGTTTCAGATGATACTACCCAATAGTAGTGTAAGCTATGATGATCCTAATTTTTTCGATAAAAAAAAAGTTGCTCAGATTTCAAAAATTTTTATATATCTTTGCGTTTCAGATGATACTACACAATAGTAGTGTAGCTATGGTGATCCTAATTTTTTCGATAAAAAAAAGTTGCTCCTATTTCAAATTTTTTTATATATCTTTGCGTTTCAGATGATACTACACAATAGTAGTGTAAGCTATGATGATCCTAATTTTTTCGATAAAAAAAAAGTTGCTCCGATGTCAAAAATTTTTAAATATCTTTGCGTTTCAGATGATACTACACAATAGTAGTGTAGCTATGGTGATCCTAATTCTTTCGATAAAAAAAAAGTTCCTCCGATTGCAAATTTTTTTATATATCTTTGCGATTCAGATGATACTACCCAATAGCTATGGTGATCCTAATTTTTTCGATAAAAATAAAGGTGCTCCGATTTCAAAAATTTTTATATATCTTTGCGTTTCAGATGATACTACACAATAGTAGTGTAAGCTATGGTGATCCTAATTTTTTCGATAAAAAAAAAGTTGCTCCGATTTCAAAATTTTTTATATATCTTTGCGTTTCAGATGATACTACACAATAGTAGTGTAAGCTATGGTGATCCTAATTTTTTCGATAAAAAAAAAGTTGCTCCGATTTCAATTTTTTTTATATATCTTTGCGTTTCAGATGATACTACACAATAGTAGTGTAGCTATGGTGATCCTAATTTTTTCGATGAAAAAAAAGTTGCTCCGATTTCAAAAATTTTTATATATCTTTGCGTTTCAGATGATACTACCCAATAGTAGTGTAAGCTATGATGATCCTAATTTTTTCGATAAAAAAAAAGTTGCTCCGATGTCAAAAATTTTTAAATGTCTTTGCGTTTCAGATGATACTACAGAATAATAGTGTAAGCTATGGTGATCCTAATTTTTTCGATAACAAAAAAGTTGCTCCGATTTCAAAATTTTTTATATATCTTTGCGTTTCAGATGATACTACACAATAGTAGTGTAGCTATGGTGATCCTAATTTTTTCGATAAAAAAAAAGTTGCTCCGATTTCAAAAATTTTTATATATCTTTGCGTTTCAGATGATACTACCCAATAGTAGTGTAAGCTATGATGATCCTAATTTTTTCGATAAAAAAAAAGTTGCTCAGATTTCAAAAATTTTTATATATCTTTGCGTTTCAGATGATACTACACAATAGTAGTGTAGCTATGGTGATCCTAATTTTTTCGATAAAAAAAAAGTTGCTCCTATTTCAAATTTTTTTATATATCTTTGCGTTTCAGATGATACTACACAATAGTAATGTAAGCTATGATGATCCTAATTTTTTCGATAAAAAAAAAGTTGCTCCGATGTCAAAAATTTTTAAATATCTTTGCGTTTCAGATGATACTACACAATTAGTGTAAGCTATGGTGATCCAAATTTTTTCGATAAAAAAAAAGTTGCTCCGATTTCAAAAATTTTTATATATCTTTGCGTTTCAGATGATACTACACAATAGTAGTGTAGCTATGGTGATCCTAATTTTTTCGATAAAAAAAAAAGTTGCTCCGATTTCAAAATTTTTTATATATCTTTGCGTTTCAGATGATACTACCCAATAGTAGTGTAAGCTATGATGATCCTATTTTCGATAAAAAAAAATTTGCTCCGATGTCAAAATTTTTTATATATCTTTGCATTTCAGATGATACTACACAATAGTAGTGTAAGCTATGGTGATCCTAATTTTTACGATAAAAAAAAAGTTGCTCCGATTTCAAAAATTTTTATATATCTTTGCGTTTCAGATGATACTACACAATAGTAGTGTAAGCTATGGTGATCCTAATTTTTTCGATAAAAAAAAGTTCCTCCGATTGCAAATTTTTTTATATATCTTTGCGATTCAGATGATACTACACAATAGTAGTGTAAGCTATGGTGATCCTAATTTTTTCGATAAAATTAAAGGTGCTCTGATTTCAAAAATTTTTATATATCTTTGCGTTTCAGATGATACTACACAATAGTAGTGTAAGCTATGGTGATCCTAATTTTTTCAAAAAACAAAAAAGTTGCTCCAATGTCAAGAATTTTTAAATATCTTTGCGTTTCAGATGATACTACACAATAGTAGTGTAAGCTATGATGATCCTAATTTTTTCGATAAAAAAAAAGTTGCTCCGATGTCAAAAAGTTTTAAATATCTTTGCGTTTCAGATGATACTACACAATAGTAGTGTAAGCTATGATGATCCTAATTTTTTCGATAAAAAAGAAGTTGCTCCGATGTCAAAAAGTTTTATATATCTTTGCGTTTCAAATGATACTACACAATAGTAGTGTAAGCTATGGTGATCCTAATTTTTTTGATAAAAAAAAGTTGCTCCGATTTCAAAAATTTTTATATATCTTTGCGTTTCAGATGGTGCTACACAATAGTAGTGTAAGCTATGGTGATCCTAATTTTTTCGATAAAAAAAAAGTTGCTCCGATTTCAAATTTTTTTATATATCTTTGCGTTTCAGATGATACTACACAATAGTAGTGTAGCTATGGTGATCCTAATTTTTTCGATAAAAAAAAAAGTTGCTCCGATTTCAAAAATTTTTATATCTTTGCGTTTCAAATGATACTACACAATAGTAGTGTAAGCTATGGTGATCCTAATTTTTTCGATAAAAAAAAAGTTGCTTCGATGTCAAATTTTTTTATATATCTTTGCGTTTTAGATGATACTATACAATAGTAATGTAAGCTATGGTGATCCTAATTTTTTCGATAAAAAAAAGTTGCTCCGATTTCAAAAATTTTTATATATTTTTGCGTTTCAGATGATACTACACAATAGTAGTGTAAGCTATGATGACCTAATTTTTTCGATAAAAAAAAAGTTGCTCCGATTTCAAAATTTTTTATATATCTTTGCGTTTCAGATGATACTACACAATAGTAGTGTAAGCTATGGTGATCCTAATTTTTTTGATAAAAAAAAAGTTGCTCCGATTTCAAAAATTTTTATATATCTTTGCGTTTCAGATGGTGCTACACAATAGTAGTGTAAGCTATGTTGATCCTAATTTTTTCGATTAAAAAAAAGTTGCTCCGATGTCAAAATTTTTTATATATCTTTGCGTTTTAGATGATACTATACAATAGTAATGTAAGCTATGGTGATCCTAATTTTTTGGATAAAAAAAAGTTGCTCCGATTTCAAAAATTTTTATATATTTTTGCGTTTCAGATGATACTACACAATAGTAGTGTAAGCTATGATGACCTAATTTTTTCGATAAAAAAAAGTTGCTCCGATTTCAAAAATTTTTATATATCTTTGCGTTTCAGATGATACTACACAATAGTAGTGTAAGCTATGGTGATCCTAATTTTTTTGATAAAAAAAAAGTTGCTCCGATTTCAAAAATTTTTATATATCTTTTCGTTTCAGATGGTGCTACACAATAGTAGTGTAAGCTATGGTGATCCTAATTTTTTCAATAAAAAAAAGTTGCTCCGATTTCAAAAATTTTTATATATCTTTGCGTTTCAGATGATACTACACAATAGTAGTGTAAGCTATGGTGATCCTAATTTTTTCGATAAAAAAAAAGTTGCTCCGATTTCAAAAATTTTTATATATCTTTGCGTTTCAGATGATACTACACAATAGTAGTGTAAGCTATGGTGATCCTAATTTTTTCGATAAAAAAAAGTTGCTCCGATTTCAAAAATTTTTATATATCTTTGCGTTTCAGATGATACTACACAATAGTAGTGTAAGCTATGGTGATCCTAATTTTTTCGATAAAAAAAAGTTGCTCCGATTTCAAAATTTTTTATATATCTTTGCGTTTCAGATGATACTACACAATAGTAGTGTAAGCTATGGTGATCCTAATTTTTTCGATAAAAAAAAAGTTGCTCCGATTTCAAAAATTTTTATATATCTTTGCGTTTCAGATGATACTACACAGTAGTAGTGTAAGCTATGGTAATCCTAATTTTTTCGATAAAAAAAAGTTGCTCCAATTTCAAAAATGTTTATATATCTTTGCGTTTCAGATGATACTACACCATAGTAGTGTAAGTATGGTGATCCTAATTTTTTCGATCAAAAAAATTGCTCCGATTTCAAAATTTTTTATATATCTTTGCGTTTCAGATGATACTACACAATAGTAGTGTAAGCTATGGTGATCCTAATTTTTTCGATAAAAAAAAAGTTGTTCCGATTTCAAAATTTTTTATATATCTTTGCGTTTCAGATGATACTACACAATAGTAGTGTAAGCTATGGTGATCCTAATTTTTTCGATAAAAAAAAGTTGCTCCGATTTCAAAAAATTTTATATATCTTTGCGTTTCAGATGATACTACACAATAGTAGTGTAAGCTATGGTGATCCTAATTTTTTCGATAAAAAAAAGTTGCTCCGATTTCAAAATTTTTTATATATCTTTGCGTTTCAGATGATACTACACAATAGTAGTGTAAGCTATGGTGATCCTAATTTTTTCGATAAAAAAAAAGTTGCTCCGATTTCAAAAATTTTTATATATCTTTGCGTTTCAGATGATACTACACAGTAGTAGTGTAAGCTATGGTAATCCTAATTTTTTCGATAAAAAAAAGTTGCTCCAATTTCAAAAATGTTTATATATCTTTGCGTTTCAGATGATACTACACCATAGTAGTGTAAGTATGGTGATCCTAATTTTTTCGATCAAAAAAATTGCTCCGATTTCAAATTTTTTTATATATCTTTGCGTTTCAGATGATACTACACACTAGTAGTGTAAGCTATGGTGATCCTAATTTTTTCGATAAAAAAAAAGTTGTTCCGATTTCAAAATTTTTTATATATCTTTGCGTTTCAGATGATACTACACAATAGTAGTGTAAGCTATGGTGATCCTAATTTTTTCTATAAAAAAAAAGTTGCTCCGATTTCAAAATTTTTTATATATCTTTGCGTTTCAAATGATACTACACAATAGTAGTGTAAGCTATGGTGATCCTAATTTTTTTGATAAAAAAAAAGTTGCTCCGATTTCAAAAATTTTTATATATCTTTGCGTTTCAGATGGTGCTACACAATAGTAGTGTAAGCTATGGTGATCCTAATTTTTTCGATAAAAAAAAAGTTGCTCCGATTTCAAATTTTTTTATATATCTTTGCGTTTCAGATGATACTACACAATAGTAGTGTAGCTATGGTGATCCTAATTTTTTCGATAAAAAAAAAGTTGCTCCGATTTCAAAATTTTTTATATATCTTTGCGTTTCAAATGATACTACACAATAGTAGTGTAAGCTATGGTGATCCTAATTTTTTTGATAAAAAAAAAGTTGCTCCGATTTCAAAAATTTTTATATATCTTTGCGTTTCAGATGGTGCTACACAATAGTAGTGTAAGCTATGGTGATCCTAATTTTTTCGATAAAAAAAAAGTTGCTCCGATTTCAAATTTTTTTATATATCTTTGCGTTTTAGATGATACTATACAATAGTAATGTAAGCTATGGTGATCCTAATTTTTTCGATAAAAAAAAGTTGCTCCGATTTCAAAAATATTTATATATTTTTGCGTTTCAGATGATACTACACAATAGTAGTGTAAGCTATGATGACCTAATTTTTTCGATAAAAAAAAAGTTGCTCCGATTTCAAAATTTTTTATATATCTTTGCGTTTCAGATGATACTACACAATAGTAGTGTAAGCTATGGTGATCCTAATTTTTTTGATAAAAAAAAAGTTGCTCCGATTTCAAAAATTTTTATATATTTTTGCGTTTCAGATGGTGCTACACAATAGTAGTGTAAGCTATGTTGATCCTAATTTTTTCGATTAAAAAAAAGTTGCTCCGATGTCAAAATTTTTTATATATCTTTGCGTTTTAGATGATACTATACAATAGTAATGTAAGCTATGGTGATCCTAATTTTTTCGATAAAAAAAAGTTGCTCCGATTTCAAAAATTTTTATATATTTTTGCGTTTCAGATGATACTACACAATAGTAGTGTAAGCTATGATGACCTAATTTTTTCGAGAAAAAAAAAAGTTGCTCCGATTTCAAAAATTTTTATATATCTTTGCGTTTCAGATGATACTACACAATAGTAGTGTAAGCTATGATGATCCTAATTTTTTCGATAAAAAAAAAGTTGCTCCGATGTCAAAAATTTTTAAATATCTTTGCGTTTCAGATGATACTACACAATAATAGTGTAAGCTATGGTGATCCAAATTTTTTCGATAAAAAAAAAGTTGCTCCGATTTGAAAAATTTTTATATATCTTTGCGTTTCAGATGATACTACACAATAGTAGTGTAGCTATGGTGATCCTAATTTTTTCGATAAAAAAAAAGTTGCTCCGATTTCAAAATTTTTTATATATCTTTGCGTTTCAGATGATACTACCCAATAGTAGTGTAAGCTATGATGATCCTATTTTCGATAAAAAAAAATTTGCTCCGATGTCAAAATTTTTTATATATCTTTGCATTTCAGATGATACTACACAATAGTAGTGTAAGCTATGGTGATCCTAATTTTTACGATAAAAAAAAAGTTGCTCCGATTTCAAAAATTTTTATATATCTTTGCGTTTCAGATGATACTACACAATAGTAGTGTAAGCTATGGTGATCCTAATTTTTTCGATAAACAAAAGTTCCTCCGATTGCAAATTTTTTTATATATCTTTGCGATTCAGATGATACTACACAATAGTAGTGTAAGCTATGGTGATCCTAATTTTTTCGATAAAATTAAAGGTGCTCTGATTTCAAAAATTTTTATATATCTTTGCGTTTCAGATGATACTACACAATAGTAGTGTAAGCTATCGTGATCCTAATTTTTTCGATAAAAAAAAAGTTGCTCCGATGTCAAAATTTTTTATATATCTTTGCGTTTCAGATGATACTACACAATAGTAGTGTAAGCTATGGTGATCATAATTTTTTCGATAAAAAAATGTTGCTCCGATTGCAAAATTTTTTATATATCTTTGCGTTTCAGATGATACTACACAATAGTAGTGTAAGCTATCGTGATCCTAATTTTTTCGATAAAAAAAAAGTTGCTCCGATGTCAAAATTTTTTATATATCTTTGCGTTTCAAATGATACTACACAATAGTAGTGTAAGCTATGGCCAAATAATATATGTACGAAAATTTAGCCTGTTAGTATAAAAAATAGACTGCGGTGTGCTGTGGACTATTTGAGCATCTAACTCTTTAATATTTTTGCAACTTGCCATTTCTAAAGCTTAACAAAGGTCATTTTTGCCAAATTTGAAGGCAACTTCACTAAGTACTCAAATCAATATACAATAAAAAATAATATATTTTTTATTGTCCCATTGCGATGTGTTTTATTACTCCACGATAGTCAAAACGAAAGGGCAATAAGAAACATTTCCATTCTGAACTACTTGTTTATGACAGGCAAAATTTAAAACAATACATAGAAAGTCTTACATTTGACAGAAAACGTAAGTATTAAAACTGAAAATAAAGTGTTTATTTCCTTCAGACAAAAAAAAATATTATTTGAAATGGTTTGCTTGTGTGCGTGCAAGGGCTGAAAAATAACGGAATTTCCTTCGATAGGTCGCCGGTATTGGCTTCACAAGCACATTTAAAAATAATTGTCGATATTGACGATTGAAAATGGAAAGTTACGATACATATGGAATTTTATATGAAAAGGCACCTACCTCGGACTCTCTTGCAGCTCCAGTCGACGTTTAAACGTCCAGTTTTTTCACCTCAAATTCACTTTTTTCGGGAACGTGATTTTGCTAGTGTCTTGTTGTGACGGTGGTTCTTTGCGCACTCATGGCGGCGCTGCTTGTCTTCCACGTGTCCGGTGCCGTGAAACCCCATATGCATATTTTAGAGCGCGAAAATTTAAATTATTTTAAACGCGCAGAAAAGGAAAAGAAAATGAAAATTAGGAAATTTCTTGCTTGCACCAACATTTTCCGGCCGCCAAAACACGTGTGTTTTTACTTAGTTAAGAAAAGGAAAGGAAAGAAAAATTAAATAGTATTCGCCTATTAGCAATTAAACGATACAATTTAACATTAACCCAAATATGCATTAAATTATGCATGTAAATTAAAATTAAAAGAAAGGAAAAAATACTTAGAAAAAATTAAGAAAGAAAAAGAAAATTTTGCCTTATGCGTCGGGCATAGGCAAAGGACATAGTTTCACTACTGGTCGACGATATGTTCCTGTAGCTGTTTTAACGGTCACAACACGAATATGACCGTCTGAGCCAGGGTGTACGTCGACAATTCGCCCAACAGCCCATTGCAATGGCGGTTTTTGTTCATTCTTTACCACGACTAAATTATTTAGTTTAATATTGTTAGAAGCCTCTGTCCATTTAGAACGCTGTTGCAAGGTGTTTAGGTACTCCAAGTTCCAGCGTTTCCAAAAATCGGACTGGAGCCTTTGCACCAGCTGCCAGCGGGACAGGGTGTTCAACTTGGAATCAGAAAATTCGCGTTCTGGTACGGAATTCAACGGTTCCAGGGTAAGAAAATGACCAGGGGTCAGTGGAAGAAAGTCATTCGGATCCATACTTTGGGCATACAGAGGCCGGCTGTTTAGTATGGATTCGACCTGACACAAAAAAGTAAAAAACTCTTCATAGGTTAACCGTTGCTCATCTATTACACGTTTTAAATTTGCCTTGGTGGATTTAACTCCTGCCTCAGCTAGTCCGTTTAGGTGCGGACTACCAGGACTTGAAAAATGCCAGGTAATTTTTAGACTGTGACATGCTTCCTGGGAGTACTGTTTGAGTAAACGATCAGCTCCCAAGAACGCGCTACCACAATCTGAGTAAATGTCAGAGATTCTTCCTCTTCTTGCCACAAATCTCTTAAAAGCCGCAAGAAAGGTAGGGGTGGAAATATCGGAGGTAAGTTCTAGGTGAACTGCCTTTGTTGCGGAGCAGACTAAGACAAGAATATAACCTTTGGATACCTTTGCACCTCGGTACTTTCCCATTGTAATTGGAAAGGGACCACAATAATCTATGGCAACATGTGAAAATGCCTTTACTTGAGAGATGCGTTGAGCAGGCAAGTTGCCCATGATTTGTACGGAAGGTTTAGGATTTAATCGATAGCATAAAATGCAATGAGAAGTTATACTCTCGATTGCATAGCGAGGGGAAAGGATCCAAAATTGTTGTCTCAAGAGGTAATGCAACGTTTTTTGACCGGGATGACAGTACCTTTTGTGAGTGTACTCAATGACAAGTTGAGTAAGACGGTGAGAACGTGGTAAAAGTAAAGGGTGTTTTGCTGAATAAGAGAGTTCGGAAGAATGTGGTAATCGACCCCCCACTCTTAAGCAGCCTTGTGTATCTAGAAAAAGTGAAGGTTTACGAAATTGTTTAGGAAGTAGCTTTGCGTCATTCAAACGTGAAATGAGATCAGCAAAGATGGAACGTTGAACATGCCGAACGAGAACAATAAGAGAATGTTGAAGTTCTACTTCGGTAATATTTACGTTAGGATATTTAGATTTCTTTTCGGTAAGGCGAAAAATATAGGAAATTATGCGTTGAATTTTCTCTAGGGAACAGTAACGAGAAAGAAAAGTATCAAGCATGTGTGGTTCAACTGTGCATGTTTGAAATACTGATTTTCGTTCTTCCAGAATAACCTCGTTTTCCGGAGGGTCTGGACAGCGAAAATCATCAGGCCAGCTCTCTTTTGGTAGCCTAAGAAAACAAGGACCTTCCCAATACAAGTCATGTTTGACAAGTTGATTAGGCATAAGACCGCGCGAAGCACAGTCGGCTGGATTTAGCGCTGATGGAATATATTTCCAGGCCGTAGGAGAAATGGTTTCTTGAATGTGACAGATACGGTTTGCCACAAACGTTTTAAACCTGTGAGGTGAAGCCGCCAACCAGCATAGAACCACTTAGGAATCACACCATGCACAGATTTGGTTGAAGTTAAGAATATCTGAATAAGTGTTTCGAATAAAGGAAATTAGGTCGCAAAGTAAAGTGGCATCAAGAAGCTCCAGTCGCGGAAGACTGACTGTTTTCACTGGTGCGACCTTAGATTTGGCCATTACAAGAAAGGTATGGATTTCTCCGGATACTGACTCCATTCTGAAATAGACCGTAGCCGCGTAACCTATCATAGAGGCGTCTGAAAAGCCGTGAAGTTCAATGCTACGTGGTTGATCAATGGAAAGGCGTCTAGGTAAATGAATATTTGAAAGATTTGGAAGTTCGGTTCGAAATTGATTCCAAACATTTACGATATGCGGAGGAGGCTGAGAATCCCAGTCCAGCTTCTCCTTCCACAGATCTTGCATGAGATGCTTAGCAAGTAAAGAAACGGGAGAACAGAAACCTAAGGGATCAAAAATTTTCATGATTTGAGATAAGATACCTCGCTTGGTGCATGGTTTATCTTCTGGTACGACCAAGTAGGTAAACGAATCTGAGATAGGATTCCATTGGAGACCTAATATTTTTACAAAATTAGGTTCGGATTTGTCGAAACGAATGGACATTTGTGTTTCTGATTCTGAGAATGAGGAGAGAAGTTCCGGACTGTTGCTCGCCCATTTTTTAAGTTCAAACCCTCCTAGGCGCAACAGGGAGATTAACTCCGACTGAAGTTCTTTGGCAGAGGCCACAGAATCCTGCCCAGTGAGCACGTCGTCGACGTAAATGTCTTTAAGAAGCACCTTGGAAGCATTAGGATACCTTTCAGAATCAAGTTTAGCTAGTTCTTGTATAGTACGAATAGCTAAGTAAGGTGATGACTTAAGTCCATAAACAACTGTTCTTAAGGAGTAGGTTTGGACAGGATCATCCTCAGAAAATCTCCATAGAATATTTTGATAACGCGTGTGCTCAGGAATAATTAAAATCTGTCGGAACATTTTTACTATGTCAGTAACAAAGGCTACAGCATGAATTCGAAAATTAAGTAAAATTTCACGGACATCATTTTGCAGTTTAGGACCTGCGCACAACGTCTCGTTGAGTGAGACACCTCTGGGACTACGTTGAGACCCATCAAAGACCACTCTTATCTTCCCAGTGTTCCAGACACTGTGATGAGGGATAAAGTAGGAATTATCCAAGACATCTTTAGATATAGGCGTAGGAATAGGTATCATGTGACCAGTGTCTAAATAATCTTGCATAAAATCTTTGTAAGCTTGATAATTAGCTGAGTCTTTGAGAAGTCTAGCTTCCTGAAGCTTGAAACGTTTTAAGGCGATTGGATAGGTGTCACCCAACTGGGGTTCTAAGTTTATGAAAGGTAATGGAACGACGAATCTACCTGATTCGTTGCGTGAAACTGATTGTGAAAATAATTTTTCGCACATAATATCCTCAGGACTGTGATGAACCTTATGTGGAACCTGCTCTATCTCCCAGAAGCGCTCTAGGCAGATATCCAGAGATGGTTCGATGGAAGTGTAACAGCTTATGAGTGATTGGGGATTTTGTTGCTTTGAAGTTTCAACTTTACCAATCAGCACATAGCCAAAGATGCTATTAAAAGCACTAGGTTGTCCACGCTCTCCGTGGATAACTCCCTCTTGTAAGAGATGCGGAAAAAGTTCACAACCTACTAGGACATCAATGGAACTTGGTATATGGAAGTTTTGATCAGAAAGTTTGATATTGTGAATGTGATTCCACTTGCTCGAGTCGACAGCGCAAGAAGGAATCTCTGTACAAAGTTTTGGAAGTACTAAAGCCTCAAAATCAAAGGTAGGTCCCGCTTGACCTTGAGGTTTGATAAGACATTTCGTCTTACCTTTGGTATTGGAAGATGTCATTTGATTTAAGCCTTGAATAGAAGTAGAAAAGAAGCTTTTCGAAAGACCTAAACGATTTAGACATTTTTCTGAAATAAAGTTTGCCTCTGAGGCAGAATCGAGTAAGATACTAACTGGTTGGTAATGTCCCCTTGAGTCTAACATGTCAGCTACAACGGTAGAAAGTAGAAAAGTGGAATTTTTGGAAATCATTGTCGCATGACAGTTTGTGGAATGGCTTCCTGACATAGGGGTGCTATTGGAATTGGAAAGTGGAATATTAACGTTCTCTGGAGGATAAGAATTAACACTCACAGAGGGCGCTACTGGTTGTGGAACGTGAAGAAGACTGTGGTGCCTAGCTCCACACGTAAAGCAGTTGTAGGAAGAGGGGCAATTCACGGTCTGGTGAGCAAAATGTAAGCAATTTTGACATAGATTCACCTGCCGAACATAACCCATCCTTTCCTGTGGACTTTTGTTTTGAAATTCGATACATTTCGATAATGCGTGATTCGAAGAACATAGGTAGCATTTTATTTTTGGATTAAAAGTTCTGTTCTGATTATTTTGTATTTGAGGGTTGCTGCGTTGATTGCTATTTTGTAAAGTATTTTGTTGATTTCTTGAATTTGAACTTTGATTTGAAATAGTTGTATTGAAAGCAGAAGGTGAATTAGAATTATTAAAACTGTTTCTCTGAAAACTGTTCTGTTGAGAATTACGCGTAGTTTGAGGTTGTCTAGGGGTTTGATTTTGCCTACTAAAACTGGGCATTTGCACTACATATTCGAGCGCAACGCAATGATTTTCTATAAACGTGTAAAGATCAGTGTAGGACGGAATTTCTGAATTGTTTTTCTCCCTACTATAGTAAAGTTCGAAATCAGTCCTCATCTTGACTTCAAGTTTTGAGAGCATCATGTTAAAAGTAAGAAAGTCCCATTCTTTTGTAGGAAAACCAAGCTCATTTAAGATGGCTAGATTCTCAGAAAATGTATCCAACATGGAACGTAATTCTTTCCCAGAACTGGATTTAGTTGAAAGAAAGTTAATAGCATTCAAAGCGGTAGTAGCAATAATTCGTTTATTTTGATACCTCTTTACTAAGGTTTCATACGCAATGTGATAATTGCTATCTGCGAGGGGAATGGTTTTTACTAGAGAAAGGGCTTCATTCAGAACAGAACTCCGCAATTGTTGAAATTTCTCTATATCACTTAAATCAGAATTTTGATGTACCATGACTTTAAATAAGTCAAACCAGTGTTGCCAGTCTTTATAATTACCATTGAAAATTGGCAACCGTGGTTGTGGAAATGATCTTGTATTTGACCTCTGAACAATATTTTGTTGGTTAGGGTTGCCTACGTAATTGACAGGGTTGGCCCTAAAAAGGTCGTAGTAAATACCCTTACATTCATAATAAAGGTTGTCAAAGTCTTTTCTAGTTTTATCCTGCTCGTCAAATGAAAGTTTAAACTCTTCAAGAGAGCCAATAATTTGGTTATGAAAATTATAGAATTGAGCATGACATTCTTCGACGTCTTCATATCTGGATTTAAACAAAAAGTGAAACGCTGTATCCGACTTCGCTTTCAAAGCTACCTCGTGAGCTTCCGCCATTTGGTTGAAGCTCAAAAGCCTTTTGTCGCAAAGTTTTTTCTGTTTTTGCGTAGACATTTTTGTTTTTGAAAGTTAATTTGGTTTTAAAATTACCCAAAAAAAGGCTTAAAATGTAGCTTAAAATATCACCCGAATTTTAGCAAAAATTAAACAATTTTATTATTTTAATTTTATTAACTTTTTTCGAAAATTTTGAAATGAAATGTTTGTAAGTTTGTCTGTATGTTATTATTTGAACATATCCCTTAAAAAAAACTTTTATGTCTCACCAAGGATTGAACCCCGCACCTTTCGATTCCAAGTCGCACACTCTGTGCATACGACTAGCGGTCCCGTCTGAAAGTTTTTAAGAAACGACGGTATTCGAAGACGGCGACACTTGCACCTGCGCGTTAACGCGACACCTGTAAAATCGATAATTAGAAAAGTAGGTGGAAGAACCGCCTTAAAATTTTCACTTTCGGCGTATTGACGCCACTTTTACTGAAAATGTAATGAACAAAGCGATCAACTTTCTTTGATGAACTAGTAAACTATACGAAATATGTGCATTGGCTCTAGCTATTTTTGAACGGTAATAAACACTTCGATCAACTTTGAAGGAACATATCCCCAACAGGTCCTAAAACAATATGGTCTGTTTCAAGTTGAAATTGAAATAAATTTTGAAATTTGAAATAGAAAATAGAAATTTGGAATTTTTGTAGGAAATTGCTGAACCACAGGAGTCTAGGTAGTTTGGAAAACTATTAATTTGGGTCGAAGGGCCATTAAATGTGCGTGCAAGGGCTGAAAAATAACGGAATTTCCTTCGATAGGTCGCCGGTATTGGCTTCACAAGCACATTTAAAAATAATTGTCGATATTGACGATTGAAAATGGAAAGTTACGATACATATTGAATTTTATATGAAAAGGCACCTACCTCGGACTCTCTTGCAGCTCCAGTCGACGTTTAAACATCCAGTTTTTTCACCTCCAATTCACTTTTTTCGGGAACGTGATTTTGCTAGTGTCTTGTTGTGATGGTGGTTCTTTGCGCACTCATGGCGGCGCTGCTTGTCTTCCACGTGTCCGGTGCCGTGAAACCCCATATGCATATTTTAGAGCGCGAAAATTTAAATTATTTTAAACGCGCAGAAAAGGAAAAGAAAATGAAAATTAGGAAATTTCTTGCTTGCACCAACAGCTTGTAAAAACAAAAGTGCTAAAACTTTATTAATATTGTAGTAGAAAATTTGAAATGTTTTTTCAGATAACTTAAATGACAAAAGACAAACTGGAAGAGTAGCAAAAAATATTTTCTATTACTTATTACCCCATTATCCCCATGAAATGCGACTAGTTAATGTTTAGTTAAAAATTAGTTGAAGAAGTAGTTTATGATCAATTTTTGAAATTTATAAATGAAAACGAAATTTTGGTAAAAAATCAAGCAGGATTTAGAAGAAGATTTTCCACCGAAATTGCGGTTCATTATGTAACAGAAAATTGGACACAAAGTTTTGAAAAGGGAGAAATTATAGTAGGAATATTTTTGGATTTTAAACGAGCATTCGAAACCATTGATAGAGAAAGATTTTAAAAAAATTATGGGACTATGGAACTAGGGGTAAAAAAAAGATCTCAATGTACAAAAATTAACAATTTATTTTCGAAAAAAATGGACAATAAAATTGGCGTACCACAAGGTAGTAAATTGGGACCATTGCTTTTTTTTATATATAAACGACCTTCCAAATATTTTAACATTTTCTCAAACTCAAATGTTTGCCGACGATACATTATTGTATATAAAAGGTACCTCTATAAATGAAATAATACATCAAATATATTCAGATATAAAATTGGTTTTAGATTCGCTTAATGTAAATAAATTAAAATTAAATGTGACAAAAACTAAATGCATGGTACTTAATTCAAGAATTGATCTTATGAATATTAACATATCGATTGATAATGAAAAATTAGAAATTGTACATTTATTTAAATATTTGGGCATAATTTTAGATTCTAAATTAAAGTTTGAAAGATATTTTGAATACATTGTTTCAAAAATTTCGGGAAAAACTGGATATCTAAATAGAAGTTCACATTTATCATTCTTTTTGCCTCATTCTTTATAGGTACTGTTCTACAATTTTATACCCTGCAAATGAAGAAGTTTTTGAAAGTCTTCATATTTTACAAAATAAAGCTATGCGAATTATTTTAAATTCAAATAAATACACAAGAATCATAGATATGCTAAAAAAACTTAAATGGCTTAATGTAAAAAATTTAATATGGTTTTATGTATGTGTGTTTATATATAATATAAACCATAATTTATTGCCTAAAATGTTAAAAGAATTTTTATTTCAAAATTAAGAAGTTCATGATTATAATACAAGATCAAAAGAAGACTTTTCCGTAAATATATCCTCTAAATTAATGGTACATAAATCGATATTTAAAGTGATTATAATAAATTAAAAAATAATATTACAGAACAAAGAAGTTTTAAAAAATTTAAAAAAAAGATTACTTGATTACGTGGTTCTAAAACCACATTCAATGGACGAAACTTGTTTATAGATCGCGCAGCTGCATCTCAGACAAGACGATGCCAGTGTGCTTCAACTTTCGAGTGCTCGACCCAGATCGCTAGATGGCGCCACACCTTTGAGTTTGCTTGTATTTCACGAATGCGAGTAATTCATATGTAGGAGTTGGTTTTGGTTAAACTAGGTTTACCTAGGTATGCTGTCCTCTACTAATGACGTGAAACACATAGAAACGTACATCTGGAGATCCCACCTTGTATAAGTTGGAAACTAACCAATGGTCTGAAACTAAAGTTTTGTATAAGGAGTCCTATTGACGAACACAAAAGTTTATTGAAGCTGCATTTATAATGCAGAATAAGGAAGTTTTTAATCAACCAAGCACGGATATATACCAAACATATGGAAACCATTCCTTAAGGAAAACAAGCGTCTTAGGATTAAAAAGGGGGCGGGCCGTTACACCTGACTGCACACCAAGTAGTATAAGTAGTAGCCTGTAGACTGGATTGTTTAGTTTCTTCTTGCAAACGGTTAAAGATACTTTCTAACCTAAACGTCATGTTTGTCCGAAATTTTATTTCTACTCAATCATTGTTTACGAGTTTCAAAAATGTAATAATTTTAAATAAATTGATTTCAAATTAAATATTTTTTTTAAACCTATTTTTAAGTTATAAGTTGGTATATATAAACTCAATTTTTGTTTCGAAACGATGACATTTGCTTTGAACTTATATAAAAAAAAATCTGTAAAAAAATGTCACCGCCTATGAGTTTTGCAATTGCTTTAAAAAAAAGTGTAGCCCAATTTATCGCCTCTTGTTTTCTACTTTCTGCTCAACTTGTACCGTTTTAAAGTTTTTTAATCGAGAAGCGGGAGAGCAGAAAGTAATTAAACATTTAAAAAGGGTTTAGAAAGGCTTTTCCCTAAACCGATAACCGCTCATTTCAAATTGAAATCAAAGAGCTGCTTAAAAAAGGGATACACGATGTTAAACGGAAATGTCCTTTGAGTTTTGCTTGAAAGAATTTGATTTTGTATTTTCTTTACTTTGAATAGAATGGCTGTATTGACAAGAACAAAAGTAGGGAAGAAAAGAATATCAACAAAGAGCAACAAAACACAAATAACATTTAAACTCCACTACACATTTAAAAAAAAAAATTGAAAATATTTATTTTTATGCACTTTAGGGCCTATAAAGACTACTTCAGTCCCTATTTTCAAAGACTAAAGTAACCCTTTCAATTCATAGGGACTAAAAACTTACTTGTTAAAATATACCCAGAATTGAAGTTAAATATTAACCCTAACTATGGTAGACTGTCTAGAGTATCGTTAAATGCAATTAGTACGGGGTGTTAATAAATAGCGCTCCATTATTTTTCTTTTAAAATATTTTTCCCATACTAAACTGCATAAAATAGTATATAAACCATGTGACTAAAGTTCCTTTTAATTAGTGATGGGCAATCCGGCTCTTTTTTGAGATCCGGCTCAACGGATCCCGGTCAGTACAAAGAGCAGACTCACTGAACCGGCTCGCGGATCTTTCTATAATTAAACTGAAAGAATGGACTCCCTAATTAACCTTAAGAATAGACCTTTAGAGTCCACGGGGTTGAGAGGTGGCGCCACCAAACCCTTGGCGTGACATAAGAAAACTATAACAACGCCATTGTAGTTTTATATCATCTGATCGACCATAAACAAAATATCAAGAAACACGTCCTTTTGTTTTCAAGTAATTAAGTAAATAAATTAGGGACCTATTGCAATAAAGCCAGGCACAAATTGTGCCGGGCACTATATTGACAGTTTCGCATTAAAAACTGACAGTTGATCTTTCAAAAATTTACATACCAAAGTCGAATTTAGAAATCCAGTCGTTTATTTTCCACTAATAGTGGCGTCACTATTAATTACGGCTCTTATAATACACAATGGCCTAATTTTGAAAGAAGGCAGCTGTTCTTATAATGCGAAAGTGTCAATATAGTGCCCGGCACAATTTATGCCTGGCACTATTGCAATAGGTCCCTATTATCATAAAATTGTGCCGTAAGTTTTTAAATGAAAGTTGTGCTCTTTACGCAGCCTCCCTTCAGTGTTCTGTGTCTTTGCGATTCGTGCGATTCAACGCATTCAACACAGAAGAGCTCGGTTCGGTCCGCTTTGCATTCATTATGTTATGGCATTCAACGGATCTCGGATCTCTTCGGTCTCTTGATCTTTTCGAGCGGCTTGAACTGCGGTTTAGTCGGGAGTTCTGTGGTCGGAAGGGTTCGTGAATTTTCGGACGCCTTCTCAATCGTCAGATCGTCACAGATCGCGGATCCGCGAACCGGCTCTTTGAAAATCCGAGAATCGGTTTTCACGGCTCAGTATAAAGATCCGGATCTTTGAAGCGGTTCATTCGCGAACGACCCATCACTACTTTTAATCCCTCAGCAAATTGTAGCCCTCCTTCCAGTCAGTCTACAAACTTCAAAGACGGTTTTTGTAACGCAGGTCCATCAGTCAGTCAAAAGTGGCTTAAGAAATAGGGTGTCGATAATATTCTGTCGGAGGCGGCCGGCCGGCGTAGCCTTTACAGATAAAGGGCCTTCTTTCCTTAAATCTGCCTTTCTTCCCATCTTCTTTGCTGCACTGGGCCCTTTTACACTACTTATATTTTGTCGCTCGACTCCATAGACCCTGAATTTTGAGGCCTACACGAAAGTGGCTCTGTTGGCCCGGTCTTTGGCATAGGATCTGCTGCCTAACAGCCACGTTGAAAAGGAAATTCGTCCCGAATGTTTACTTTTTTCTTTAGCCATAATAATTACCTATCTCTAAAAGCCAAAAACAGTTGGTTGATGGCGACTTGACTTTGTCGGCCTCTAGAATTTTTTTGCGAGTAACCATCGATCGTCACGCGTCGCCTCAAGAATAAAAGTGTCACTTTAGTCCCTAGGTTTATAGTGTAATATGTTCGCACTTTACTGATAAAAGCGAATATACCGGCCTTTTCTTTATCCCCGGTATAAAAAATAATGAATTAGGGCTGAAAAGTGAAAAATCGGGATGAAAAATAAAAAATCAAGGATATAAAGTAAAAATTTAAAAAAATATATAAAAACCTTAAGACCCGAATAAAAAAATCGTTTTATTTCCTGGCGAATTACTGCCCTTCCTCTAGTACAAACTTTTCGACTTAAGATAAAAAGTGTCAGTTTTATCCCTTTGTATATAATCTAAGTTTTGGAAATAAAAATTTGCGACCAGGCATTTAGCCTGTATTTTGACATATTTTATTCACATATGGAGGGCATTTCTGGAATGGAAGAGCATATTATATGAATATCGCCACCTATTTATTTATTTTTGGAAAATGGTTTTGTATATCTATGAGTTTCAAAATAAAGGCACTTATTTATTTATTTATTTATTTATTTCTGGAAAAGGAGCCAACAGCCATTTTTTATATTTTGGAAAAACCGGTTACTCTAAGTAGATTGTATGGTAGGATTCTTAGAGATCTAATAGAGAATGATTTTCATGAACAAGAAGAAGAAGAGCAAAGTGGGTTTCGTGCAGACCGATCTTGTAGTGATAATGTTTTTTGTCTTAAACAAGTAATTGAGAAAAGGAGCGCCAGAAATATAGAGACTCATGTTACCTTTGTGGACCTACAAAAAGCATATGATACCGTTCCAGTAGAAAAACTATGGGCAGTGTTAGAGCAGACTAATATCAATCATACATACATAAAAGCGATAAAAGAACTATACAAAGGGTCAACATCTAAAATTAAAATTGGAAATCGACTTTCAAAAGAATTCCTGGTAACAAAAGGCTTAAGACAGGGATGTTGTATCTCTCCAACTCTTTTTAAAATATATATCGCAGTAGCTCTAAAAAACTGGAAACGAAAAGTGCACGGCATGGGAATACAACTTAACTACCGATTTACCATATACACACTACAGTTTGCTGACGACCAAGTAATTGTAGCTAATGATAAAGAAGACATGGAGTATTTGATGAGAAAGTTAATGGAAGAATACCAAAAGTGGGGATTAACAGTGAACGTGGACAAGACAGAGTACTTATGTATTGGAAACGAATCCAGTTATCCATATTATACTTGGGTGTTACATTTGAGAAGACAGGAACAGACTGTAAAGAACTGGAAAAAAGAATAGTAAAAGCAAAAAAGGTTATTGGATGTCTTAACAGTATTTTATGGAGCAGAGAGATAAAAAAAATGTAAAATTTAACATATATGAAACAATGGTGAAAAGCACGCTGTTGTATGGAATAGAGACTTGTTGCGTAACAGAAAAATACAAAACAAAAATGGAAAGTATCGAAATGGATGCAATAAGAAGATCAATGAGAATATCTAGAACAGATCACATAAGAAATGAGATCATAAAAGAAAGAATGGAAATCGAAGGAAGCATAACGGATGACATCACTAAAAGACAACTGATATGGTACGGCCATGTACAACGGATGAACGACGAAAGATTACCAAAGCAGGTCCTAGAATGGCAACCAATAGGGCGCAGAAAAAGAGGGCGTCCTAAACTAGAATGGCAACAGTCAATGCAAAGATCAATGAGTCAAAAAAATCTGACATAACATGATCGTCAGGATCGAAGGAGGTGGAGAATAGGCGTCGGACAACGTAGAAAAACGTTCTAAACCGACTAAATAAAAAAAAACCGGTTGGATCTGTTCAAATAAAAGTCACGAAACCGTTTTGTCGGCTTGTCGTTTGGTTCGATAGTCAACAGAGGGAGAGTGCTTGTGTCGCCTGGATCTCTTACCAGCATCTAAATATATTTGATTGAAGGGGCTTGGCACTTATAATGCAAAATTTAGGTTTTGGCGCTTGGGTCCTTTTCCAGTAATGCTCTCCATATGTCAAAATACAGAGACCGCCCGAGTAATTCGTAGGTATTGGGGTCCATTAAGCACAAGTTGTAAAATTCTTGTACCTTCACAGAACATTTTTAAAATGAAAGCATCTTATTAATTGTTTTATTTGCTGGGCATTTCCTATCAAGTTCTGAATATAAAAGGTTTAAAAAAATGTTCTACGAGCGAACGGAAAGTGTCACTTTTTCACACACATTATAGATTTTTGCTCTTTTTTCCGCACGCTTCGAAAAACCGATACCCTAATATTTATTTTTCCTTTGTCCTTAACAACCCAAATTTTAAATAGTTGTCAAAAACCACCCATGTCAAGGAATTGTTATGGTTTTAAGGGGCAAACTTCGTCCGAAAACTTACCATTTGACAACACTGATATCGCGTTTTTTGGCCAAATCTTTGTTCTAATAGAAATAGAAAACGAGAAAGCGGAACGCGTCGAAATTTTGAGGGGTAGTTTTTTAAAGCATTTTTAACAAACGTATCTTAGCAGTTTTTCGCGAAATCATTTTATTCAAAAAATAAAAAAAAAGTTATGGCTAAAACACAACAAATATTTTAAAACAATGTTTGGCATTTCAGTAGCCTGTTTCGATTTTTGTATTGTTTGGAAATGTACAAAAGAAAATCAAAAATCTAACAAGATACGTTTGAAGATTTTAAAAAAATCTTGCATATGAACAGAAATAATGTTTCAAGTAGTTTTTTATAGAAGAGATCTATTAGGATTTACAAAATCGTGCTCAATTTTATATTTGCTGCAGGACACCAAATCAGACAAGAGCCATCAACCTCCTGACTGAAGCGCCACCCTCATATACCGGGGGCAAGTCAATTCGATTGAGAAAATTTAATCACGTGACCCGGATTTTCACATTATTTTCAGATATTTTGAAAAAATAAAATGTCGTTTAATATAAGTTAATATATGTTAAATGATTATAAGTAGGTATTTAAAGACATACAATTTTTTCTATTTACAAAACGATTTTTTAAGAGCGGGCCATAGCGTAACAAACAAAATCACGGGATTACGAACCAATTTATAAGATAATTTTTGATAATCAGTATATTGCTCAGTTAACAGAAGCTTGCGCTTAACTTCGCTAAGTTGAAAATAAAGCCCTTTTCATTTATTTATTTATTTATTACATAACAAGAGAAGAAAGTGACAAATTTCACGCGAGCGTGAGAAAGTTACTTTCTGTCGACTTATGGACGCTATTTTTCCTACGAACACTGTTGAACTATACTAATTTTTGTAAAAATTGGTGTTTAATTTTGCGTAAATCAAATGAAACTGCTTTTCCGCACGTGTGGGAAAGTAGTTTGCAACACATGTGCGAAAAAGTATTGTGACAGTTAAACACTTTCCATACATGTGCCGAAGTACTGAAAGTACTTGTCACATGTGCGAAAAAATTTCTGCACAGGGATGAAATTTAATGTTTTCTGAGGATGCAAATCGTGTAAAATTCAATATTTTCATATGTGGCAGGAAATAGTAATTTACCTAACCAGTGCGGAAGACGCACACACATTCGTTTTGTTAAGTATGTAGGTAAAATATTTTTTCTACGACGTTGTGGAAACAAAAATAAAGTACTACAATAAAAACAACTCATTTATTATATTTAATTTACAATGATTGCCGAAAACTTTACTTCTTATCCTGTGTAGCATATGTGGATCAGGAGATTTTCGTTTTCATATTCTGGATCAATGATATCGGAAGGTCTTTAAATATATTTTGCTCTGGATGTATTTGGAGGCAGGTTCATAGTAACATTATGTGTTCCATCCTATTGTGGCCAAGTCTTCTTCGGGATTATCGGTATTTTCTATCACAGTAAATAAACACTTTTTTCTATATTTGTCATCCCCTGGTTTTGACAAAAAAATAGGCTTTGTTATTTACTCTATTCTTTTATTTTTTCTGTTGCTATTGGAAAACAAGCCGCCCACTTCTGTTTTTAGGCAAAAATTAACGTCAGTGTCAAACTCAAAATGTGTTGTTTTTTTGTCATCCCTAAAATTTTAGTAAGGGCCACAATTTAGAAACCGAATAGGTGTCCCTATGACTCTAATATGAAGTGCCACCTTTTGACTGATATTTAAATACTTTGCCTTGTTGTCATTTACTTAAAAAATTGCCCAAGTCGAATTTGTCGCCTTAATGCTGAATTCGCATGGCAACAATCTGGCAAATAGTGTCCAAGTTGCCTATTTTTGACTGTTCGTGAGGTGAGGTGGGGTAAGGGCTCATGAAAAGTCAAGACGCCATTTTTCCACGGTCAAATAAGTCCACCGGAGTTTTTGTGGTATTTATAGCCTTACTTTTTATTGCCAGTTTTGTTAAAATGTGTAGGTCCTCAACATTAACCAGTTACTTTACTAAATTGAATCCATCGAAAGAAAAAAAATATCCAAATATAAAGGTAGAATCGCCAAAATACATCACCGGGATTCATTTCTACGCAGGCGAAGGTCGTAAACTGGCGCCCTGGAAAGACACAAAGGAAGGAGGTAAGCCAAACTCTTTATCGGGGAGTTGAGCGCCTCCAGGGCGAGATATTTTCTCACACTTGGGAGACAAGGTATGAGACTGGTGACGGGGCTTTTACCAGGATATTATTGCCTTAATAAACACTTTAGGATTCTGGAAATCGGTGAAGATTCGGAGTGTAGATGGTGATATGGAAGATGAAGAACCTTCTCTACATATCTAAACCTAGTGCTCACCCCTCGCCGCGTTAAGACAGTGGCATTTGGGAAGCTGTGTGGTTAGCCCTAGCAATATTAAAAAGTGTCACCCCAAAAATCTGCTCCTTTGCCAAGGCGTCGGATTTTCCGGGCTGAAACAGCCGACAGAGGGGTAAACCGGGCCCAGTAAAGTGGCCTAGGTATATGGAATTTTTTCGCTCACAAAACTCCATTTATTCGTTCAAGATGGTCAACATTTCGCTTATCTGACCTCGCGGGCAGTCAAGAATGAACGTCCCGGAATAGGTTTCGTGATGCGGTGTGGATTTTTAGGTATACAAAACCTATAATTTTCTTTTACATTTTGCTTTTTCTAATTTTTACCTTCTTAGCCCGCGCAGCAATGGCTAGAGAAAGATAATGCCGAAAACCTGTTGTTTGGGTGTATTTTGACCTATCTTAGCAACATCGTCGTGCGTTTGTGTTTGTTTGTCCGTAATACGATAGCTCCTGAACAGCCGAACCGATTTTTACGAAATTTTTAGGTAAAATAGTTACGATACTGTAAAGAGCTAATTAGATTTTTTGGTCAAAATTCATTAATACTAATGAAAGTTTTATGACAGTTTAAAAATTGAAAATATACTAATTTCTTAAAAAAGCATTGCATCAATATGTGGTTTTTGGAGGATAGTAACCCCCTAAACAACAAAATCTGCCATGGAGAATCAAGAACTTTTTATTCAATACCGAACTAACCAAGTACGATAAAACTTCAACCATTCCTATCATAATTCGAAATGAGTTCCAAACGATCATCAGCAAGTTTAGTGACTATTATCACTTATTCCGTTGAGGGATGCATCCCAAACAGAAGGGGGTACAGCAGCAGCTGTGGTACATGAAGGAGGTTCAATCGCTTTTAAAATGAATAAGTTTACAAGTACATTTACAGCTGAGCTGTACGGAATCTATCAAGCCCTGGCAAAAATCCAGCAAAGCAATTTCCAACAAGCAATCATAATAACAGATTCACTGAGCTCAATCGAAACCAAGTTTTAAGCAAAAATCCTATTGTCCAGCAAGTCAAAACAATACTCTCTGAGATACAAGAAGAATCCCGAACTACACTTTTAATGTGGGTTCCGCTGCATACGGGAATATTGGGAAATGAAAAAGCCGACGAGGCAGCTAAAGCCGCCATTGAGGAGGCACCTAAAGCAGCGATTGAGGACCCGAGCGCATGATAGTGCGCGAGACCTCTAAAACTGACTTCAAAACATACATAAAACAGTGCGTGTATAAACTTTGGCAAGATGAGTGGACTCAACAAATAAACAATAAACTTAATACAATTAAACCAAACGTGAAACCTTGGAAGTTTTTAACTCTAAATCGAAAAACACAAGTCGGGCTATGTCGACTTCGCATACGTCACACAAAACTCATGCACCAATATTTGTTAAATAAAGAAAATCCTCCTATCTGTGAGTGCAACGAAAGGCTTACTATAAAACACGTCTTAACCAGACCGTTAGAAAATCTCCAAAGGAAACATAAACTTAAAGACAATAACAAAAGACTGTAACTTTTATCTTAAGATTTAAACATGTAACTTACAAATGTTCCAGGGCTAATAACCCTACGTGGTTGATGCGCATTGCTCCTTAAATAAAAATAAATAAAAAAACACGTTTTTCTCAATAATTTTGTACTAAAAACTTCTTAGGTGCTTCCGTTTCTTAGATCTTTGCAAAACCTCTTCTCAGAGCTGATGTTTAGTGCTGCCAGTTATTTAGGTTTTTGTTTTATTTTGAATTTTTGAGAAAACCTAACCTTAAATTTTGTTTTGATATTTTTGGGCTCTTTAGCCAAAACCTTTAAAAAAGAAACTCCTTGTTTGGGAAAAATTCCGATCAGATGATAATTTCTCTCTTTATTGAAAGTTATTTTCTTTTTGATCACTTGATCATTTTGGCAAAAATAATGCGCGCTTTGCACACGCTGGGAGTTTGAAGCGCCCCCCCCCCCTGTATTTGACAGGGGAATGAAGAACCACTTCCGACAAGACACTGAAAGACGTCACACGTGTTTTAAAATTAAGACCGAAATTCCAACCACAAGAAAAGCCGAGGCGCTGCGAGTGATATGTGGAACTGCTGCTGAATGAAAGAAGGTAAGCTTCTAGCGTGTTGCCGATTTTTTTCCTTTGTTTTAGTTCAATAAACGTCAGACTTCCCAGACGGGGTGAATTTAACTTTGGGGTAATTTTTTTGTGATATCTCTAGTTTTCTCCCTTTCAGGGCACAGCAGTCTAGCTGATATGACGTGGAGTTCATTTATAGTGTACTTATGGGCTAGGAAGGTATCAGATTCATCATGGGTCCATTTATAATTTCTAATAGATGGATCCATGATGGATTTGATTACTTCCTAGCTAGCCTATTAGCACAATTCAAGTGAAGCCATAATATATGAGCCTAGAAAACAGACAGATTTTTATAAATATCTCAGAAACTAAAGCTCCGACGGAGTTTTTGGTTATAACACAAATTATTAAGCAAACTGTAGTCTACTATACTGCAAAAACCGCATGTTGATGCAATGCTCCGTTAAAAAATAAGCATTTTTAAAAAAAAATTATTGTTAAAAAACTGTCATTAGCATTAATGAATTTTGACCAAAATCTAATCAGGTTGTTAGAGTGCCGAACACTTATTTACTCCATTAAAAAATAAGCATTTTTAAACATTTTTAATTGTCAAAAAACTGTCATTAGCATTAATGAATTTTGATCAAAATCTAATCAGCTCGTTAGTGTCGAACACTATCTTACCTGAAAATTCGTGTTACGGAGAGATATACGGGCATTTTTCTCAAACGCGTACATTTTCAAGAATAAAAAAGTTCAAATTTTACCTAAAGAACACAGCTTTTATAACCACACCAACTAAAAGTATGAATATTCCATTTTGCAGTGGTGGCAATATTCTAAAATGTGGGGCTGGCAGAAATAGGCAAAATTGAGGCAGAAACAAAAAAACATGGGAATAATGCCAATCCTGTCTCCAAACTTTCTGTTCTTGTTTTTATATTTGGGATTAGTTTATCTGGATTAGAGTAGTCAAATATATATTTTTTAATAATTTTAATTGCGTCAAATTCTTTATGAAAATAAATACTACTTGACATGCACAAAACATAAACCTTTCAGAATATCTACTTATTTATTCAAGGCCAACACAAAAATAGAGGCCACGACTCTGAAAAAATCAGCTGTTCTCCCGGGGCTGAATTTTACATTGGGTCTTATGGGAGGTCAGAGGTTTTTTTATGATATTTTCAAACTGGCACTACAGATTTCCGCAAAATTTCAGTGAAATATTCTCAGACACCATCCCGATATTCCACCAAAGGTTTGTAAGGAAGCAACATGATTAAAAGGTTAAAATCTTCAAGATTTAGCATTCCTTATTTTGAATTCAAATTACCCGCCATGTACCACATGCCAACTGTTATATTTGACATGTATTTGACTTTGTCATATGTGATTGTCACATTCGCTTCTGCTTTAAACTTAATTTTTGTGTGAGCTAATGAAGCGGCTATGAAAAATTAGGGCTTACTATACATTTAAAAAAAATGTTCTGCCAGAATAAAGTAAAAACAATCTCAAAAACGGCTTTATTTTAAAGACAATCAGCTGTGTCGTAACGTGACCATCAAAAAAAAAATCAGCCCCGGATATGACGTCAACAAAGTGGAGGATCGTGGCCCGTCCATTTTGATAGCCCTGATTTATTCAAAGAAATTATGAAAAATAGTGTAATTTCAACAAAACTGGAGTGGGACAGCATTGACAAATCGGGACAGGATTGACTTATTTTGACAAAAAATGACAAAATGAACTAAATTTACCGTAGCATCTTCTTTTAAAACTAAGTTTTATTTATTTTTAAATAAACTTTTGAACAAAACATTGTTAAAACCTTAAAAAGAAATCATATGTGAACAAACTTACTTAACTTCAATAAAAACTTTGCTTAAACTTTAAAATACTTGCTAAAATAAATAGGTATATAAATTTAAATAACATGTTTAAGCGCATATCTGTAAAGGGCTCATCCTAAGTTTGTAGTAGAAGCCCTCGATACATTTGACAATGACAATTGTTATTGTCAAATGTATCGAGGGCCTCTAGTTGGTACTATGTCATCTTTACCCTTTCGGGCCAGTCAAATTTATTTCCGCCAATAATATAATTATAAAAACTTAACTATGTAGTTAAATTGTCATCAACGACTTCAGTAATTTGCCCCACAAAATCGCAGTGGAGCAATCCGTGTTACATGGTTACCTAAAAATACAAAATATTTCACACTTTTTTCTGCAAAAAATGTAATTTCTTTAAGTTTTTTATTAATTAATTTGATTTTAAGGCTAAATTGCAATTAATTGGAAAAAATAATATTTTTCAACGAGCGTGCGAAAAATGTCATTTGTGCCGAAAATTTAACTTTCGAAGTTTTTCCGCACAAAATTATTATTTTTTAATAATTAGTTGTTAATACATAGTATCAAGCAATAAGTAAATATCGGAAGATTTTAAATAAGAACTATTTTCACTTTACTTTTCTAACACTTGCAGAAACCTATTTTTTCCCACCTAAATGCTTGACAGAACTGCGTGCAAAAAAATCGGTTTTTTGCATTTGTTAGGAATAGCTATTTTACCTATCTTTTTCTCGTTTTACCTTTTGCTCATATTTTTCTTTCTTTTCTTTCTTTGTTTTTTTCGTGAAGAGTTTAGGGAATTCTGCGTGCAAAAAAAACGGTTTTCTGCACTTGTTAGGAAAATAGCTATTTTACTAATCTCTTTCTCGTTTTTCCTTTTGCCCATATCCTTCCTTCCATAGGTGGGTTTGGAGAATTACCTATTTTCCTTTCCATAGTTGGAAGTGCTATCTGCTTACCTTGTTGAAATTTCCTAGCATCATACCTACATAAAAAGAATAAATGTTGCAAACTTTATCTGCAAAACAGGATATTATTTTTATCTTACTATTTTTGTGGTTTTGTTAAAATTACCGATCTTTATTATTTGTTTTCTTCTGTTCTGAGAGCACGGCAGTGCCTCGCCAAGTTCGCGCGCCGTAACCATCTTTTCTGGAAACATTTCAGCCGATATTTGACCTACCTAAAACTCTACTTCGGAACGAGCTACGAATCTCAAACTTGGCACAGTCATAGATCTCCACGGAGTTAGCAAAGCCTCCAAGTTTCATGAAATTCCATAAGGTAGTAAAGTAGTTACGAAATTTCAAAAAACGTCGAAATTGCCACTCACTCACTGACTCACTCATGTATAGATCATCAATATTCTACTGTACTTCCAGACATGCTACAAAGCTGAAATTTGGCAGACTGATAGAAATTATGACCAAACCCCTGGAAAAAAACCCCAAAATTTTAATTTACTCCCCTCCCCTATACATTTAAAGTTATATAAAATTAGCATCGCCCACTTCCAGAAATGCTAGAGAGTTGAGCTTTGGCAGACTGATAGGAACTATGATAAAACTATAGGAAAAAATCAAAAAACCCCAAAATTTTAATTTACTCCCCTCCCCTATACATTTAAAGTTATGTTAAAGTAGCATTGCCCACTTCCAGAAATGCTAGAGAGTTGAGCTTTGGTAGACTGATAGGAACTATGATAAAACTATAGGAAAAAATCAAAACACCCCAAAATTCTAATTTACTTCCCTCCCCTATTAATGTAAAGTTCAGTAAAAGTAACATTGCCTACTTCCAGACATGCTAGAGAGCTGAGCTTTGGAAGACCGATGGTAACTATGATAAAGTTATAGAAAAAAATTAAAACACCCCAAAATTCTAATTTACTTCCTTCCCCTTATAAATGTAAAGTTATGTAAAAGTAACACTGCCCACTTCCAGAAACGCTAAAGAGCTTAACTTTTTAAGACTGAAAGACAATATGATAAAACTATATGAAAAAATTTAAAAACACCAACATTTTAATTTACTTCCCTCTCCTTTAAATGTAAATTTATATAAAACTAACATTGCACACTTCCAAAAACGCTAGAGAGGTTAGCATTGGAATGCTGATAGAAATTATGATAAAACCATGGGAAAAAATTTAAAAATCCAATATTTTCATTTACTGTCCTCCCCTATACATATAAAGTTATGTAAAAGTAACATTGTGCACTTTCAGAAACGCTAGAGAGCTGAGCTTTGGAAGGCTAATAGGAACTACGATAAAACCTTGGAAAAAAATTAAAAAAGCTCAAAAATTTAAGTAAGGCATTGCAAAAGTTTTGAACAATATTCCGCATATTTTACTACTTTAAAAATTAAGTATTATCCAATTCCTTTAAAAAAGAAGTGAAATCATAACAAAAACATTTCATGTAAAAAAAGGCCAAGTACGCGAAAATGGCATTCCGTAAAAAGAATTGAGATAAAAGTAAAGGCAAGGTCTCCAATGCAAATTTCAAGATGAAAGGTTCTTACTAGTTTGGAAATATTTTTCTAATTACCTCAAAATAATTTGTTGTTAATTATTTTAAGTATATTGAAGCCATCTATACATGACCAAGCGACTTAAAGCAATGGGGACAGGATTGACAGAAAACTAAGCGGACAACATATCTCGCGAATTTCTAAAAATATATATCTTTGGATTTCAGTTTTTGTTTAAAAAAATTGTAATAAACAAGACAAAGTAATAAAATTAATAAAAATGTTAGCGGCAAAATTGGTTTAACACATTTTTATTTAGGAATAAAGTTAAAATTTCAATTTGGGGACGCGTGGCAGGATTGTCATTTTTGATTTTACCTGCTAATTTTATCAAGATTAGCTAACTTTTTGCTTTGCAAAAGAAGCCTCTTTCGGAAATTTTGTGTAATATTAGAATTAAATCACATTTTATGAAAAATAATTATTCTAGTATCCAAAAAAGTCAGAATACCCAAAATGTACACTTTTGAGAGAAATGTCCATACACATAAAAACACACACACACATACAGATATTATGAAGATGTTGCTAAGATAGGCCAAAATACTCTCAAATAACACATTTTTGGCGTTATCTTAAAAAGAATGTCGTCCAAAATAATACCTTCTTTAGCCATTTCTGCACAGGCTAGGAAGGTAAAAATAAATCACAATTTTGACTGAATAGCTACGTAAAAATTCGCCCACGCACGTGGATACGAATTGCATATAGAGTACAATCCCGATTATTCGAATCGCGATTTTCCGAAATCCGGTTTATCCCAAACAAACTTTAAAAACAAAAATCCCGATTAACCGAAAAAATTCGCATTATACGAAACGCGTGTGGGATTCACCTATACTAGGTGGTTCCCCTCGGGGTTTTACGGCAATACGACGATCTAAAATGCGAATTATTGTTTTAGTTAGCCGACATCGACAGAGTGTTACAAATTAGGGATGGCCGGAGCAGTAAATTTGCCGGAACAGGTCTGACCTGTTCCGATTTTTATTATAACCTGTTCCGAAACATCTGCTCCTGCTCCAAACTGTTCCGGACTTTTCAAGGGAAATAAATTGCAACTATTCCGCATTTTTTGAAAGGAACAATTTGTTCCTGCACTGCAGGAACAGATGTGCTGCATGAAATCTAACTATGCGTGTGCTCTGTTATTGGTGTTACAAGGTATATAAATGAGGTACAGGGTGTTAACCGCTATATCTGGTTGTCGCATATAACAATTTTATTTTTTTAAACAGAAAAAGAAATGCAATTTTTACAAAACGCTTCACTTTAAAATTATAAAGTGGAGTTTTTGGTGTTATCAAGTGTTGGGATACCCCATATAGAAAAAAATTATCGGATTGTAACATATTTTTATGGAAAAATGGACAGAAAGTTTTTGTTTTTTTTAATCTCTATGTGATTTTATTACCGAGGAATAATTGTTTTTGTTTTGCTGTTTTCCTTATTTCACGTAAATTTTATTGGATTAAAGGTTTTTTACATTCATTTTCAAATATTTTTATTGTTTCCTACTTCCTTGCTTTGAACGAAAGAAAATCCGGCAAGAAACGCCACTGTTAAAGATAATCTGCCGTACGTCACACCGCACCCCGCCAACCCTAGCACCATGCGTGTTGTCTGTCTATCAGCAATTTCTACGAGTTACCCCAGTGCGCACTAAGTATATCTCTGTTCTTTTTACCAAAACAATAATTTAGAAAAGGACGAAGATACACCCAGTGTGTGTCTCATAAAGGTTACGTAGCGAGCCTGAGAAAGATGCAGCTAGCTGAAGTGAAGACTTGGAACAAGCGTAAAAGCAGGGAAGTTGTTTCTGTTATGTTCTGGCTCTCTCGAAGTTTCCTTGTCACTTCTGCTCCGGCGGAACAACTTGTTCCGGAAATTCATACCTGTTCCGACTTGCTCCGGGCACAGACCTGTTCCGAAAAGAACAGGTACTGCTCCGGAGTGCCATCCCTATTACAAATATTTTTAAGTCTCTCTCTAATGATATGCACATCCTAAACTGCTATTTTCAAAAAAAAAAATCGGATTAACCGAAATTTCGATTATCCGAAATCACTTTGGTCCACATTATTTCGGATAATCGGGACTGTATCTATGCTTAAAAACGACTTCATTTCAAATTACCCAGCTAAAAAATGCAGTACAGTAGATCGACTCAATGTAATAAAGAAGCCAGTGCAGTGTAAAAATGAAAAATCGCATGCACATTTTCCACATTTTGCAAAGAAGGTCAAATATTTAAGAACCCTCCGCTGCTCATGTCGAAGCTCTATATTAAGCGTCCCAGAGACCTCATTTTTCTTTATTATATCGACTATATAGGTAGCGCAAATATACTCTGTCTACTGACTCATGTTAAAAGAGAAGGTCTCTTTTTTCGCAGAAAATTCATTTCGTTTCTGCATAAGGCTGCATGATATGCAAATGCCCGACATTTTATTTTTAAATTTTAAACTTGATATGTAGCATTTTTAATGAACTTTGGGTTAGCTAATTTAGTTAGCATTTTGTATTTTATTAGGTTCTGTAATAAATGCACATATTCCGTGAGATAAGTACCAATAAATGCATTTAAAAAAATTAAATAAAAAAACACCCAACTGCTAAATTTACTTGTAAGTACTAGTCGCAGTCGAGTACAAAATTGATAGGTATACCTATAATGTACGACATGCTTCAACTTTTAGTTTTGATGCCCAAAGCGCACTTACGAAATTATACAGTTTTGTATTTTCATGAATCAGGTTACTGGGTAATTTTGTTCCCAACTGCGACTAGTAGTTACAATAAAATTTAGCAGTTGGGTGTTTTTTTTGTAATTTTTTTTTTTATTTCCAACTTTTAGGTTTAATTCTTATTCAGCCTTATAAAAAGCAAAAAGTACGTGTAGGTTTGTTTGTTAGTGGTGTTATCTTCCATTGAGTGATGGTGGGGGGAGGAGAGAGGGAGGAGGGAACTATTAAAATTGTGTGGAAAAAATCTTAAAGCGTGTGCTGAAAGAATTCTTGAAATCGCTCTAAATTTGTGAAAGGTATAGCTACAACTATTACTAATAAGGAGGGTGGGGAGAAGAGAGGGAGAGGCAAACTAGTAAAAGGATGTTGAAAAAAAATCTTAAAGCGTGTGCAGAAAGAATTTTTGAAATCGCTCTATATTTGTGAAAGGTATAGCTACAACTATTACTAATAAGGAGGAAGTGGAGAAGAGAGGGAGAGAGAAACTAGTAAAATATTGTTGGAAAAGTCTTCAAGCGTGTGCAGAAAGAACTCTTGAAATCGCCTTATATTTGTGAAAGTTATAGCTATAACTATTACTAATAAGGATGGCGGGAGGAGAGAGTGCGAAAGGCGGGGGGGGGGGGTTCATTGAATATGGTGGAAGGAATGTGGTGAGGTCAGGCCTTCTGTAGAAAATAAAATATACCGAAGGACCACTCGAGATAGCTCGAGAAAAACGTGTGGGAGTTAAGAGGGACTGTATCTTTCCACAGGGCTCCGACAGGGAAAAAAGAGCCTAAAACTTATTTACTAAAAATAGCGTAGCAATGAAAAATTATCAAGAAACGACTTACCCTTAGATGTCTTTTGTAGCTACTTGGCTGGCCAGCCCGATTATACGCGAAGTACCAGACTCTCCATTGTTCTATAGTTCAAAATGTTCCAAACACTAATATCTAATAAACTAAAGCGTAAAATTAATAGTTTCCACAATTTTAATATAAAATAATAGCGGTGCGGTGACTTTAGTTGCACGTGGCGCGTGGTTGAGTTGTTCTCGCAGACAATCGGCGTTTTCGTCTGCTAGGCCGAATTTAGCCGCTTATCTCAAATCCTTCATTGCTGGGAGAAGCGCGCGAAGTTTAAATTTAAAATATGGAAAGATATAGCGTAAAGTAAATCAAAATAATATTCTAAAAACGCTTGTAAGCGTAGAAAATGTAACCCAAAAATATTTAAAAACTAAGAGAGATAGCTTCTCGAATTTTAAGTGAAAATTAGAGAATATAATTATTTACAAAAATAAAAACAAGTTGGGAAACTTGTTCATTCGGCCCACCAAAATGAGCATCATTTTTCGGTAGGTGAATCTGAATCAATTGGAAGGGGGCAAAGCTTGACTAAAGGTCGTTTAAAGATACCGGACGCGGTACGAACATTTGCCACCCTAGCGTGCCCATCAGGCCCTTTAAAAATTTCAATAATGCGACCTACCCGCCATTGAAGGGGCGGTGATAACGCGTCTTTGATAAGAACGACGGTACCTATTTTTGGCTCGGCGCATGGTTCCAACCATTTATTTCGTACTTGAAGGGTATGTAAAAATTCTTGGCTCCAACGACGCCAAAAATCGGCTTGTATTCGTTGGACCAAGTTCCATCGCGATAACCGATTCTCAGGTTTACTTGAAAAATCTTCATCAGGAACAGAAACTAAAGGTCCATGTGTTAAAAAATGTCCCGGTGTTAAAACCTGTAGATCGTTACAGTCGGTAGATTGCGGGGTCAAGGGGCGAGAATTGAAAATCGCCTCAATTTGACAAAGAACCGTGTACAACTCCTCATAACTCAGAATCTGCGAGCCAATGGTACGAATTAAGTGAGTTTTTACTGATTTTATCCCTGACTCCCAAAGACCGCCGAAGTGGGGAGCTGATGGAGGGATAAAATTCCAGGCGATAGCTTGTTGCGTGCAAGCATTTCTTGCAAGATCAAGCAATTCTTTGCTGGATTTAACGAAATTTGTGCCATTGTCTGAAAAAAGAGTTTTTATGTAACCTCTTCGGGCAACAAAGCGACGTAGCGCAGCTAAAAAAGCGTCCGAAGTTAGATCTGACACTAACTCGAGATGTAAAGCTTTAGTATTTAGACAAATAAAAAGGCAGATATATGCTTTTTGTGTTTTTACACCTCTGTGTTTACTGAGAGTGATAGGTATAGCACCACTAAAATCTACTCCACTAAAAGTAAAAGGCTTTTGTGGAATCAAGCGGTAGGACGGAATTTGTCCCATGATTTGCTCATAAGAATGCGGTTTGACGCGAAAGCAACGAACACATTTGGATAAAACCGTTTTAATTAAGCGTTTGGCAGATAAAATCCAAAAAATTTGACTAATGAGATATTGGACTGTTTGCACTCCGACATGCAAATATTTTTTGTGCATATATTCAATAAAAATATAAGAAAGTCTACTTTCCTTGGGTAAAAGAAGAGGATGTTTTTGTCCGTAAGAAATAGTCATGGCTTGTTGAATGCGTCCTCCAACTCTTATAAGACCATCCTGGTCTAAAAAGGGATTCAATTTTTGTATGGGTTTTATGCATTTTTTCTGGTTTTGAAGGTTAAGAATTACTTCAGAAAAGTATTTTTGTTGTTCGTGCTTAGCCAAACATTTTAAAGCGTTAAAGAGATCGATATAATCTATATTTGTCTTTTTTCTGACGTCTGCGGATAGTCTACAATTATTTATGAATCGTAAACTGCGGGCTAAAAGTAGTTGAATAGCGTAAAAATCGGATTTATTATTTAAAAGCGAATCTAAAAAATTTTCCGTTGTTCGGTCACAAGAAATCAGAGCAACATTTTTTCGTTCCTCAGTCTCTAAACTGTCATTTATTTTGACTTGCGGGGTTTTTGTTGGCCATTTATCGAAAGATTCTTGTAAAAAACTAGGGGCGGCCCACCATAGGGGATGATTTAAAAGCTCACTCGGCGAGCAGCCGCGGCTGGCTACATCGGCACTATTGAGAAATGTGGGGGTATATAACCAACATTCTGGATTAATATTATCTTGGATAAGACTAACACGATTTGCGACAAAAGTTTTCCATTTACTTGGATGGGATTTTATCCAGTGTAAAACAACCATTGCGTCCGAAAAAGCGTAAATATTATTTATTGTGAACCTTTTTATGAATATATCATATGTGTATTTTAAGACCTCAGATAAAAGAGTAGCGGCTAGAAGTTCTATTCTCGGAATACTAACAAATTTTTTAAGTGGAGCGATGCGACTTTTCGCAAGAACAAAATATATGTGATATTTAGCGTTTCGTAAGACACGTAAGTATATTACGCATGCGTACCCTCGTTCACTCGCATCACAAAAACCACAGAGATCGATGGATTCGGCGTTGGTGATGTCAATGTGGCGGGGTAAACTAAATTTTTCTAAAACTTGAAATTCAGATTGATAGAGTGTCCACTGACGAACTATTTCTAAAGTAGGCGTGGCGTCCCAGGAATTACCAAGTAACCAAATTTGTTGAATCAAATATTTTAAAGTGAATGTTACTGGGGTAAGATAACCATGGGGGTCATAGCAGCGTGCTAAAAAAGAGAGAAGCGTCCTTTTTGTACAGCTTTGCTGATTAGGTAATATGTTAAATCGAAACTCGTCGTATGAAGGATGCCAGCACAGGCCTAAGACCTTAGTGACGTCATCCGAATCGAGAGATAAAACTGCGGGGTTGACTAAGGAGGGATCTAAATGAGAGATCACTTCTGAGCGATTGCTAGACCATTTGTGTAATTTCAAGCCAGCGTTTCCTAACAATTCCGTAAGCTCATGCTGCAAATTTAACGCCTCTTGAACCGTTTTACATGAAGTAGTAACGTCATCAATATAGGTATCGTTAAGTATAACTTTAGCAGCGTGAGGGTAGTTATCATATTCGGACTCAGCTAAGTGCTGAAGGGTGCGTAAAGCGAGATATGGTGAACAGTTCACTCCGTAAGTGACAGTTCGTAGTTTAAAAACGGAAACTTTTTCATTAGGGTTAAACCGCCAAAATATTTTTTGGTATTTTTGATGATCAGGGTTGATATTTATACCACGATACATTTTTTGAATATCGCAGGTGAGCGTCACAGGGTTAAGGCGAAAATGTAATAATATTTGAATAATATCTTTTTGTAGTTTTGGACCCGATAATAATACTTGATTAAGCGAAATATGCGTAAAAGGGTCAGTAATACTCGCATTAAAAACTACCCTTGTCTTAGTAGTGATAGCTTCATTTTTAACAACAGCGAAATGTGGAATAAAATAGCTGTCTGAATCGTCTTCTTTTTCTGAGTCATAGTCCATATGACCCAATTCCAAATATTCATTCATAAATTTAGAATATTCACAATACAAGTTTTTATCGCGAAGTAGTTTTTTTTCTAAAGATAAGAAACGATTTAGCGCGACTTGTTTTATTCCGGGAAACTGTGGTGGATTGTCAAATGTGCGAAAGGGAAGGGATACTGTGTACCGGCCGTCTTGATTACGCGACACGCTCTGTTTAAAATAATTTTCACAAATTTCATCCTCTGGTTTCAAATGAGTTTTTTGGGGGACGCAGTCGGTTTCCCAAAATTTTGAAATTAATTGCGAAAGCGAGTCATTTTCATTTTGACAAAAAAGAGCATTAATTGGCGGGGTAGAAATTAAGGGTTGATTTATTTGTCCCATCAAAATATAGCCGAAAATAGTTCCCATAGCAAAGGGATGATTTGGATCATCGCTAGCGATTTTTTCACCCTGTATAATTAGTGGAAATAGATCCATACCAATTAGTAAATTTACAGGCGAAGGGTTGTAAAAAGTGGGATCTGCTAAGGGTAAATTTTTTACAAAATGCCAATTTTCTGTATTTATTTTTACTGACGGTAAATCAGTACAAACTTTTTGCAAAATAATTGCTTGCGTAGACACAAAAATATCTGGTTTTTGAAAATTACAAATTTTAATAAAAATCGATCCTAGATCAGAAGTAAGAGAGTTGCCTCCAACCCCCTGTATATTTGAACATAAGGGTTGTCTTGGAAGGCCCAATTGTTGCGCTAATTTTTGAGAACAGAAATTGTTTTGCGAACCGCTGTCTAACACCGCTCTAACTGTTTGAAAGTTACCGCGGACATCTTGAATTTTTACTAGGATAGTTGACAATAAAACTTGCGATTGCGCAGAAATAAAACCACAATGCGTGGGGTTAGAACCCGAAGGAGTTGCGATTGGTACTTGTGAATTAGAAGACGTCGAAGTAAAATTTTGATTATTTTGAGAAGAGGCACTTTGAGGGAACTTATTTGGAGTAGAGTAATTTGGAAGCGGACAACCAGTAGCCGGGGATCTAAAACTTTGCTGACTGGCCAAGTAACCACGTGGTGCACTACTTGGAGATGCGCTGGAAGACATATTAGAGAGATTTTGTGAGAAATTCACGTTAGCATCAAAATGTGATTGATTTTGAGAATTAGCGCAATTATAATTTCGCTCAAAATGAATTAATGAGTGATGTCTTTGATTACCAGGGCAATAGCGACATGAGCGCAGACTTTGACAAGAATTTGTTGAATGTATTGAGCTTAAACAATTTAAACATAGTTTCTTATTTTTAGCGTAAGTATAGCGTTCGTAGGGAGATTTACCTTTAAATGCGTGACATAAATATATTGAATGTGTGTTAGAATCACAAAAAGCGCATCTATCTTTAGAATGAGTATTTTCCGTACCAAGTAGCGTTTTTGTATAATAAGGCGAAGCGTTATTTTTATAAAACTGTTTATTATTTTTAAATCTATTTTTAGATTGTAGCGAATAAAGCGAATTACATTGAGTTTCAAGGAAATTATAAATTTCTTGATATTTGGGCATTTCATTAGACCTAGAATTAGCTAGTTCAAAGCGCGAAAGTAGTACCTCAGGCAATTTATCTAGTAAAATGTTGGCGAGCGGAAAACACCATTGATCAGTGTCGTAATTTAGAGTTTTTAAAGCCTCAATGTTTTCTGAAAAAACATCAAGCAGCGTGCGCAGCGTTTCTGGATTGTCGTCTTTGAGAGCGGGAAAATTATACACGGAGCGCCAATAAGTTTGAGCCGATAAGCGGGGGTTATGATAGCGTTTTAGAAGCGTATTGTAAGCGGTTATATAATTAGCGTCGGTTATTTGTAAATGTTTAACTACGTTTAAAGGCGGTCCTTTTAGGTAGGACAGTAACAAATTAAATTTAGCGTTTGTAGGAATACTAGGATTATTGTGTACAGAACTATTGTACATATCTAGAAAGGTTGGAAACTTAGTGATGTCGCCATGAAATTCGACAATGCGCAGTCTGGGCATTAAAGACGCCATAAAGCGGTCTGGATCAGAAGAGTTTGAAATTTGCGTTAAGTTTTGAGGTTGAGGAGCTTCAATTTTCACCTCAAATAGTTGTTTTTGAATTTTTTTAATATCATAGAAGCTGTCGTCAAACTCAGTGAGGCGTTCATTTTCTTCTTCCAGTCTCTCCGGACTTGCCGAATAAGCCTCTATTATTTGATTTTGATAAATAAAAAATGTTTCTTTCATCTCATCAAGGTCGATAAGTCGAACCTGTAAACACGGTTTTTTTGTATCATCCGTTAGGCATGCATTAGCTAAGTTATGAAGAGTATTAATGCGATTATGTTGCACATTACGGAGTGCTTCTAACTTCTTAAGTTGCGTACTCATTGTAATGTTTTTAAAAAACTCCGTTAAAACAGGTGAACGATTAGTTTCCGAAATTTTTAATATTTAAAAATTAAAAGCGTTTAAAAAGAAAAGAAAATAGGCGATAAACAATGTAAACAAGTCTCATTTACCTCTCTAAGATCGTGTGTTGGAAACTTTTCCTACGTGCAGTCGACGCCAAACCAAAAAGAGGTAGGAAATGCGCGAAAACAATGCGCGTTCGGTACTTTTTTACTTGTTATTTTTACGGCGAGCACAGCAAAAAGAGCAAGGTCATGCGTATTTATTAAAAATTTTATATTTAACAAAATGCGATTTAGACTTTAATTTTTCCCGGGGTCCTGTTATCAGGCTCGAACCTGGACCAAATGGTGAGGTCAGGCCTTCTGTAGAAAATAAAATATACCGAAGGACCACTCGAGATAGCTCGAGAAAAACGTGTGGGAGTTAAGAGGGACTGTATCTTTCCACAGGGCTCCGACAGGGAAAAAAGAGCCTAAAACTTATTTACTAAAAATAGCGTAGCAATGAAAAATTATCAAGCAACGACTTACCCTTAGATGTCTTTTGTAGCTACTTGGCTGGCCAGCCCGATTATACGCGAAGGACCAGACTCTCCATTGTTCTATAGTTCAAAATGTTCCAAACACTAATATCTAATAAACTAAAGCGTAAAATTAATAGTTTCCACAATTTTAATATAAAATAATAGCGGTGCGGTGACTTTAGTTGCACGTGGCGCGTGGTTGAGTTGTTCTCGCAGACAATCGGCGTTTTCGTCTGCTAGGCCGAATTTAGCCGCTTATCTCAAATCCTTCATTGCTGGGAGAAGCGCGCGAAGTTTAAATTTAAAATATGGAAAGATATAGCGTAAAGTAAATCAAAATAATATTCTAAAAACGCTTGTAAGCGTAGAAAATGTAACCCAAAAATATTTAAAAACTAAGAGAGATAGCTTCTCGAATTTTAAGTGAAAATTAGAGAATATAATTATTTACAAAAATAAAAACAAGTTGGGAAACTTGTTCAGAATGACAGAAGAGGAGATGGGTGGGAGCAGGGAGGACTGCAAAGTAACTACAGCAAATTAAAAGACACATGCAATGGGTAATCAAAGGAATTTCAATAAAATCGACTGAAATTTAGATAAAGCCTACATCATGTAACAAAATGGCGTCTGAAGACCGCCATGTTGATTCCTGTTTAAAAAAATATAGCCTATAGCACCTTCGGGCTCAGTAGCAATTCAACGACATCTTTTTTTGTCAAAAATTGGTTCAGCCTCTAGCGTGACACAAACATATTTACTTACATACAATAATCGAAAAAGATTACCCTTCATTTCGTCGTGCTGCAGTTGGGTAAAAACGAGTTCTACATTATTCCAAAGATCCTATATTAATGTTGATGCGATAGTCCGTTAAAAAGTTAGCATTATTTAAATTTTTAATTTCTCAAAAAACTGTCGTTAGCATTAATGGAATTTTGATTAAGAAATTTTGATTTTCATTAAAAATAGATGCACTAGATTTGGCGACATCCCGCAAAGGCATTTTTAAGAAAAATCAAAATTTATGACATGAGCTGTTTTTGGAGAAAAACGCTTCAATTTGAGGTTACTTTCATTGGAGAAAAAACTCCACTAGCAAACATAAATTTCGGACCGTTTTCAAGGTATGCATGAAGGGTTGCCCAACTTTTTTCCCACCAACCTTTACATGCCAGATTGTCTTATTCCATCAAACATCATCCCATAGCATTAACAAGCACCATCGCTAAATTGGTGGAAAAGTGCATCAAGCTAAGATTAATGTCATTTTTGCATAAATACAAAATTATTTCCACTAAGCAATATGGATTCCAAGAAAAAGTAGGAACCGAAAATGCACTGTGTCAGGTGACCGAGTACATAGTTAAAAATTTTGATACAAATAGTAAAAGGATTGGTATATTTTTAGACTTGACCAAGGCATTTGACACTGTGTCACACCGGATAATGCTAGAACGTTTGGATGACATTGGAATAAGAGGCAGACAGCTACAATTATTTAGTTCTTTTCTTAGGGAAAGACCACAGAGAGTTAAAATAGAAAACAACTTTAGTGACCCTCTTGTACCAGAGTTTGGTGTGCCACAGGGCACTGTCCTTGGTCCGGTTTTATTTACCATATATATTAACCAGATTACACAAGTATCAAAATTTGCCAAAATTATCTGTTTCGCTGACGACACTGGGCTACTGATAGGATCTGAAAGCTGGAATATTACCTATAAGAATGCTGAAAAAGCAATAAGTGAAATAAAGCAATGGCTGGATCAAAGTTTATTGACCCTTAATTCACAAAAAACAAATTTTATTACATTTAGCAAAACAGCAACAACACAACCGCAACAGGAAGACTTAACAATCCATGACGCCGAATGTGGCATGATGGGAGAATGTTGTTGCAACATCAAAATTTATAGAAAAAATTCAGTAAAATACTTAGGAGTTTACCTTGACCAACATCTTACGTATAAAAAACACATTGAGTATGTATCTGAAAAACTAAGGAAACTTCTTTATAAATTTTTACAATTAAGACAGGTCCTAAATCGGAAAACATTAAAAATGGTTTATTTTTCACTCATTGAATCGATCATTTGTTATGGGTTGGTGGTATGGGGTCTTGCAACAAAAAAGGCGTTAAGTCCTCTAAACGTTATTCAAAAAACTTTTATTAAAATAATATTTTTTAAACCTAAGCGGTATCCATCAAGAATTCTTTTTGATGAAACTGAATTGTTTTCTATATCATTACTGACAGCAAAGACTGTGATTAGATTTATGGTCAAGTATGACATTTACAAAAATAAAAGTAATTCTGTCCATGTTACAAGAAATTTAAATAGATTGGCTGTACCCAGAATGCATTACACAAAAACCCAAAAACATGTATTGTACGTAGGTCAGACAAAAATTGCATTGACATTATTTATTCTCTTTTAGTGTAGCCCAAATATATTAAATGAGTAAGAGTGTAGAATAAGATTTACAGTTGCTTTTTGGCATAAGTTAGGGACATACACACACAAACCTAATGGGTTCATTTGTATGTCCCTGATATATTAGTTTAAACATAAATGTATGTATCAGAAGATTATAATAAATAAATAAATAAATAAATAAAATAACTCACATTATTTGGCGGCGTTCAGTCCTTGTTTGCTTTCTAGTTTAGTTTTTAGCCTCACATTATATTGTAGTCTCAAGGCACCTATAGCTTCCTTTTTTTCTGTGATATTTAAAGCTGCCTTGTGCTTCTGACAGTTCTAATTCTAGCTCATCTCAGAATTCTTGTGTTCTTTTTTTACTGCTGTATAAGTATATAACAAAATATGAAATACTCTACCAATTTATGGTAATTTTTATTTTGGTCCTCAAAAATTACCCCTTATCCGCCACCCGGGTCGCGTCCGATTGGATGTTCCCACCGCCCCCCCTCCCATATGTAGAACCACTGAACAAAACAATTTTTATGCACAGTTATACCTTTAATATCGTACCACATAAATAATATTTTTATCATTTATCTCTAGTTTTTGAAATCTACCCCCACTTTTTTTTTCGGCTTTTTTTCGGACGATTTTTTTACGAATTTACAGAATATGCGCTCTGGAACACTTTTAAAAAAATTATTTGTTGGTGAGGCATTAGAGACCGCTTTTGACCAATGTCACATAAATAGGTTCAACTTCACCAAAACAAATCTGGATGCTGATGTATTTCTATAGTGATTTAATGTATGGAGAGAGCGCTGAAGGATTAGCGCCAATTGGAAATCTAAACAAATGAACTTTATTATTGAAGTGGAGTATAATATATAATACTACAGTTTGCTGACGACCAAGTAATTGTAGCTAATGATAAAGAAGACATAGAGTATATGATGAGAAAGTTAATAGAAGAATACCAAAAGTGGGGATTAACAGTGAACGTGGACAAGACACAGTACTTATGTATTGGAAACGAATTCAGTGAGTTAGAACTAGACAATGGACAAACAATATCTCCATGCAATGAGTACGTATACATGGGTGTCACATTTGATAAGACAGGAACAAATTGTAAAGAACTGGAAAAAAGAATATTCAAAGCAAAAAAGGTTATTGGATGTCTTAACAGTATTTTATGGAGGAGAGAGATAAAAAAGAATGTAAAATTTAACATATATGAAACAATGGTGAAAAGCACGCTGTTGTATGGAATAGAGACTTGTCGCGTGGCAGAAAAGTACAAAACAAAAATGGAAAGTGTCGAAATGGATGCAATAAGAAGATCAATGAGAATATCTAGAATAGATCACATAAGAAATGACATTATAAAAGAAAGAATGGGAATCGGGGGAAGCATAACGGATGATATCACTAAGAGGCAACTGATATGGTACGGCCATGTACAACGGATGAACGAAGAAAGATTACAAAGCAAGTCCTAGAATGGCAACCAATAGGGCGCAGAAAAAGAGGGCGTCCTAAACTAGAATGGCAACAGTCAATCCAAAGATCAATGAATCAAAAAAATCTGACAGAAGATGATTATCAGGATCGAAGGAGGTGGAGAATAGGCGTCGGACAACGTAGAAAAACGTTATAAACCGACATAGTAGTCGTATATTAGGAGTATATACCTATTATTATCAAAATATAGGTATATTGTTTTTCACCCTTCCGTATTTTTCATTAATGTCGAATATCAAGGAAAAAATTCTGTCGGTGTGCCTATACGCCATTTAGTAGAGGTCGTACAAGCTTATTTTCTTAATTTTTTTGCTTCGAACAATTAGTTTTAACTTATAAGCACATTTCCTTAATAAAAAAAACTCTCATTTGATTACTCAATAACTTTAAAAAATATACCATCTCAAGAATCACATCGCATAGACAAGTTATTAATCTTGGGATGAACGATATGTAAAATTGGGATTAAATCATTGTGCTCTGTATATTTCATCCAAAACAGCAAAGATGGTTTTTACCGAACTGTAGCACGGCGAAAGGAAGGGTAATGTTTTTCGATTGTTGTATCACAAAGTATATAGCCTATGTATTACTTTGTGGTTGTATGTAAGTAAATATGTTTGTGTCATGCTAAGGGCTTAACGGCTGAAACGATTTTGACAAAAAAGGTGTCGTTGAATTGCTACTGATCCCGAAGGTGCGATAGGCTATATTTTTTTTATCAGGAATCAGCATAGCGGTCTTCAGACGCCATTCTTTCACATGATGTAGGCTTTAAGGCATACAAATTATCAAAATTTCAGGCGATTTTATTGAAGTTCCTTTGATTACCCATTGCAAATGTCCTCTAATTTGCTGTAGTTGCTTTGTAGTCCTCCCTACTCCCATCCATCTCCCCTCCTGTCATTCCTCCCACCCTATTCAAAATCCATATTCGCATAATTTTATCAAATATATTGCGATTTAAATATTCTTTCTGCATACGCTTTCAGATTCTTTTCCAACACCATTTTACTAGTCCCCCCTCTCTCTTTCTGCACCCCGTTATCCTTATTAGTAATAGTGATAGCTATAACTTTTACAAATATAAAGCGATTTCAGACTAAGAAAGACTTTTTTCTAACATCATTTTACTAGTTTTCCCCTCCCTCTCTTCTACCGTCCCTCCTTATTAGTAATAGTTGTAGCTATACCTTTCACAAATATAGAGCGATTTCAAAAATTATTTCTCCACACGCTTTAAGACTTTTTTTTCAACATCATTTTACTAGTTTCCCCCTTCCCCTTCCTCTCTTCTCCCCAGCCTCCTTATTAGTAATAGTTGTAGCTATACCTTTCACAAATTTAGAGCGATTTCAAAACTTCCTTCGGCACACGCTTTAAGATTTTTTTTGACACCATTTTACTAGTTCCCTCCTTCCTCTCTCCTCCCCCACCTTTACTTAATGGAAAGTAACACTTTTCGCGCCCATAGAAAATATTTTTTGGGTAAAGCTAAATGAATTGTAAATGCATACCTAGTGCCTTTTAGAAGGCTGAACAAGAATTAAACCTAAAAGATGGAAATAAATAAAAAATAATAAAAAAACACCCAACTGCTAAATTTACTTGTAACTAATAGTCGCAGTTGGGTACACAATTACCGAATAACCTGATTCATGAAAATACAAAACTGTATAATATCGTAAGTGCGCTTTGGGCATCAAAACTAAAAGTTGAAGTATGTCGTACATTATAGGTATTATACCTATCAATTTTCTACTCAACTGCGACTAGTACTTGCAAATAAATTTAGCAGTTGAGTGTTCTTGTTATTTAAAATTTTTTTAATCATTTTTATTTCAATTTTCTTTATTGTTTCCAAAAGCGTACAGGTTTTTTTAAAAATTTTGATCTAAATAACTTAGGAACTAATTCTAGAAAAAGCAGCAAAGGGGAAAACAGTGAGGTTATCACATAAAGGTTTCGTCTAATTAAAGGGACACACTAAAAAAAATAAGGAGTGATATATTAAGAGTCTATGAATATTTTTTTCACCATAGGACATTAATGGAAAAAAAGAATCAATAATCCGGGTGGGTAAGTTCTTATACAGAACCTTCTCATACTTTTATTTAAAAGTATTACTTGTGAAAGAACAGAGAGTACCTTAGCATTTGCTTATTTATTATGGATGTTCCAAATTGAAGTATGCTCTATATGTTTTTACAAATGTAGAGTGGAAAGGCTAAGTGATCTAAGTACCAAAAATCATTTTTGTGGGAAACTAAAAAAAACTGTACAATTTATACAAGCGGACTTACGGATAACGTCATTTTAAATATGCCATATAGAGCATAATGTGGGGGAATGACACTTAGATCTTATAGCCCCGTATTGGCCTTGACACCTACATCATTTTGGGTGGAAAATTTAAAATTGTATATTTTGGCACTTAGATCATTTAGCCTGGCCACTCTACAAATATCGGTTGCAATATTTATACTAAGGGTATTTAGAATATTATACAAAAGACCAAGTCCTCCAGATAAGGATGAAAACTTGCTAATAATAACGCGATATATATTATAATCTAGTAGCTTGAATGCCTTAATCGGATGAGCTTTTGAGACATGTGCTCCATTTCCACGTTGCCTACTTCGTAAATAAAATATTCTATGCTATTTTATACTATTCTAGCATATTTGAGGTTTGTGCGTTTGCTCATAACTCATGCCATATTTCGAGCACCCCACGCAGCACAATATTGAGTTAAAAATGTCTAGTATACGATCGCTAAATTGTCCCCTGTTTTACCGCCAAAAATGAACGATATTCAATGCGTGGGCCTTGTCTTTTTGCGAAAGTAGTTCTTGATTTGCGTTGTGTTGTTGAAGGTAGATATAAATCAGCTGTTCTCAGAGTGAGGTTAGTGTTTTGGAGATTTTTAGAATTTTTTTAAGTAAAATTTGGATCGTGTTCGAGTGCAGATTTAATCCAAATTGTGTGTAGGTTGAGTGGTGGTTACTTGCCGAATATCGATACCCTAATTCTGATACGTCGTAACTTAAATCAACAAAATTTTACAGGAATAGGAAAAGTTAGAAGCAAATTACATAGCAAATCACGGTTATATATTTTTTTGCATAATTACTAACCTTTGACGCAAAAATATAAATTTTAATTTTTTAGTGGGTTACAGTCACAGTTACAGTTACATCAGAATTAGGATATCGAAGTTCCAGAGTACAAGTTACAGTGGAAAATATTAGCTTTAGACGACGAAAAAAAGAGAGTAAAAACTTTTTTCGAGTTCAGCAAGAAATTTTTTAAAGATGATACCAAAATTAGTCGACGAAAGTTTTTAAATATTTTGACCTAAAAACATGGTTATATGCAGAAATTCATCAAAGTTTGTAGTTTAAAATTTAGAGAGAATTTATAGTCTAAATTATACGCATTTGTAATGACGTCACCAGGTGGGAAATAAACGTATAGCGTAGATATTTTTGTCAATCAATGTTTTTTGATTGACAGTGACGGATACTTTACATAACCAATTACCTACCTATTTAAATCATAGACACTACTTTTTTTTAAGTTTATTATCACCGCTGTTTATAATATACTAAACAAAGATAAACAAAAATGACGTCATTACAAATGGGTATAATTTGAACTATAGTAGCCAAAGCCTTTCTATTCGCACTAAGTGATAGATCACATTCTACAAGGCCGGGGACTGGCAGCCTGGGCCCTGGGCGCTTGTTTTGAAAATTAGTCCAAGGTGGTGGTGATTGCTTACGTTAATCCACGCTTGACTTTGGCCGATATCTCGCATCAAATATTAATTTGATAGTAATGATCACTCAAAATTGGTTGAATAGAACTAGCGTTTCTATACTGTGACACTGATGACGATAGGAAATTATACACATTTTGAAACGACGCGACGGTTTTGGTGGCCCATTGAATAGGGCGCTAAAAAACAAAGTCAGAGGTTCCGGGTTCGAGTCCCGGCCAAAGTACAGAATACTTTTTTTTATAATTGTTTTTTCATTACCCTTTGCTTAGAATTTTTGTTACGGTTATGAATAAACCCTTGCCTTAGAAACTAAATATCGGACTTCCATTGTCTTTATTTATTTTCGTTTTCAAGTGTAAACTAAACAATCTAGTCTATAGACTACTACTTATACTACTTGGTGCGCAGTCAGATGTGACGGCCCACCATTTTTTTAATCCTAAGACACTTATTTTCCTTAAGAAGTGGTTTTAATATGTTTGGTATATGGGTGCAATGAAAACTTCTTTATTCTACATTATAAACGCAGCTTCAATAAGCTTTCGATTTCGCGAATGCGACTCCTTATGCAAAACTTTAGCTTCTGACTACTGAATCCTGTAATCATTAGACCATGCATGATCCACTAAAACGGATTTTTCAATATCCCCTAATTGAGTACTTTTTGGAAGTTCATTTACTCGAACCTGAAGAGGGCGTTTCGTTTCACCTACATATGATTTACAACACTCACATAGAATTTGGTAAAGACATTCCTTATTAAAACGGTTTGGTTTTCACTATCTCCAACGTCGATCACAGGGATACGAGTGATCCCCGTCTGGAACACGTCCTGATAATCAGGAACAAGTGATCCATGCCAATCCACGACCGGACCGGTTTCGACCTTTTGGGCCATCCTCAGGTGAATGTAGGCGATAGCTCCGTGTAGAGCATGTTTTGTGTTCCAGACGGGGATCACTCGTATCCGTGTGATCGACGTTGGAGATAGTGAAAACCAAACAGTTTTAACAAGTTCCCAACGAAAGCATTAAGCCAGTAGTATAATTCAATGCCGGTAGGGGTATTTTCCCTCGGAGTAGTTGTTTCTGTTGGTTTCACAAAACATGCTTTACACGGAGCTATCGCCTATATTCACCTGAGGATGGCCCAAAAGGTCGATACCGGTCCGGTCGTGGATTAGCATGGATCACTTGTTCCTGATTATCAGGACGTGTTCCCGACGGGGATCACTCGTATCCCTGTGATCGACGTTGGAGATAGTGAAAACCAAACAGTTTTAACAAGTTCCCAACGAAAGCATCAAGGCAGCAGTATAATTCAATGCCGGTAGGGGTATTTTCTCTCGGAGTAGTTGTTTCTGTTGGTTTCACAAAACATTCCTTATTATTTGAGAGATTTTCTGTTTTTGTTTTAGTTACAAAATTCCTTATCGTATTTCCCGATAAAAATAAAGTTTTTATATTACAGCCCTTGGCTATTCGCCTTATGTTTTCTAAAATTTGTTGAACATATAGAATGTTAATAACACCCAAGGGATTATTATTTTGAGAATATGCTACATTTGGTTTGTATTTAATTTTAGAGGTCGCTGAGTTTATTAGTTCAGTGGTCAGACGTTAAAGTTTTGCATAAGGAGTCGCATTGGCGAAAGCGAAGGTTTATTAAAGCTGCAAAGCACAGAAATCTTTTTTTTAATAATTTTTTGTTCTTTAATTTTACCCACTCCAAAGCGAGAATTTGGGGAATAAGCATCCTGGAAGTAATACTGAAAAGCAATTTAATACAACCCTAGTATTAAAAATCTTTACTGGAACACGATATCTCTAATGTCCTGAATAGTTAACGGCGATAATATTATATTAAAATAAATTAGGACGTGCGATTTCCAAAGCCTCTACGGGGACCTTAGGACAAAGGTGACAGGTCGGATATCATTAATCAGGCCAGCCATAATTCTATTATTGCAGACCGGTGAAGTGAATTCCCTTTTGACCTTACATTTGTGCTTTGATTTTATTGTCTTTGATATTCCTTAGAGACTGCAAGAACGAGAGATTGAAACTAAAATATTTAAATATAGCATTTTCTCATGTCTTCAGAAAAAGTAGATTTAGATTTGTTTTGTTTTTTAAAGCAAATAAAAGTAAATAATAAAAAAAAATTAATGAAAAAAACAAAAAATTTACTTGTAAGTACTAGTCTCAGTTAAGTGAAAAATTGATAGGTACACCTATACTGCCGTCCTTAGTAAGACCCACCTATCTACGTTTTCACTTATTTCGAGAAAAGCGAGTTTAAAGTTTAAATGCTTGCCATGTGTTACATAGAAATATATTTTTTTTGTTGGTAAATGTTTATAGGTTCCTAGTAGCAATATCTAAGTAATAAACAAAAAAAAAGTTACAAATTATTACCATTTAAAGCCATTTTCGGTCTCTAATTCATTTTTGATTTTTTTGCAGATAGGTGGGTCTTACTTAGGACGGCAGTATAATGTACGACATGCTTTAACTTTTAGTTTTGATGCCCAAAGCGCACTTACAAAATTATACTGTTTTGTATTTTCATGAATCAAGTTATTGGGTAATTTTGTAACCAACTGTGACTAATAGTTACAAGTAAATTTAGCAGTTAGGTGTTTTTTTATAAACAAAAAATTTTATTTTTAACTTTTAGGTTTAATTCTTATCTGAGGGCACGGCAGTGCCTGGCCAAGTTCGCGCGCCGTAACCATCTTGAAACATTTCAGCCGATATTTTACCTACCTATAACTCTACTTTGGAATGAGCTACGAATCTCAAACAGTCTGCACAGTCGTAGATCTCCATGTAGTTAACAACCCCTCCAAGTTTCATGGAATTCCATAAAGTAGTAAAGTAGTAACGAAATTTCAAAAAACGTCGAAATTGCCACTCACTCACTCACTCATGTATAGATCATCAATATTCTACTGTACTTCCCGACATGCTACGAAGCTAAAATTTGGCAGACTGATAGAAATTATGACCAAACCCATGGAAAAAATAAAAAAACCCCAAAATTTTAATTTACTCTCCTCCCCTATACATTTAAAGTTATGTAAAAGTAGCATTGCCCACATCCATATGATAAAACTATAGGAACACCCCAAAATTCTAATTTACTTCCCTCCCCTATAAATGTAAAGTTAAGTAAAAGCAACATTGCCTACTTCCAGACATGCTAGAGAGCTGAGCTTTGGAAGACCGATAGTAACTATGATAAAGGTATAGAAAAAAATTAAAACACCCCAAAATTCTAATTTGCTTTGTTTCCCTATAAATGTAAAGTTATGTAAAAGTAACACTGCCCACTTCCAGAAACGCTAGAGAGCTGAACTTTTTAAGACTGAAAGAAAATATGATAAAACTATATGAAAAAATTTAAAAACACCAACATTTTAATGTACTTTTCTCTCCTATAAATGTAAATTTATATAAAACTAACATTGCCCACTTCCAGAAACGCTAGAGATCTGAGCATTATTCTGATAGAAATTATGATAAAACCATGGGAAAAAATTTAAAAAGTCCAATATTTTCATTTACTCTTCTCCCCTAAAAATGTAAAGTTATGTAAAAATAACATTACCCACTTCCAGAAACGCTAGAGAGCTGAGCATTGGAAGACTGATAGGAACTATGATAAAACTATAGGACAAAATTTAAAAACACGACAATTTTAATTTATTTCCCTCCCCTATACATGTAAAGTTATGTAAAACTAACATTGTGCACTTTCAGAACCGCTAGAGAGCTGAGCTTTGGAAGGCTGATAGGAACTACGATAAAACCATGGAAAAAAATTAAAAAACCTCAAAAATTTAAGTAAGGCATTGCAAAAGTTTTGAACAATATTCCGCAAATTTTACTACTTTAAAAATTAAGTATTATCCAATTCCTTTAAAAAAGAAGTGAAATCATAACAAAAACATTTCATCTAAAAAAAGCCAAGTACGCGAAAATGGCATTCCGTAAAAAGAATTGAGATAAAAGTAAAGCCAAGTTCTCCAATATAAATTTCAAAATGAAAGGTTCTTACTAGTTTGGAAATATTTTTCCAAACTTGGCTATTACGGCTGTAAATGACTCTTAGGCACAGTGCTAAATTGAACATAAATAAGTTTGGCTGTAACAGCAAAGTTTAAAAAAATATTTCCAAACTAGTAAGAACCTTTCATTTTGAAATTTATATTGGAGAACTTGGCTTTAGTTTTATCTCAATTATTTTTACGGAATGCCATTTTCGCGTACTTGGCTTTTTTTACATGAAATGTTTTTGAAATTGCTCTATATTTGATAAAGTTATTCGAATAGGGTGGGGGACATGACAAGAGGGGATATGGGTGGGAGTAGGGAGGACTTCAAAGTAACTACAGCAAATTAGAGGACATTTGCAATAGCTGGCCATACACACAGAGGTTGATCCGTCGGTTTGGAACGGCACAGATAAGTCTGACCGTTTTGTCCGTAACGGTTTAAAACTGCTGCAGTCCACTAACACAAAAAAAAATCTTTCGAATCGATCCTTCATATCGGTCTGTGGCAGACATAACCGCGCGTTAGTGGGCTAAAATTCAAGATTTATCTGCCGGTTTAACCAAAACTGTGGAATTTCGTCAAGTCGAAAGTTTTATGCGGCACGGTATTTTAAGCATAGCATATGTAAATTGTTTAGTGCTAAATATAAGCAGGCTCTGTGTATGGGAATGATTATTAATATGAAAATAATGCATAGTGGTGTAAAAGAGAGACGTTCCAAGTGGGTTAAAACTTATTTGCTTAAGAGGAAACTATTTAGCCATGACCTTCTATTAAAAGAGTTACGAGAAAATGATCCAGACGATTTAAAAATTATTTAAGAATGGATATCAGAGAATTATTGAAATACAGCCAGGCTATAATTGTGCCAGGCACTATTTTGACACATTCATATTAAAAACTGTCAGTTGATCCTTCAAAATTGACATATCAAAGTCAAATTTAAAACTTTCGTCGTTTATTTTCAATTAATAAAAGAAGGCACTATTTATTCCGGTTCATATAGTAAACAAAGGCCGTGTGTTAAAAGATCACAGCTGATATTACAATGTAAAAGTGTCAAAATTGTACCTGGCACCATTATAGCCTGGCTTTATTTCAATAATTCTCTATTAACACGTATGATTTTTTATTAAATTTGGTAAGAGAGGATCTTACGAAACAAGATATCCAAATGAGAAAAGCCGTTGGCCAGAACAGCGATTAAACCGACAGAGAAGTCTGCGCCGGTTAAAATATATGTGAGCGCGGAACCCACAAGTTTCGCCCGCCGGTCTGAACTCACAGATAAATCTGTGCCGGCTATAACTGGCGCGTGGAATGTCCACTAATTGAAAGACAAATCCGCCAGTTTAAACCGCGCCGTTCCAAACCGGCGGATCAACCTCTGTGTGTATGGCCACCTATTGGGTAATCAAAGGAATTTCAATAAAATCGCCTGAAATTTAGATAATTTGTAGGCCTTAAAGCTTACATCATGTGACAAAATGGCTTCTGAAGATCGCCATGTTGATCCCTGTTTAAAAAAATATAGCCTATAGCACCTTCGAGATCAGTAACAATTCATCGACACCTTTTTTGTCAAAATCGGTTCAGCCGTTTAGCCTCTAGCGTGACACATACATATTTACTTACATATATACAAAAATCGAAAAACATTACCCTTCATTTCGTCGTGCTGCACTTGGGTAAAAAGACGTTCTATCTGTATTAAATGAAAATTCGCGACGTTTTCGTGTCTACTGGCCACTAGCAGTTTGTATCTTTTTTGTTACTTTTTGCATTTGTGTGCACGGAGAAAAGTTTAGTAATCGGCCTAGCAAGCGCAGTATTTGCTAAACCATCAAAAAATATTAAACTCAAATTTTATTATTGGATAATTCTTAGCCTAAAATTAGTTTAAAATTTTTGGATAGTAAGGCGAATCTTACGTTCGATAGGCCAGTTAATAGTACGAAGGCTGTCTTTGTATTTTGCATATAGGAACATAATGGACGACACTGATCAAATATCGTTACTAAAACTTAACCTCAATCTCCACCTAACCTAAATTCCAAATATCAGTGCGTTACATATAATTTTACAGCTACAGTGCATTTTTTGATTTAACAAATCAGTCGAAAAATGGGATTAAACCGAGAACATTTTCTTGCTATAACTTTTTATAAGAATGCCTTGCCGAGTTGATTTCTGTTTTCGGTAATGAAGCACCACATCGGTCGACAGTTTTCGTTGATATGGAGAATTAAAGCATGGACGAATCCAAGGCCAGCTGGTGCACCAAAAACGGCTGTCACCCAGGAAAGCATTTATGCTGTGCGCATGCTCATCATGGAAGATTGACACGTGACATATCGCGAGAACATCAATTCAATGAAGTATTATAGGTAAGAAAATCAGTTTCTCCCTGGATACTGCCTCTGTTAACCGAGGAACAGAAAGAAGCTAGGGTCAATTGGTGTCAGAAAACTCTAGACCGTTTTGAGGCAGGAAACTCGAAACACGTTTACATCATTGTCAGTGGTGATAAACCGTGGATTTACTCAGATAAAGCCGAAAATAAACGCATGTCATGTATCAACAACATCTGGAAGATTAAAGGACTGTTAGTTCCGATGGGTACATCACTATTTGTTTGCCGAAAGTCATCGCTGACCTTCGAAAAACGAACCCCGAACGACGAATCATCCTCCACCAAAACAATGCAAGTTCGAACAAAACACAAAAAACCATTGAATTTTTAACCCAACAAAACGTCGAATTGTTGGACCATCCTCCATACAGTCCCAACGATTTCAATACTTTTCCAAAAATCAAGAATAGACTGCGTGGTCAAAGATTTCAGTCGCCAGAGGAAGCAGCCGACGAGACGCCAACAACCGCGTGAAATTACAGCTTTGGCAACTAGTTTAAGCGCATGCAAAAGTGCATTAGTTTTCGGGGAGAATATTTCGAGAAATAATTAAGTCTTTAAAAGTTATCTACTGTTTTATTCCAGCTGTATATGCAAAACTTAAAAGACAACCCTTGTATTTAGTATTTATTTCCTAATTAGTATTTGTATACAGATATAGGTAACAAAATAAAGTATTAATTAATGGGTACCTGGGAAAGAAATGCAAAGATCCCACTGAAATTTTCACAGAACAGAATACTGCCTTATAGCCAGTCACCTGTTTCGAATAAACATAAAAAATCACCCCTTTGTGAGTGTGGCCAGGTTGAGGTTCTGAACCACATTTTCTTTAAGGTTACTCTGTCCTGGCGGACACCGTTGTGGCCCGACATTACGACATTCAAACAGCCATTAAAATCCTCTCAACAGACAAAATTAAATTGATTTTGACCTTTTTAGGTATAAATAAAATTAACCTCTAAAAAATCAAAAATTTCTAATAAATAAATAAAACGAAACTTTTCCTTTAAGGTTGCTATTGAAATTTTGAATTTGAAAAACTAAATTAAATTGAATTTTGATAGATTTAAAAAAGAAAATATAAAAAAATATAGAAAAACGGTCAATTACCCTTCAATCCTGTAAATTTTTAATTGTGGAATTAATAATACAATGAATGATAAACAAACCCAGTTTATCCAAGCTAAAAGTCATAAAAGAATGCACAAAAATAAACCAAAAAACACTACAAACAACCCAACCAGAAGAAGAAGAACACAAACAGAGAAAAACCACCAGTAAAAATACCAAACCTACAGAGCTCCAGTAGGTCTCAGAACCCGACACAACTGAAGCTCACTGATTTGAGTTGGCCAAATGTCCATGAAGGACAGCGCCATTTAAGAAAGCAGCAGCAGCCGCAGATGTTTTCAATTTTGCATGGGATTATCCTCTTTGCCTGAGATTGCTTAAAAAAAATAAAATCAAAAGTTCTTAGGTAGGTACTTAAAAAAATACAAATATTACTATGGCTACATAGTAGCTACTTACATTTGTGTAGGTTAATCAAAGTAATAACAAACTAAATTTATAATTAATTTAGCACTTGTGAGATTTACGTTGAAATAAGTTAAATTTATTTATTCCTTTAGTATAAAATGGGATTTGTCTATAAGTACATCAAGCAAAATAATAAGTTGAGTTTTGAACATAATTTTTTTTTGTACTTTTTCTGTGAGCGATAGGTTCAAAATTGTTTTTATTTGTGTATTATTAAATTATTGTTTTGTAAGCGTATAACTGATGTCATACAGTTTAGTCTCTTCATAGGCACAGTTGTCACCTTCGAAAATCTCAACTGTGTCGTCTCCGAGAGATTTCAAAAGTCCCAAGCTGTGAACACCCTAAAGCCCAATAATTATATAAATTGAAAAATGTTTGGGACCAAGTACTGTTCGCTGCGGTAAACCATATGAAATAGCTCCTTGTTCATTTATTGTGTCATTAACTTGTACTCTTTCAGTTAGGTAGCATTTACACAAATTAAATGCGTAGCCTCTAAAACCAACGATTTCGGGGCACTTAAACATTATTTTATGGTTAACCCTGTCGAAAGCCTTGTAGACAATCTAGAAAAACACAGCAGACCGACTTTTTTTGTGTAATAATTGATGAATTTTGTTTGTAAGAAAAAATATTACCTTCTCGTTTAAAATGATCTGTAGTGTGCTAATGGGAATGTACTAAGTCCGCCATGGATCCATTTATTTTTGTTTAACATTACTTGACAAAACACTTGTGCATTCAAGAATGTTACAACAAAAACGACTAGAAAATAAACCGAACTCAAAGACATGCACTTGCCTTTGGAAAAATTCTCAGACGGTTTTTCAAGCGGAAACAGTTTCCATATAAGAATATACAAGGAAAAATAAAATAATGGCCGATTTGTTATATCTTTATGCTCCGATAGCCGAGCAGCCACTGAGGTACTCGCATCCCAAAGGTGACCAAACTACTAGGATAGATAGATAAGATAGATAGATAATCTTTATTACCATAATATTCATACAAATGTACAGATACATGGAGTCGTCATACACTTAATAATTTAAAAAATCTTAAAACATAAGTAAATATTCTTATGTTAAAAATTGTATAGGTATAGTAATAAATTAAAGTTTTTCCAGAAAGACTTATCGTTTATAAAAAATGTTACAATTTTGAATGCTAAACATTTTATATATAGGTTTGTAGTTCAGCATAAGAGTAGAAATTAAAAAATTAAAAATTAAAAATACAATGTTTAAAAATTTTAAACACATAGATAAGGACAAACATAAATTATGGACATTAAGACAAATTCACACATATATTTTAATTTGCATATTACATATATAAAGTTATTTTCTGTTTTTCATCTTGAGTGATTATAAGTTAAAATTTAAATATTCACCTATTTTATAAGCTTCAATTTGGCATATTATTTTAAAACATTCTGTCTTGAATTTTTTAAAATTATGTATGTCTTGTATCAGCTTTGGGAGTTTATTGTAAAACTTAATAGCCGAGTAGATCGGGCCTTTTTCGATTGATGAAAGTCTATGTACTGGGTAGAAAAGTAAATCGTTACGGTTTCTCGTTTGGTAAGAATCGTTTGGCTTAAATGACTCAAATAGAATGGGATTCCTTCTTAAATATAAGATACATTCAAAAATATAAATGCCAGGTACTGTTAAATATTTATTATTTTTGAAAATTTGATGGCAGCTTGTTAGCGTTGTTAGTCCAAACATGATTCTTATTACTCTACTGGCACCCCATAAAAGTACTCCGTATTTGATATTTGAGTAAAAATTCCATAATATATTGATTTTAAGGATACATGGTTTTGAAATGATCCGGTCGTGGATTGGCATGTATCCTCGTGATCGACGTTGGAGAAAGTGAAAACCAAATAGTTTTAACAAGTTCTCAACGAAAGCCTCAAACCATCAGTATAATTCAATGCCGGTAGGGGTATTTTCCCTCGGAGTAGTTGTTTCTGGTGGTTTCACACAGCATGTTATGAATTTTAAAACTAAAGTCTTCACCCTCGCGTAGAGGAATCATGTACTCTGTGTCGGCAGCATTGCTAAAGATACTGTTAGGTTCTTCTTTTATTTCGGTGATAACGTTTAAATAGATAATAAACAAGATGGGACCTAGAATACTACCCTGTGGGACACCCATTGTAGCCGTCTGCGTTTCCGACACAGTTCTAAAACCGTTTTTCGCAATTACCACTGTCTGTTTACGGTCTGAAAGATACGATCTAAACCACCCTAATGCTGATCCTCTAAATCCATACGATTCCATTTTTTTAAGAACAAAGAGTGGTTTATTGTATCGAAAGCCTTTGATAGATCGAGAAGTAATCCACAGGCTGCAAATTTAGATTCAAGAAGTGATAAGATAGTATTATTAATTTCAAGAAGAGCGGATTCCGTTGACTTTTTAGGCAAAAACCCGTGCTGAAAAGTATTAAATAGTGAATATTTATTGAAAAAGTTTAATATACGGTGATGGACTAGTAATTCAAATAATTTAGAAAATGAAGAAAGTAAACTAATAGGCCTGTAGTTTGCAAAATGATCTGGATTATCCTTCTTGTAGATAGGTATTATTTGGGCGGTTTTGAGTGCCTGTGGAAATACGCCCCGATCCATGCTTGCATTAAAAATAAAAGCTAAAGGTTCAGCTATGTCTGAAGTACATTGCTTATGAATGTCAGATGGTACTGAATCGAAACCTGCAGATTTTTTATTTTTTAGTCTTTTGCTGAATTGCACAATCTCATTGGCGTCCGTTGAATAGAAATAAAAAGATTTACTATTATTAATTTTTATGTTTATGTCATTTATGTTTGACGAAATGTTGTTTTGCTACTTTCTATTTTAGAAAGGTAGAAACTAGTTTTCGCAAGATTTATTTCTCTATCATAATCGAATTTACATTGTTTGTAAGCGTTTTTGTAGTTTATATTATTTTGTGATAAAACTTGCAACGTGACTAGTCTATTTTTCATTGTATCCAGTTCATTAGTAAACCATTGCTTATTACGTTTTTTTACGGACGTTTGTACTTTTGTCTCTTTTTGGGGAAAACAGGTATTAAATATATGTGTGAATGAATCTGAAAAAATACTCCATAAAACGTCAACAGATTCAGAGGCAGAATTGTAAAAGGTTGCATGGGAATTCCGTATCGAAAAATATGAAATAGCAGAGCGAAATATAACTAAATTATTATGAACGTCAAAAAAGTAGACTAAACGTATGCAAAAAAAAAAACAAATATTTAAAACAGCCAATGAATCTGAATATACTTTGTTAATGTGAAGATTCACGTAGCGGTACACCATAAGATGCTGGTGAAGCATCAATCATTTCGTAAACTTAATTTTTTAAGTATGAAGCCGAGCTCCCATTCTCATATATTTGAGAGAGTAATTTCAGGTCCTTTGTAGCAATATTATGCTCTTTCAATTTGAGCCTCTTATTTGAGTTCAGGTTGCAAGTGAAGTCATGTCAAGTTCCAGCTTTTATAGATGACCATAATTTGTTCACTTTGGTGGGCGGAGTAATTTTAGGTCCTTTGTAACAAACTTATACTTTGGGCCTACTTCTTATTTGAGTTTCAGCCGATGCTCCGTAAAATTTTGCTTTTAGATTTCAAGTCAAGTCAAGCTCCGGTCTTTCTAGATGAGCAAACTACTACAATTTGCTCACTTTGGTGCTCCGAGTAATTTCAGGTCCTTTGTAACAATCTTATACTACTTGAATTAGTACCCAATTCTTCTTTGAGTTTTATCCGACGCTCCGCGAAATTTCAGGTTACAAGTCAAATCAAGTCAAGATCTAGTCTTTATAGATGACCAAACTACTATAATTTGCTCACTTTGGTGGACCGAGTAAAGTCTTTTTTTTATACGGATTCAATAACCAAACTAATGACGATGTTGAAGTTATATTATCTTCACCTAAATTACTAAAGTGTAGCTAAATTTAGAAAGATTAAGTTTTGAATTCATGAATATAAGTAAAGACTCAATTATTTCCATTCGCATTTAATTTTTAAGTGGAAAGTGTTCCTTTACAGGCAGAAACTTTTGAAAAACTTTCCGGTCTCAACAGGAACCAGTAAAGATTCAAGAAACCTGGAAATATTTTTCCTAATCGCGTGCGGAGAAGTGCACATTTTCGCACGGTTCTGCGTTTTGAAAGTAGGACTTTTTTCACACTCAGTGCAGAAAAATTACTTTTCCACACTCACTAAATCCTAACTAACACCAGTTTACACCTAAAAATGGTTTAAAAAAATTACTAACCGAAACGTCGTGTTTAAAATTAAAATAAATAAGGGCAGCGGAAGTTCGAAATTTTGTTACTACTGAATCATTGTCTACGAGTTTCAAACAAAAACAAAGATTTTAATGTTAAGTATGTTTTTGCGGATTTATGTAGGTATAAAGAAAAATACGTCCGGTACACGATCGAAAAATAACTTTTCAGGTCTCCCCAGGTTTACAGATCTCGCCTATGTCTCACCCTGTCAATTTCCTGGTTTGACCTGTAAAGTTCACATTCGCGCTATATTAGCGTAAATTCCTATTAAAAAACATTTCCAATAAAGTGTCACTTAACCCACTTTCCACATTCAAAATTAAGGGGTCAAACCTATCCCCGCTAAGGCTTGATAGACAGATCGATGCGTCCGAGCATTTTTCCTACACTTAACTCTAAACAACACAGAAGGTAAACCCAGAATTATTCCCAGACTTTGAATGAGTTTAAAAGAGATTGAGGGTTTTAAACACATTATTTAATTTAATTTTCCCAATAATCGACAACTGGGCTAAAATCTGTTCAATTATTCATTTAACAATAAACATGTAAATCTAAATTTAGTAAACTACTTAATATGTTATATATAATTATTGAGGCCTGCCTTTTCAAAACGTTGTATATGCTATTTTTAGAATTTTACAAGAGAAGCAAAAAACTGATTTTTTACTATGTAATAACATTGCAATTCCCGTCAATGAAGTTTATTTAATGTTTAACGTATATTAAGGATGAAATCGGGTGAACACGTATCGATAACCCAATAAAAAAAATATAAAATCGCTTAGTTCCAAAACGTTGTAAGCCCTAACCTACGTTTCAAGTCAAAACGTTGTAAGTACGAATAAAATCACAGGTCTTATCGTTAACGTAGACTTAACCCTACTTATGTGGCTCCTTTTATAAATAAGAAGTAGTTTCAAGGATTTCCAACCGATCTAGAAATGTTGAACCTCTAGCTTTTTTAGTTATAGTACACATTAAAAGCAGGATAAAAAAGAGAAAACATAGAAAAAAGCTTTCAAATCGGTCTATTTCTCCCCACACTATTTATTTTCAGGTAAACCAGTTTCGCATTAAAGCATCATCAGTACCATTTACCACTCCTGTATTTCCTTTCTTTTTATCCTAATTGAAATAAAACTTTACATGGACACCATCCAACATGTAACAAATATTTCTTAATAATATATAGTATGGGAAATAGGACAAACAATAACAATATACAACTTAACAAAGTGCAATAATGCAAGGTTTTATTCAAAACCGTAAATAACAATTCCAAACCAGGGGTGAAAATGGTGAAATTGAAGAACGAAAAATCATAAAAACAAAAGTTTTCTGTGCCTCCGTCTTGACTAGAACCAGGAACCTTTGGATATGTACTCCAATTGATTGGGCGTTGACGTACACAGTCAAAGGTTTCAGGTTCGAGTCCCGGCCGAGGCGCGTAATTTTGTTAAATAATTTTTTGTTCTTTAATTTTACCCCTGGCTTGGAACAAAATATTATTTATTTAAATTTATTTAAAAAAAGTTAACTTTATGTATATGACTAAGTTATTTTAGCTCCTTAATAACACTGTCTGGAATAGGGACCATGCCTCATCAGTTTCTATTAAAATAAATTTCAATATTTATTTTGGTTTCTAATACAATACTTGTATAAGTTTTTCTAATACAATACTTGCATTGGTTTTTGTATTCTTAGTGGTAAGTGGCGCCCCCGAAATCCTATAGAAACACCGCATCAAAACCCAGGATTAGGCATTGTTGTTGACTAAAATGACAATTGTCCTTACCCCCATAACTTAAGGGTAGTGATATTGCTTATCGCGTGGTACCTACTACTGTGAAGGTGTTTTTGTAGTGGCGGAAGCTAGGAACTAATACGTTGCAGCGACGAAAGAATAGAAATTCGAGTGTGCTATCTAAAACTATAAGTGAACACTGCCATAAAAGTAGTTCGTATTACGTTGCCGCAACTTAGGCTTAATTTCAAGTTACCCTTTCGACTATTAGGGAATATTGTTTGGGACGCCATGTCCGCCGCCATGTCCGCCGCCAATTTTTTGAGCCCATATTAAGAGATATACTATTTTATAAACAAATTAATTGAAGGTTACCAAATGCACATATTAAACACCATTTGTCGGAGTTAACTGCCGATTAGGAAAACATAATCTCAAAAACCACAACAAAAAAATTCCATTAGATACCAGAAAACAATTCTATTTTACAGGCGCCTTGGTTTTTTGCAATAAGTATGATGCATGTTTCACATAAAAATTTGCGTCGCAGTTGAATATTGGTCCTCTGCTAGTAAATTCTCGCACTTTTAGATAACATAGTACATATTATAGCCATAACCAAACTAAAAACTTGTCAGTTTGTTTACTGTAGTGTTCACCATATCGTGTAATAATTCTACCAAAAAGAAACGATAATATTAATTGCAACTAGATCACTACTATTATGTTATTACAAAAAAAAAACAGCCTCTACGACGTAGTAGATACTTTAGTGCGACGTAGTAGTGTAGTCGTTACTACAGTAATTTTAAACACGTGGCTAAGTAGTAATAACCGCTAATTGGTTCCCCGCTTAAGGAATTATCACGTCGCTAAATCGTATACTGAGACGTAGCGGGAGTACATTGCGGTTACTTCTAAGAAATTCTTACTGGTGAGGGTGTCCTCGCGAAAACTTTAAATGTTAGTTGGGATGTCATCATAAAACACTATTATCTTATAGAAAAACATTGTAACTATTAATACACGTTCGTTACAATAAAAAACGAATATATATATGCATTCTAGCGCAGAAGCTGTTTGCTTTTCTACATTTGTGAGATAAGGAAGCATGGCTCTAATATGGGCTATTTTTTTTTCTGGAATACCGTACTTAGTAGACTGTTTTTAACTTCAATTGTTGCAAAGTCGTCAATAGTTACTCCTTTTGCCTGAGTATTAGTTTTTGTAGGAAACTGTAGAGCTCCATGCGACTTCCAGACTTCAGCTGTTCCAAACTGATCTCTCGTCAAAATTATTTGCGCAGCTTCACTTATTTTAACCTTTGGCGTATTAGGGTTCTTTAGTACAGACCTTCAGTCATGAAAACCATCAAAACTGCTACAATGAAAGGTATATTTGCACGTCTTAAAATCCGACTAGCGCGATGGCACTTGCAACGTTTTGACTTTTGGGTCTACTTAATCACGTGATTTTTTACTGCACTCAAAAAGTGCTTTGTGGAAGCGTCACGGTTGGCATTTACAATGTTAACCCAGTTATAGCCGCTGATGCTTTTACGTAACACTGCACAAATTTGGCTTAAAATTTAAGCGATACCATTGACCCAATGATTAACAAAATTAATAAGATTAGAATAGAAGTTTATTTGTATAAATAAAAAATATAATACATGACTTGATACAATTTAATCAAACAAATAAACATACAAAAAGCACTATTTAAGTGATATATATCACTTGTAAGTGCGAGTTAGATTTGAAGGAATTTTTTTATTTGTTTTTTTTTGGGTAATATGTTATATTGTTGATTTGTCTATAAATGACCACAACAGTTTCAAAAATCATATACTTATATTCACACGTTATTTTGAAAAAAATTTATTACTCTTGTTTCACTAACTACATTTCCAGTAAGATGATAAAGTTAACCACCGAGGTCTAGTTGAACCAGGTTTTTCCTAAATAGGTCTCTCTCTCTTCTCGCATCACCGGCCGAATAAGTGAAATCCCGTGTCGTCAGCCTGTGAAGGCTTTTTCTGGAGAAGCTAATTAATTGATTAGAGATGCAATTTTTAATCCGAGCTAAAATTGGCCTAGGAGGCGGTATATGAGGTTCACGATGAAAATGTTAAGTATCCTTGAACCTTTTTAACGCGCTTTATTAACTTCAAGCAGTACGACTTTTATTAACTTCACGCAGTACGACTACTGAAAAACAAAGGACTGTCGCTAGAGAACTGCCATCAAAGCCATCCAATGAAGTAAAATTTGATCACTCTAGGCATGTAATCAACATATCTTGGCACAGTCACGTGGCAGATATAGCTAAAAGGGCGTCCCAAAAGCTTGAGGTGCTATTTCGTACCAGACATCTGTATACACCAAGCCAACTGCTGACACTCTACAAAGCCCAGATTCGACCAACTATTAATAGTTATATATACTGCTCACATATATGGAGTGCGGCACCCAAACATACCTTAATGCTTTTGAACACCGTGCAAAAACGACCTATCAAGCTGATCAATGACCCCGCACTTATCCGTAGCTTGGATAGTCTCGAGCATAGAAGAACTGTGGGTGATCTATCTCTCTTCTACAGGTATTATCACGGAAAATGCTCTGAAGAGCTGGCACGTATGATCCCTGCGGGAGTAGCGCCTACTAGGCGAACACGTCAAACAGACGGTAACCATTAATTTACTGTCAAAATAGAGGCAATAAGAACCACATTATATCAGAATTCATATCTCTGGTGATCTATCTTTCTTCTTCAGGTATTATCACGGAAAATGCTTTGAAGAGCTGGCACGTATTGTCCCCGCGGGAGTAGCGCCTACTAGGCGAACACGTCAAACAGACGGTAACTCATTATATCAGAATTCATATCTCTGGAGAACAGCATCGCTGTGGAATGGACTCCCTGCGACAGTTTTTCCTGCAAATTACAACTTGAACCGTTTCAAAACCAACATACACCAACATTTCCGCGCACTTGCCGCTTCTCGAGCGTGATAGGGATCTCCTTGCGAGTGCGCATAAACGTAAAAAAAACAGTTTTTATTATTGAGCGATATACGGTTTATTTACACGCCGACTGTTTCCGGCAATATCACGTAACACCAGTGACGGATCCAGGGGGGGCCAGAGGGGCCCGGGCACCCCCCCCCTTCTTCCCGATACTAAACATTTTTGTAGCTCGATGGAAAAAATTCCACGCATTAACCGCATTTTCAAAATTTACCCGCAGCATAACGTTTTTTAGGTTTTTTGAGAAAAATTACTTAGTATTCCAAAAATTTTCGCCTTCGGCGCATTTCCTACACCTGTCAATTTTTATTTCACATCGGTAATAACAACAACATGGAAAAAATGTATTCTGGTTTTTGCTTCCTCCTTGGCCCCACTCCCCTCGAAATCCTGGATCCGCCACTGCGTAACACTATAGGCCGTTGATGCGTTTAAGCAAACCCACTTATTTCATGAAGTAGCGGAGTTATTCTTTTTTGATGCCACATGTGTTATTTTACGGTGTTATGATATTTTAAGGCTTATTTCTACCCTTGGCCGTCAATGGGTTATTAAAATAAAAAGTCCATTTGAAGCAAACTGGCATTTACAACGTTTTGGAAAGGCCGGCCTCAATTAAGTATTTACCTATACAAATATAAATGCTGAATAATAAAACTAGGCTAAATTTATCGTTTCTCCCCTATTTATTTTTAGTAGAATATTTTCGTTTTATAGAGACGTTTTAAAACTACGAGCAAGACCAACAAAAAGAATCATTATTTTCTTGAGTAGGTAAGTAATTTATCTTCTTGTGCAAACAGATGAAAAGCTGTAAAATCTTTTGTTGCAGCTGTAATTTTGTGAAATCATTTTTAAAAGGAAAACAATAAAAAGCGCGGAAAACTGCTCTATTAAAACTAAAAGCAACCAGTTTAATTATACAGAGTTTTCTAACGTAATTTTAGCTCCTTTATTATTTATGTTTTAGAAAACGAAGGATGTGCTTAAACTCTTTTCTTATTACATTACTATTTAAAAATTAAATTGTTATGTATTGTTCCTGAATATGTGGTACCAACTCTTTCTTGTATGGTCCAATAGTTAAGTGCACCCTGCCAGTGGCGTAACAAACACCCCCGCAGACACCGCACCGCGACCGCGGGGGGGCCCAGCCAGCTGGGGGCCCACAAGACTCTGGTTGATTTTCATAGATTTTTTTCCGATTAAATAAAAAATCTACTTAATTATAATATTTTATTGATTTCCGCAATATGCAATATCATTTTTTAACCGATTTTTTTTATATATAACTTAACAGGATGCGGTTCTATAGAATAATAGGCAGCGCCACCTACTTGGTGCATGCAGCTTTAAATAAAGAAATAGCAGATTTAATTTGGTTTGAGGCAAAGATATTTTTTAAATTGTCGTTACTATTCCGGAGATTTACATAAAATATTGGGTAAATCCCCGATTTAGTTTCTTGGGTTGCGTGATTATTTGTATATATTAAAATTTTACTGAATATATTTCGTGAACGCGTTCACGGTTTAATTGGGATTAAGTGATAATACATACTAATAATGCATAAAAAACTAAATACTTAAGTGGTGCTCAAAAGCGAAAGAGAAGTAAATAACAAGATGAGAAACTAAAAATATTTTTTAAAATTGATAATAAGTGCAAGTGCAAGTACTGCAAGTACAAATGTAAGTGTAAGTGCTACCACAGAAGCATCAGAACTCAAACCTGGGCCGGTAGCATCTGTAGCAACAACGAGTAAGGAAATTCTTAAAAGAGAAAGCGGCGTTAATTCCGAGGGTGAAATACAAAATATCATTACCCAATCGCCAGAATTATCCGATATGGTAAAAGACTCAGATTTGCATGATTGTCAATAGCAAAGCAATGAAGTAGAAGTAGATTTATTAGATTCGGACTTAGCCCTTTATAGTAACAAAATATTAGACTAAAACAAAAGAGAACATTTTGAGAATTGGGTCCTGCAAACCACAGCATAATATCACCAAAGACGAAAAAAGGCGGTCATTTAATAGCAGCTCTTATAGTTTTATCGCAAAAACTGGACTTCGGGTAGAAAGAATATGGCTTTGTTATTCCCCTAGATTGAATGTTGCATATTGTGAAGCATGTTGGCTGTTTGCAGACAGGAACGACAAACATTTCAAAGACTCGTGGACCAGAGGGATTAAAGACGGGATTTTCCAAAAAAGTTAAAGACCACGAAAATTTCGCTGTACATATACGAGCTTATTTCGTTTATGATTCGTGGAAAAAAATGTGTTCAAGTAGATAATTTGTTGGACTTTGGTCATCAGCAAAATATACAGAGATTGAGAGAAATAATTAAACGAATAATTGACGTAATTATTATGTTGGCCACATGTGATTTACCTTCTCGTGGCCATAGAGAGGGTACTGGTTCAACTAATAAAGGCAATTTTATATCTATTTTAGACCCACTTGCCAAATACGAATCATTATTGGAATCACATTTAAAAAATAATACCAACAGAGACAAGTACCTGAGTCCAAAAATTCAAAATGAAATAATCCACATCATTTCAACTGAAATTAAAAGAAAAATTTTAAATGAAATAAAAAATGCTCATTTTTACACTATTATTTGTGACACAACACAAGATGTTTCAAAAATATATCAACTTAGTCAAATTGTGAGATACGTGGTAATAAAAAAGATGAAAATAATCAACACGTATCAGTATCTATTAAAGAAACTTTAATTGGATTTTTTGAAGTAACAGATCAAACTTCTAAGGGACTTAAACATAAAATTGTTAAAATTTTAGAGGAATTGGGCCTAAACCTTCCTAAGTGCCGCGGCCAAGGATACGGTGGAGCTTCAAATATGAGCGGAGTATACAATGGATTACAAGCTTTAATTAAACTAAAGGAACCGACTGTCAATTATGTTCATTGTACTGCTCATAATTTAAATTTGGCCTTGAATGATGCTTGTTCAAATGTTCCTATGTTCAAAGACTTTTACGATAATTGTCAAAAAATGTATGTCTTCTTTGGACACAGCATAAAAAAATGGAACAATTTAAGAGTAGCTAGAAATGAAAATGTAGAATTTACTCTTAAAACTTTATGTACAGGTTGTCCCAAATTGGGCACTTATATAGGGTTTAAGGTACTTCTAGGGGAGACAGAGAAAAACTGACCACGCATTGCGAGGCTCAAATTTCAAGAGAAGACTTATAGTGAAAACCGCATTTTGAAATATCGTGTCGTCTTTGAGCTACGGGGGCTTTTTGAAAAGTCTGCATTTTGGAGGGGGGCTATAACTTCGTTATTATTGGAAATATTGATTTAGAGTAAATTGCAATTTTATAGACTTTGTCACGAGGAATTCACCCGCTAAATTAAATTTTAACTGTCACTTTTAGTTTTTGAGATATGACATAAAGTGGCATTTTTTCTTATGGAATGGCCTATATTTTAATTAATTTTCGAATTCGTCATAGAATTCTTTTCAAAATGTTGTATCATATATTTTGATTGAGCGGTTTTGGAGATAATTAAAGTTTTTTATTTTTCTTTATTGTGTCTGAAAGCCTTGCGGTCAAATGCTACTTCAATGCTCCTATAGTTTTGTTATCTTATACTATGCAAATCAAGTTGGCCTTGCGTCTTGGCGTTTTGTCATTGTTTTCAATTGTTTAAACAATTTGACATTACGCTTTGATATGAAATTATTTTGCACAAAAGCGTTTTAATTTTATTTTGAAATATGTATCATTTTTGTTACTTTTTATAACTAGGCTTTGAGGGCCGTCAGCTGAATCATAATTTTTCCAAACCAGGCTTACTATATTTTTGACTGCGTAAAATAATAAAAATACTGGAGTGCCTTGACCTGCCTCAGCAGGAAATCATAGCGCACTAGAAATAGGTGAAAAAGCTGAATATCTACTAAACCGCTCAATGAAACTATGACATATGATACATCATCATGAAAAGAATTTAATGGCAAATTCGAAAATTAATTAAAATATAGGCCATTCCATAAGAAAAAATGCATCTTTATGTCATATCTCAAAAACTAAAAGTGACAGTTAAAATATAATTTAGCGGGTAAATTCCACGTGACAAAGTCTATAAAACTGCAATTTACTCTAAATCAAAATTTCCACTAATAATGAAGTTATAGACCCCTTTCAAAAATGCAGACTTTTCAAAAAACCCCCGTAGCTCAAAGACGAGACGATATTTCAAAATGCGGTTTTTACTATAAGTCTTCCCTTGAAATTTGAGCCTCGCAATGTGTGGTCAGTTTTTCTCTGTCTTCCCTAGAAGTACCTTAAACCCCCTAAAAGTGCCCAATTTGGGACACCCTGTACAACACGATGGTCATCTCGTTGGCAGTCAGTATCGGCAATCAGGTACAATTTTGTGTCTATACTAAAGGTTCTGTCTAACATAGTATTGACATAAACTAATATAAAAGACGCCTGATCCAAAAATGGCCCCTGTTACCGAAATCTCATACCAGATGGCTATACGCGACGGTGTAAATATTAATTGCTAATTGTGTCGCCTGAATGAGTCGGCGGTGTTGCCATACCAAAGACAATTATACCTATCTATTTTACAATTCTCCTACTTTCTCCAGATTGATTTTTCAATAGGTGGACAGTTAGTGAGTTCGCGTAGACAACCCGGGGCGCTTGGCAATTCTTCCGCTCTTTTGAATGTGGTGCATTAAAGAGAGAGAGCCTCTCGGGAGCCCCGGTGTGTTTGGTCGAACTCGATCATTATGAATAAGGTATTTAGAATTTGGTTGGTATACCGCGTAATTTAATCAAATATTATTCCTTTTCTAGCTACTGCCTATTTAATATGCTTAGGCGTTTACGTTTTCGACTTATACATATATAAATGTATATATACAGTATGTCCTCCTAAGTTGGAATCATATGGAAAACTTTTTTATTAATAATTTTAGAAAAAAAAGTTATTTTTCATAAAAGTTCTGCATTATCTAAACCCTATAATACAGTCATCAAATATCAAATTTTTTTAGTGGTATACGAGGTTTGTCAAAAAACATGAGTTTTGCTCAAGATTAAAGTACCTTTAAATTGACAATATCGAAAAATGTTACTAAAAAAGTTGATCAGAATTAAAAATTACGTTAAAACTTCAGATTATTTTATTTTTTACTACTCTTTCTATTTTGATGAACATGTATCTCTTGTGATTAGTTTTAGTTTTTCGATGTTTTCTAATATTTTGAAATTAAAACGCGTAATAAGTGCATATTCATTTATTTTGCAAATTTAAAGGTACTTTACTCTTGAGTAAAACTAATATTTTTTGACAAACCTCGTATACCACTGAAAAAATTTGATATTTGATGACTGTATTCTAGGTTTTAGATAATGCAGGATTTTTTTGAAGAATAACTTTTTTTCCTAAAATTAATAATAAAAAAGTTTTTCATATGATTCCAACTTAGGGGGACATACTGTATATATTTCGCTTCCTTTGCGTTTTAATACACCCTGTATGTATATCAATATCGATCTTTTTGGGGGTTTAGGTATTTCTAGGGGATATAGAAAAAAGTAAAAACCTCATTTTAATAGCCCTTTATAAGCTAAGTAGTCTACATTTTAAGAGGGGGTCTATAACTTTTTTATTAAAAAAAAACAATTGATTGTAAATTGCTTTTTTATTAAAAAAAATATAAATAATCCAACTGTCAAATTAAATTTTATCTGTCACTTTTGGCTTTTAGTTTTTGAGATTGTATCCATATAGTTAGAATATTTTCCATGGAATTTGCATGATTAATTTTATTAATAAAAAACATTTAAACCCAAAAACAAATAAATACAAAAATGTAAAAACTACAAATAAATCAAGGGGTCAGTGCATAAAGAAATACATTTTATCTAATCTCCATCGACGTAGCTAGCCCAAGAATTCAGAATATAAAAAAAAAATCATTGTAAGATAATATATCCACAATGAACTAATTTTTGGGGCAAGGTGGGGATATTTAACCCTACTAACTACTTCCCCCTTATTTAGGCCCTTAAGCTAGCCTAGTGTTTAAGCGAGGCTGTGGCCCATGTTTTATGTGATACACATATTAGGTATATTGTTTCTGTATTTTTTATTAGTAGAGAGTAGGACATTGCTGTAGCTAGGAGGCACGGGGGCTTTCCCCCCTCTACTATAAAAATATCTATGAAAAAATAGATCTACGCCACGGCCCCTGAAAACTGAGGCTAGCTAAGATGCTGATAGAGGCCTGATCTTGCGAGAGGCAATTCAGTCCAGCCACACATACTTAATAAATAATAGATAGCAATTATTAATATGTGTTAAGGTCTCACAAACAAAATTTTATGCAGTTTATGTAAATTTTTTACATAACTAGAGATTACTTGCGCGCCGCAGGCAAAACAATTTGCATTTTTGATCCATGAATTCAGGCTAAGGACCTCATTTTAAACGAATACTACTAAAATAGGTATAATTTCAGTAATAATAAAGTTTTTTGCGCTGGGGGCAAAAAAAACTGGGGGCATTTTTGTGGAAAAATTCTCACTTTATACGAATCTTGGGAGGGGATAATTACCCCCATTATCCCCTTTCCTTGCATACGCGAATGGGCAGATGAAATTCAATTTATAAGTTGGATTGGCGGATTCAAAATCGAAGATTTTCTTCTTTACATTTTATAAATTTTAAAAATAAGTATAATTTTAGTTTTTAACAATCAATATTTAGTACTTTTAACTTTTTTTTTCTATTACAAAGCTTGGTTTTAACGACCGAAATTAAGCGGTCCGTTCAATGTCGTTATAACCGATATTTACTGTAGTAGCACTACATATTAAAGAGTTTTTAAAATTTGTTAAAGAAAAAAAGAGATTTTTGGTAATAATTTTGAGTATTTCTATTTATTTTTAAATAATTTTGCCATTGAATTATTACCCCTATTGTCATGCATAATTTCAAAAAATATCGATTTTGTTGTAATTTTTCAGGAATTTATAATAAATTAATTTTTCAGGAAGTTATAATTAAATATAAAATGTGTGTGTGTGTGTGTGTGTGTGTGTGTGTGTGTGTGTGTAATATGGCCTCGATCGAGCCAACTGGCCAGCATTTCTCATTGTTTATTACAAGGGAGTAAAAAATATAAAATAAAAGCTGTTAAGTTTGGCACCCTTTTTCTAAAAAACAAAGAGGTTTGATGCAAAATATAATAAGAAAAAAATCCTTAGTTTGATCTTTTCTAGCGCCTATTAGTTTGCTATTATTACACCCTGATATAAGGGCATCGAAGAAATAACTATTATTTCTATGTATATTTTATATTTATTGTGTCATACCGGGTGGGCAAAAAACCGGACAAAATGTTTATCGTTATAGCTTTCCAACTATAGATTTTACCAAAGCAAGCAGCAGTTTGCAGGGAATTGATCGGACAATTGTGTAAAAGTATATTTTTGTCCACCATCTTAAAATCCCAGATGGCAGACAGAATCAAACTTGACCTTGAAAGAGGCTCGTTTATTCTTCTGTTACGGAAATTTTAGATATATATTTTTGTTTGTCGAAAAGCTCTATCTTTGCTACGCACAACGAGATATGAATCGTTTAAATCGGTTTAGGCCCCTAAAAATTATTTTTTGCTTTAACTATATTATTTTACATACAGGTTAACGATTGATTACTTTTAAAAGATCACAAACAAAATTTGCCGTCATTGTAAAATCCAAAATGGCGGACATAAAAACTTTACTTTTTAAAAAGGTTCGTTTATTTTTATATTCCGAAAATGTTTTGAATTTTTTTAGAAGTATAGAAAAATTTTACAGAATATACGATTGCCTTGCCATTTCTATGTGCATTTATTTCCTCATAAATTCATTACTAGTAAACCGACAATTAAATAAAAAGCATCATGGCAAAAATCAAGTTCATTAAAGATCCGTATTTAAATTTTCAGCCATCTCTAAATATAATATGGCTTACCAATTCGAATTTGACCCTCCATAAAGGGTAGTTTTAGCTCACACATATACTATACTATAGTAGTGTGAGCTATGGTGATCCCAATTTTTTCGAGAAAAAAAAAGTTGCTCCGATTTCAAAAATTTTTATATATCTTTGCGTTTCAGATGATTTTGAAACTTTTTTGTTGCGCCGTCTGTCTGTCTGTCTGTATGTCTGTCTGTCTGTCTGTCTGTCTGTATGTCTGTCTGTATGTCTGTCTGTAAAGACCAACGCGCATAACTCAAAAACCGCTTGGCCGATGTCAATGAAATTTGGTAACTAGGCTGGGTCTTGGGTCGAGATGGTCCCATTTCAAAATGAGCAAAATCCACCGAACACAAACCAAATAAAAGGGTGGGGATAGATTTCAAAAATTAGAGTTTATGTGATAATATGGCGTGTGTGATATCAAACGAAAGGTAATTGAGTATGGAGTTAAACAAAATACATTTTAATTTATTTTAAAAAAAGGGTGGGGGTATATTTCAAAAATTAGAGTTTAAGTGAAAATATGGCGTGTGTGATATCAAACGAAAGGTAATTGAGTCCGGAGTTTAACAAAATACATTTTAATTTTAGTTTTTTTTAAGGGTGGGGTGGATTTCAAAAATTTGAGTTTAAGTCAAAACATGGCTTGTGTGGTATCAAACAAAAGGTAATTTAGTGTGGAGTTGAATAAAATATATTTCAGTTTTTAGTTATATGAGCTCACACGTACACTATAACTATAGTACCTAGTGTGAGCTTAGGGGCCCATATATTGGCAGAGTATTTTCTTATGTTGAGAGAAATTTTTCGACCTTTTTTTGAATTTATTTAAAAGATCCTAGGTCCACCACGCACAAGTTAATCATAAAAAAATAAATCTTCGCAACATACAAAGAAGCGATCCTTCATAGAAGGACAAATTTGACTTTTGTTCAATTTTAATAGTTTTGATCAAAGAGCAATCGGGTATCACCATAATTCTTTTTTTTTTTCATTGAAATCAATTCAGTGAGTTTATAAGGAAATTATTGCAGACAGAAATTGAAATAACAGTTGCTATAACAATTCTAATTTAAAGAACCACTGAACTGATTCTAGAGATTTTATAGAATCCATTCAGTATTAATGGAAGAATGGATACAGAATTAAGGAATAATATTTCGGGAACCACTAAACCGTTTTAAAATTAATGTTTCGAGATCCACTAAACGGATTTTAATGATTCGTAACTAGTTGCATGAGGGTGGCGAAAACAGAGCGTTTTTAAGAGTTCCAAAAATCCGGAATACAAGAATTAAAAAGCCTCTTTGAAACGGGCAAGATTGATTCTCTCAGCCATCTTAGAATTTATAATATCAAATCTTTCTGCTTGAAAGCCTAATCAATTGGTTAGTATAGTTATAACAAAAACATTTTGAACGGGTTTTGTTGGTCCACCCGGCAGATACGAGTACCGGGTTAAATTACAGTTTTTTTTTTGATTAGTTATACAGACACACCCTATAATACTCCAAAAACTTTTTCAAGACTAATTTTTAACTAGTTTTGGGTTAAATCGGGCAGGGTACACAAAACAGCGGCGCGCGGGCCTTTTGAAAAATTTGGATACGCAGTAAAAAATCACTAAAATATGTTAAGTTTGATGGAGATCCATCAAACAACGGTAGAACCAACAACTTCGTAACTTTCATTTCCGATAAATTTAGAAAATACTCTTTAGGGCTGATATAATAGGGTGGAGTTTACTTATTGTGTGCTAATTGGCTAGTCTAGGAAGGTATCTTATCCGTCATGGATCCATTTATTATTACTTAATAAATAAAATAAATTTATACTAAAAACACCTTGGATATTTATTAAATATTCTATTATTTGATTCACCTCGTGGTTTTTTAGGACCGACGGGATTTTAAAAAGTTTGCATTTAATAAGGTAAATTACACCAAAATAAAAAAATTTGTAAATAAAAAAGTTGTAGGCCACCTTCATAAAGTCAGACTTTTCATAATCCCCTCGTATGTCTTCATATTTACATAAGTTTTTATAAATTTCGACTACATCGAATTTGGCACACCCCACAGTGGAACGTTTTGAAGATCTAGGTGGACAACCCCTGAGCAACATTAACACTCTTTAATGCTTGATTTTTTTAGCTTTAAAATAACATAAAATATTTAAAAGCATTTAGTATTTGCAATATTACCTACCTCTTATATAGGGTGATTCAGTTTTTAACGATTTTAAGATTTGTAGTCATACTGTATGTTTTTAACGAAAATTGTTTCAACAAATTTTATAACAATGAAGCAACGGTATATATTTTTTTTAGTTTTTGCAGGAAGGAATTTAAATAAAACAATTTTGCAATATACAAGGTGTTTCAGAAAAATTTTAATAAAGACGTTTTAGGCGGTAAGGGACGATCAAGAAAAAAATTCCGTTCTCATCTGTCACTATATGAAAAATAAATGCATTAAACATTTTAAACCTCTCACCCCTTGCCCGGGGTGAAACCAACCCCTAAAATTATAATGGGAAATGTTCATCGGATGGCATTATCTTTAAAGGGGTCTAATGTGAGAAAATTTAAGAGATATTTGGATTTTAAATTTATATACCTAATAAAGTTTAAAAAAATATTTATTAAATTGGAAAATTCCATTTTTATTAGAAAAATATCATTACTTAACATAACAAATAATAGAATAATTAACTAACACAAGTCCATTTTATTATTATCTTGCAAACTAAACTGTTAATTAATTTCTCAATCTGACACAAAAAAGACAAGCAAAATATATTATCATATTTCTAAAACCGCATATTAATAACTCGCTCCGTTTAAAACTTAATTTTTTGGATTTTTTTAACCTCAAAAAACTTTCCTTGGGGTTTGGTGCAAATGCATTTTTATTAAGCTTGGTTAAGCTTGTGACAGAGTGAAAAGTTACTGTTTACAAAAATTCGTGAAAGTCGAGAGTTTTAAAAACCCATCGTACAGACATACATAGGGCATATTCTTAAATTACGTAACCCCTCCTCCCCCCTCCGTAATGCATATTTAAGAAAAAATATATTCAAGAATCATGACAGTGTAACGCAAAATTAATAATCCCTCTTCCCCCCTTGAGCGTTACGTACTTTAGGAATCGGCCCATACACATAGGTACATGGGATAGGGTGTCTCAGATAAAAGTAACTACAAGGGGGTTTATGAGGATTTAGGAGACGGTAAGACATTCCAATTTTGGTAAAAAAGTGGCGCTATTCCGAGCTGTATAAAAGAAAACATTTATATGCGTTTTTAAAATAATGAGAAATAAATGGATCCATGATGGATCTGATATCTCCCTAGCTAGCCTATTAACACACTTCAAGTGAAGCCATGATAATATAGCATAATATAGTCTACTGAAAACTGTATATTGATACGATGCTCCGTTAAAAAGATAGATTTTTTTTAAATTTTAATTGTCAAAAAACTGTCATTAGCATTAATAGATTTCAGCGGTTTAGGAGCTATCGTGTTATGGACAGAAATAATATACACACACACACACACAGACATAGAGAGACATCACGACGATATTGCTAGGATAGGTCAAAATACACCCAAATAACACATTTCCGGCATTATCTAAAAAAAACAAAAATTTGTCGAAAATAATACCTATTAATAATACCATTGCTATGCGGGCTAGGAAGGCAAAAACTAAAAATTGTGACTTCTTGAAAAAATAAGTCTTAAAAAATTGTTAACGACATTTTATTGGCCTAGTCATATTTATATAGTTTTATTCAATTTGTTTAAAAGAAGGCGACAATACAGTTGAACCTCTCTAACTCGAACCTCTATAACTCGAACCCCTCTATAACTCGAACCTTTTAAGCGGTCGCTGCACTTTTTACTTGTATTTTAACCTATGTAACTCGACTTTCTATAACTCGAACTCTCCATAACTCGAACTGTTTTGGTTGTCCCTTCAGGTTCGAGTTATAGAGGTTCGACTGTATTTTAATTTTTCTAATAACACAATTTAAGTTTTTAAGCATTATTTTGAAACCCCCTGTAGATATTTTTAACTTCGACACTGCATCCGATTAAGCTCGCAATATCGCCACTTTTTTCCTTTTAAACGAATATCGTAAGTGTTACCGTTTCTCAAAATCCCACAAAGCCCTATGTACTAACTTTTATCTGGACACCCTGTAGACAACAGACACATTGACTCATCGTGATATAGAAAAATGCACGAAGATTGACTAATTTAGGTTAGAAAATCCCCAAAGGGCACATTTGTGAAGGTATCAAAAAGAAAATGTCATTAAACACAAATAATACGTTTTCTATTTTTAGAGTTGCAGGCTAACAAAATAAATAAGTATAAGTTTACCGCAAAAAAAGGACAGAATTTCAATACTGCCTCAGAAAGTAGAGATTTCGGTTAATTAGAAAATACTAAAACTAACATCAACAAATTCTAACAAACTAAAGTTTCAGTCCAACAAAAACTACTATAGAAAATTTTATTTTCAATTTTCCATGCCAAAACACCAGCGAATTCATAAAATCATAGCAAGTAAAACACTGCAACAATGACAGTCAAAATGCTTCCTTAGTCTTAAGGACATGTCACTCTAAAAATGCCTGGCACTTGTTTTACTCCAGCGCCTACTACGCGGGAAAAAACAATATTGTTTTAAAGCATTGCTCATACCTAAGATTAAAATGTCTAAGCAGAAAATTTTTAAGATGCAACTTTCAATGCAAATATCTTGACAACCAGAGGGGATAAAAAAATAATATTTTGGATCTAGGATGTATGGAATATGCTCTTTAATTGTAGGGAGCTAAAATGTTTTCAATTAATTTATAGTACTTAACCATGTCCACCTAGATTAGTCAAACGTTCCACTGTGCACCCGGTAGTCCCTTTGCTACTCCGAGACTGTTAATTTCTAGACAGAAAGAACACACAAAAAGAAAGGCGGGCGAACGGTTATTTGAGCAAAGAGAACTAAATAGAATGTAAGAGAAAAAAAAGCGCAAAGGTATCAAATTAAACTTTTGTTTGTTAATTATTTTTATAAGAGGTATTTCATATGCAATATATTTTTCCTACGACCACACATGAAAATCATGGGTTTCACACCATTTTCATCCTCAGAAAACGTTAGGTTTCACCCATGGGCAGAAATTTTTTGAAAAATACTTTTTGCACATGTGTTGCAAAGTATCTTTCCACACATGTGCGGAAAAGCAGTTTCATTTGATTTGTGCAAAATTGAAGAACCGTTTTTACAAAAATGAGTATAGCTCATCAGTGTGAAAGATAGCGTACACAACTCGATAGAAAGTAACTTTCTTACACTCGCCTGTTGTTTCACTGGGCTGGCGCCTCATTCTCAACATTCACGCTCGTGTGAAATTTGTCACTCTCTTCTCTTGTTCATATGTAATAGACTATTTCGTTTTTAACCTTACCATATGAATAATAAGGTTACTCGTTCCAGACCTTACTAACTAGAAACCACAAAAAGGGTCCACTTATTATAAAAAAAGAATGAAACTGCGCCTCCTTTCAAGGGTCAGTCCCAATCATTTTTCGTTGTTTAGGGATAAAAACATAAAAGATAAAAGTGTCACTGTTTATCCCTGGGATGAACAGGGATAGATCAGGGATAAAAAATTAAAATCAGGGATGAAAAGTGACAGGTGAGGAATTACAAACCTGGTTTTTAGCGCATTTGATATTTTCTTGATAAGAGTCATTCTTATTTGATTAAACAATCGTTTATTAATACTATTTTTATACACCCCACGCTTTTACCTTAGTCTGTTAAAAGTCACGTTAGTGTACTTAAAATTTTTTAGTTTTTTATACAGCTGATGATTTCAGTTGAACCGTTTAATTTAAAAGTGTTTTACGTATTTTTGAATTTAATATTTGGCTAAATAAAAAGTTTAAAAAATTCAGACAAATAAATGTAAAAATAACTAAATGCAAAATTTTTAAGTAGTTATACTACTACAATGAAAAAAAAACAAATAATTTATAAAACTAAAAAAAGTTATGAAATATTCTTGAAGATCAGTTTCTAGTTAGTTAGGTATCTATTTATTTATTTAATTTAATTTTGGATAATTTTGAAGTAACCAAGTGCTTATTTGTTTTTTAAAAGATTTTTTTTGACCTTTTGTTCAGTTCAGATGGTAGCAGGTTAAAGAGTTCTTTTCCAATGTATGTTTTTCTGTACATTTCTCGAGTTTTTTTGAACATTTTTCGTGTTTTTCTGACCATTTCCCCAGTTTTCCAGGATTTCCGAAAATTTTCCCAGTTTTTCCGAGCATTTCGCGAGGTTTTTCAAACATTTCTAAAGTTTTTTGAAAATTGTCCGAGGTTTTCTAAACATTTTCCGAAAATTTCCCGAGTTTTTTCTAACATTTCTCGAGTTTTTTGAAAATTTTCCAAACATTTTCCGAATTTTTCCTGACATTTCCGAAAATTTCTTGAGTTTTCCCAAAAAAATTCTGAGTTGTCCGAAAAATTTTAAAGTGTAAGGACTGTACATTTGCCTCTGGCCTTAACTCTTGGAATTCAGGAAATATATATACTTTTTCTTACCTACATATCTATGCCCTACACTGGGCAAGACGCGTCCACCCCTACAGAAGGTTGCATGTATACTGAAAGGAGTGACTGAATGAATTAAATAAAATATCGGCAACACTGCACTATGGAGTAATCACAGGGGCAAAAACGCTTCCTCTCTCTTTTTTCCTATGTAAATTATTGCATAAGAAAAAAAAGACAGAGCGAGCATTCGAGTTCATGTGGTTACCTGCTATTACCAAACGAATAGCGACATCAGCGCCCTCACCGGTCGTCACCGGCTGATTTCAAAGGTCCTCAGTGCGTGAATTAAAGAGTATGCTATTGGCCTAATGAAAGCTGAGCGTCTATTATATTATTAGTTTATGGTATTGACCAGCTAAAAAAAGATGAAAGAGATGAAGCACTAGCAATTAAGAAAAAAATGAAGCGCTATGATTTTATTATTCTGTTAGTATTTCAAACAAATATTCTAGAAAACATTGATCTGACATCAAAATTACTGCAAAACGAGATATAGGACTTGATTGCGCGACCAATCAACAAAAATTCGCAATATGAGAACAAATTTTGCAGATATTAGAGAAAAAGCAGTTGTTTTGGCGAATCCTTTAACATTAATCCAGTTTTTAAAAATAAAAGAAAGAGGAAAGTTAAAAAAAATCATGATGAATTATGAGAAGATGAGAGATTAAGCGATGCCGAACAACTGTTCAAAGTGGAAATTTTTTTCCGTACAGATATTCTTGCCAATAAGTTGAAAATAAGGTATGAAAGTACAAATTGTGAAAGGCTTTCGCGGCCATCGTCCAATGGTGGGTGTGCTTTCGGGCTGTTCGGCCGTCGTCGTTGGAAATTCGTTCTCGACGATTCGCCATCTTGAGTGGATGGCATCTTCAGGAGATGTTGACTGTTTGTCGGCTTCTCGAAGACTGGTGGTTACTCTGTCGCGATCGCAGGTTATATACGCTATGGTGGGCGGGGCGTATATCAGAGCTGGTCGGTGATTGGTCACTTTCCCCAGATTCAGTTTTGTTGCTATAAGCGAGCCGTTTAGTGTTTTTAAGAACCGGTACCCATGTTCTGTTAATTTTAAGAGTTTCTTCAGATCTGTTGAAGTTCTGTTGGTGTTTATGAATTTCGATTGCTTCTCTATAGAGTCTTGGATAGTATGAAGAGGAGGCGCAGAGAACTTGTGTGTCTTCGAATTTTATTCGGTGGTCTTCATTGTTTAGTGTGTGGTCTGCAACTGCGGATTTTTCCGTATGTCCAAGTCGACAGTTGGCTTTGTGTTCTTTGATTCTTGTGTTTACGGACCGTCTGGTTGTTCCGATGTAGACACTTCCACAGGTACAGGGAATGCGGTATACCCCCGAAGAACTTAGTGGGTTCCTTATATCCTTCGCAGATCTGAGGTGGTTCTCGATCTTCTTAGATGGCTTGAAGATCGTTTTTATGTTGTGTTTTCCCAGAATACGTCCGATCCTATCCGTCACTCTAGGGATGTAGGGCAGAAAGGCTCTTGAAGTAACTTCGCGGCTGCTCAGTCCACCGCTACTGTTACTTTTAGTGCTCGGCTTTGGTCGTATACATTTATCTATGTCGCTTTGAGTGTATCCATTTGCTACGAGGGCGTTTTTAAGGTGGTTTAATTCTTTGTCTAGATGTTCTGGTTCGCAGATACTTTTCGCCCTCTCTACCAATGTTCTTATTACCCCTTTTCGTTGGCACGGGTGGTGGTTAAATGTGTTGTTTAGGTAGCGGTCTGTGTGAGTAGGTTTTCTGTATACGGTATGTCCTAGTCGTCCCTCTTTCCTCGTTACTAGTACGTCAAGGAATGCTAATTCTCTGTTGTTCTCTGTTTCCATTGTAAATTGTATACTGGGGTGTATGCTGTTAATGTGGTTGAGAAATTCATTAAGGCTGTCTCTACCATAAGGCCAAACGACAAAAGTGTCATCTACATATCGAAACCAGACTTTGGGTTTATGAGGGGCATTATTCAACGCCTTCTCTTCCAGGCTATAAGCTCACCAACATACAAACTTGCGAAACATCTTGCTTCCCTCTTGCAAACCCACATCGGACTAACGGATTCGTATGTAAGAGACTCCACCCACTTTATTGAGAAGATCAAAAACATCGTCATGGACGAGAAAGACATCTTAGTTAGCTTTGATGTTGTGTCTTTGTTGAATGAACGTTATGAACAGATCGATGGAGTATCAATGGGTAGCCCTTTATCGCCAGTGATTGCGAACTTTTTCATGGAGAAACTGGAAGAGAATAATGCCCCTCATAAACCCAAAGTCTGGTTTCGATATGTAGATGACACTTTTGTCGTTTGGCCTTATGGTAGAGACAGCCTTAATGAATTTCTCAACCACATTAACAGCATACACCCCAGTATACAATTTACAATGGAAACAGAGAACAACAGAGAATTAGCATTCCTTGACGTACTAGTAACGAGGAAAGAGGGACGACTAGGACATACCGTAAACAACACATCTAACCACCACCCGTGCCAACGAAAAGGGGTAATAAGAACATTGGTAGAGAGGGCGAAAAGAATCTGCGAACCAGAACATCTAGACAAAGAATTAAACCATCTTAAAAACGCCCTCGTAGCAAATGGATACACTCAAAGCGACATAGATAAATGTATACGACCAAAGCCGAGCACTAGAAGTAACAGTAGCGGTGGACTGAGCAGCCGCGAAGTTACTTCAAGAGCCTTTCTGCCCTACATCCCTAGCGTGACGGATAGGATCGGACGTATTCTGGGAAAACACAACATAAAAAGATCTTCAAGCCATCTAAGAAGATCGAGAACCACCTCAGATCTGCGAAGGATATAAGGAACCCACTAAGTTCTTCGGGGGTATACCGCATTCCCTGTACCTGTGGAAGTTTCTACATCGGAACAACCAGACGGTCCGTAAACACAAGAATCAAAGAACACAAAGCCAACAGTCGACTTGGACATACGGAAAAATCCGCAGTTGCAGACCACACACTAAACAATGAAGACCACCCAATAAAATTCGAAGACATACAAGTTCTCTGCGCCTCCTCTTCATACTATCCAAGACTCTATAGAGAAGCAATCGAAATTCATAAACACCAGCAGAACTTCAACAGATCTGAAGAAACTCTTAAAATTAACAGAACATGGGTACCGGTTCTTAAAAACACTAAACGGCTCGCTTATAGCAACAAAACTGAATCTGGCGAAAGTGACCAATCACCGACCAGCTCTGATATACGCCCCGCCCACCATAGCGTATATAACCTGCGCCCGCGACAGACTAACCACCAGTCTTCGAGAAGCCGACAAACAGTCAACATCTCCTGAAGATGCCATCCACTCGAGATGGCGAAACGTCGAGAACGAATTTCCAACGACGACGGCCGAAAGCACACCCACCAAAGGTATGAAAGTGTTGATGCCATGCTAAATAATTTTAATTTTTTTATATTCTGAGAAATTAACTTCGTTAAGTGAAGAAGAATTGTACGTGAAAGCGCGCAATTTACAAACGATATACCATAAAGATCTTTCCATTGACTTACCTAATCAAATTTTAAGCCTCAGAACGGGCCTTAGAGATATAGTATTTTAAAATTAAAAACAGTGTATGAACTTGCGGATCATTTATTAATAAAAAATCAGTGCGTTTTCTCAAGTTTTCCAGATGTATCCTAATGTGGGCACATTAGATATTATGTGGGCCACATTAGGTAGGTATCAAATCCATAATCTAGTGTTAACCCCAATTAAATCACACACGATTCCTAATAGTAATGAAAATTTCCGATTTAGGAGGGAGTGTCCTCATTTCTCATGGCCCTCCCGCCATTATTCAAATTCCCGATTTTCATTTAAACCCCTCGCAAAGCAACCTCCTTCATGTTATAATGTCAAGGAATCTTTGACAAAAAAAAATTACCTAACAAAACTAATATTTTAACATATTTCTTTTTACCTTCGAAGTTTTCTACTCTTCTACTAAGGAGTTTGACTTTGAAAACCTATAAAAATTTTGCCTGCGGCGACAATTTTATAGGGGCCCCTCTGAAAATGTTTGCGGGGGGGGGGCACTCAGTTTTTGTTACGCCACTGCACCCTGCATATTGAGTACCAGTATGGAAACGAACAACTCGTCAAACATTAATCATCTTATAAACGACATGTAAAATTAAAGAAAGAAAAATTATAAAAAGTCTTCGGCCGGGACTCGAACCCGGAATCTCTTGCTCTATACGCAAACGCTCTCTCATTACTCCGCCAAAGAGCATACATAAATTTTCGGAAAACTTTTACCCATGTATGTGTGTGGTGTCTTATTATAAAAATGAGAAACTCTCAGGGTATTAACTTGTCCAAGTCATTCAACAGACCTCTATCATTCTCCTTTCCCACTTTCAAAGGTATGAAAACTCAAATTGGACGTAAAGTATCAACGTCTGAAAACATGAGATCACCTTTTCCGTGTGTTAAAATTTTTGATCGGAATGGGCGATTGCCAATATAATTTTCAGATAACAAATTGCAAATAATGCAAGGACCTAAAGGTCTAACACGTAAAATTAAAGAAAGAAAAATTACAAAGACTTGTATTGAGAAATCACACACATACATGGGTAAAAGTTTTCCGAAAATGTATGTAAGGTCTTTGGTGAGAGACCGTTTGCGTACAGAGCAAGAGATTCCAGGTTTGAGTCCCGGCCGAAGACAAACTTTTTATAATTTAAGAAATAGCAAAATTGCTATAGTTACCAAAAGACCTAGAAAAATTTTTTAAGGTCATTTGATTGGCCGTAATTGCTAATACAAAACTACCAAATTTTATAGAACTTGTTTAGAAGATGGGGGAGATATTTTAACTTTTTGAAAGACACAACTTAGTTTTGGCTTGATATTTTAAAAACCACTATAGACCATTTTAATTGCAAAACATCATCTGATTTGGCTTGGAATAGCGCAACTTTATTAATTATTTAATCAAAATTATATCTGACTGCACGGCAGTGCCCGGCCAAGTTCACGCAACTGCTGTACAATCTTTTCTTGAAACAATTCAGTCCATATTTGACCTATTTAAAAATCTGCTTCGGAATGAGCTACGAAACTCAAACACAGTCGTAGATCTTCATAAAGTTAACAACCCCTCCAGGTTTCATAGACTTCCATAAAGTAGTAAAGAAGTTACGAAATTTCAAAAAACCTCGAAATTTCCACCCACTCACTCATGTATAGATCATCAAAATTCTGCTGTACTTCCAGACATGCTACAAGCTAAAATTTGGCAGACTGATATAAGTTTTGAACAAACCCTTGGAAAAAATCAATAATCTCCAAAATTCTAACTTAGTTCCTTCCCCTATACTTGTAAAATTATGTGCCTACTTCCAGAAACCCTTGAGAGCTTAGCGTTGGCAGCCTAATAGGAACTATGATAAAACTATAGGAAAAAATTTAAAAACCCCAAAATTTTAATTTACTTCGCTGCTGTATAAATGTAAAGTTATGTAAAAGTTACAGTTGCCCAATTCCAGAAACTATAGGAAAAAATTTTAAAACATCAAAATTTCAATTTACTTCAATCAATCAACTATAAATGTCAAGTTATGTAAAAGTATCATTGCCCACTTCCAAAAACGCTAGAGAGCTGAGCTTTGGATGGCTGATAGGAACTTTAAAACCATGGGAAAAAATTAAAAAACCTCAAAATTTTAAATAAGGCATTGCAAAAGTTTTGAACAATATTCCGCAAATTTTACTACTTTAAAACTTAAATATTGTCCAAATCCTTTAAAAAACGAGTGAAATTATAACAAAAACATTTTATGCAAAAAAAGCCAAGTACACGAAAATGGTATTCCTTAAAAAGAATTGAGTTAAAATTAAAGCCAAGTTCTCCACTACAAAGTTCAAAATTAAAGGTTCGTACTAGTTTAGAAATTTTTTTCCAAACTTGGCTATTACGGCTGCAAATGACTCTTAGACACACAGTGCTAAATTGAACATAAAGAAGTTTGGCTGTAATAGCAAAGTTTAAGAAAACATTTCCAAATTGGTAAGAAGCTTTTATTTTAAAATTTGTAGTGAAGCACTTGGCTTTAATTTTATCTCAATTCATTTTACGGAATACCATTTTCGCGTGATTGTCTTTTTTTTTACTGAATGTTTTTGTTATGATAGAACTTGTTTAGAAGATGGCGGGGATATTTCAACTTTTCGAAAGACTTTTTGCTGAATATTTTGAAAAGCCCTGTAGATCTTTGTTAATTTAATACATGATTTGATTGGACTTGGAATAACGCAACTTCTTTTCTATATAACCAACATTTTATCACTTACCGTTTCTGGCATCCCCATGTAGTTATAATAATGAGATGTCCTGATCTGTTCTTGACCTCTAGAGTGAAAGACACTATTTGGCGGAAGACTCAATTACTATGAGAAATGTTTTTTATAAAACCCAAATCAGCCTAGAAGTTTTACGTATAAGGTACCTACGTCAAATCCAGGTTAGACCCGATTTTGCCAATTTATATTCCAGCCTCTTATGCATTTTCGGGTAAACGACATATAATAAATTATTATTGACCTTTTTGTAAAACAAAGTAGGAGTGACCGAAAGCTAACATCGTACAAAAATAGGCTTCCTCGTTCCAGGAAATTATAGTCGTTTGCCTGAACATCTATCTTTTAAAAAGGGGTAAAATCTATAGAGTGTGTTATTAAAGCGCCCAAGCAAAAGGGATGGGTTTAGCCCTAAAAAGTTTTTGGCTAATTTATCTAAGAAAGACCTTGAACACTTTAAAAAACAAAACTGTCCTGTCATTTAGACGACTAGAGCAAACGTGACATGTATGCAAATTAAGATAAAAAAAATAGACGGTTGAAGGTGATGATGTGGAATTTTTTTTTAATGGTCTGAAAATGCCTAGAATAATCAAAAAGTAATTTGGACCAGTACTTAGCTATTGGAAACGAATCAAGTAAATTAGAACTAGAGAATGGACAAACAATATCTGTAAGACTGTAAAGAATTGGAAAAAAGAATAGTAAAAGCAAAAAAGGGTATTGGATGTCTTAATAGTATTTTATGGAGCAAAGAGATAAAAAAGAATGTAAAATTTAACATATATGAAACAATGGCGAAACGCACACTGTTGTATGGAATAGAGACTTGTCGTGTTGCAGAAAAATACAAAACAAAAATGGGAAGTGTCGTAATGGATGCAATAAGAAGAGAAGTGAGAATATCCAGAACAGATCATATAAGAAATTAGATCATAAAAATGGGAATCGAGGAATGCATAACGGATGACATCACTAAAAGACAACTGATATGGTACAGCCAAGTACAACGGATGAACGCGAAAGATTACCAAAGCAGGTCGTAGAGTGGCAACATATAGAGCGCTGAAAAAGAGGGCGTCCTAAGCTGGAATGGCAACAGCCAATCCAAAGATTTATTTATTTATTTATTTATTTAGGTACAATAACGGGGTTGCCTCCAAGTAGTACATTCCTTAATTACTCTAAAAAACTAAGATCTAAAGTAAAAAGATCAATTAGTCAAAAAAAACGTGACAGAAGGCGATTGTCAGGATCGAAGGAGTTAAAGAATAGGCGCTGGACAATGTAAAAAACCGTTCTAAGCCGACATAATAGTTTGGTTTTGATGTATCCCTATAGTATCTAAACAGTAGAAACAAAATTTCGGACTTCCATTGCCGTTAATTATTTTAAAAACGACGTTTCGGTTGGTAAGTACCTCTAACAATTTTCAAGTTCAATTAAACAATACAGTCTGCAGGCTACTACTTATACTAGTTGGTGTGCACTCTGCAGTCAGGTTTGATGAATACTAAGACTCTTATTTTCCATATGCAGTGGTTTCCATATATTTGGTAATTCCATGCTTGGTTGACTGAAAACTTCTTTATTCTGGATGCCAATGCAACTTCTTATATAAACCTTTAGCATTTGATCATGCATGATCCGCTAATCCAGATTTTTCAATATCCCCTAAGGGCCTGTCCTTAAATTATGTAACGCTCTAGGGGGGGAGGGGGTATTTGGCCTTGCGTTACACTCAATGTGTTCTTTCTTGAAAATGCGTTACGTAATTTAAGGATATTCCCTAATTGGGTACGTTTTTAATGTTTCCTGACTCTAACCTGAAGACGGCGTTTCGTTTCACCTACCACAAAGATTTTCTACTTACTATATGCACCTTATAAAATAAGTCCTAAATGTTGCTTCTACTCAATAATGTCTACGATTTTCACACAAAGATATCTAAAGAGTGTTTCATAAATAATAAAACCTACAAACTAAAAACTAATTTGAGTGGTTGTCAAAAACGAATAGTACGCTAACATCTGATCCTGCTTCATCTATTAAACAACTTCAATTAAAGAGTTTTAGTTATTTTTTCCAAACAATTTTTGTAATGTCGTTTAGCCAAGTTTCAAAAAAAGTTCAATTATATTTTTTGTCTTATTATAGGAAAAAATGACTAGTACTATAAGTACTATCCAAAAAAAACTTAAAGCTATTTGCTTCCTGAAAATGTCAAAATATTTAAACAAAGGATAATAGTAGTAGTACTAGTGTTGAGAGCTTTTTACTCTAGCCCACGGCCGGACTTTTTATCAAATCTATATTTTTCCGTACACCATATAACAAACTGATACAAGTGCCCTTTAGTTTTCTTTCCCTAAGAGGACTTAATTTTGCCTTGCACCTCTTTGTTGAGGGCAGGGATCTTTATACTGCGTTGCAAGTAATTATAGATAGTGAATAGACGCTTTTACATCCCTTCCGAAAGGTGGTCCTTCTTACATGTAAGACTTGCATCTGTCTAACATCGCTATCGTCGCAGCCGAACTTGGTTATAGACGATACACTTCTTTCCCTTTTGGCGCAACAATCGTGATTGCCGTGACTGTCCCGTTATCCAAGAATATTTAAAAAAAGTGATCTCTTCTAAAATCAGGGATAAGTATGACTACTAATAACTCCTGGGAAACAGGAACGGGTTGCAGACAGACCAGAGAATTCGTAGACCGACCAAAAGCGACCAGAATTAGATGGATGCTGGGACGGACACGAAAAGACCTCGGACTGCTGATAGGTACTCTAACCGGACATAACCGGTTGAGGAAGCACATGACACGTATAGGAGTCGAGAATGACCCTACCTGCCCAGCCTGTGGACAGGAAGAAGAGACATCAAGACACCTCGTGGCAGAATGCGAGGCCTACGCAAGGATGAGACAACAGGCACTCGGAGCGCCAACTCTGAGCGAGGAAGAACTGCACATGCTCAAATGGGCAGACTTCCTGGACTTTGTAAAGAGAACAGGAAGGCCCAATGAGTTACCCGACCATCAAAGGGAAGTGCAGAGAGTGGGTTAAGGGACAGACTTGGGGCATGGCAAAAAGGGCCTACTCTGGCCTACTTGTCAGACCTGCGGGTCAACCCCCCCCCACTACTAATACTACATGACTACTAATTATGCAAAAGTTCTGAAAAACTGAACTAAAATTGAAAGAACTTTTTTCAATTTTAAAAAGCCCCAAATGTCAAATTTTGGTGAGTTAAAGTTTTTATTTGTAATACTAGTGTTTTGACATAGTTAAAGCAAGATTGGATTTTTATAATCGACGCCAGAGATATTTGTGTCCAGGGCAAAACCGAGCTTTGGCGACATCTTCGAAAAACATTCTGAACAATTGCCTCAGCAAAACCAATTTTGTAAATCCTAAGTTCATTATCTTCATCGATTTTGGCGCGCCTAGATGGTTGCGCCCTGGGTGGTGGCCCTGGTCGCCCTGACTTGTTGTCGACCCTGTTCATGTTGTTTTTGCCATCACTGTATGTAAGTTGGTAATTAACTATTTTTCCCGAAATTGTAGAAAACCTTAAAGTCATTCCTGCTTACACTAAATACGCAATCAATCCTCGGTTCGAGTTGATGTAATCATGATATGCAAGCGAAAAGTGGCAGTCACGCAAAACAAAATTCATAAATAACGAAAAAAATAAATAAAATATTTATCGGAAGTAAATAAAACAAGAGCTTAAAACAATTTTTTTGAACAGGTTCTTTTTCACAAGCTGCGTTCGGTATTTACGTCGGATTAATCTTTTTGATCGAAATCGTTCGTTAATTGCATCTAGATCTAGGGGAGGTAGATCTGAATCGTTCGGTAATTCTGCTCAGACTAGTCGGACGTAAATCTGGTTGCTCCGTACATTTTGATCGACCAAACAGATTAATCTGAGATTGTGACGTATTTTGTATATTTGTTTTGCTTACAAAAATAATTTTTTTACGTAAAAATATTGAAATCGAATTATTTGATGTTGAAGACAAAAAATTATATAAATTTTCGACATCACAGGAAAATTTTGTCAAAATTATAGCTGGGCGTGAGTTGCAATATGTACATAATATTTTTGGTTATATTTAAGGTTATAACCATTTATAAAAATTTGATCGATTTGATCTGGATCATTCGTTAATTCCAATTTGCTCAGACTAATCTGTAATCACGTCACCAAAAATCCGTCTCGTCTGAGATGCAAATACCGAACGCTGCTACAATTTAGTAAGAAGTGACATAAAAGGTGACAGATCAGACATAAAAAGTTTTAAGAAAATTTGAAACAAAAAGCGTATAAACCTGGTGCTAAGTATCTTAAATTCCGCGTATACGCCAATTTGCGCCGCGTTTGCGCGATTTGTGCGCCGCTTGCGAACCGCTCGTACGCACGGATTCAATTCGGACGGCGGCAAGAGCCTTTCCTGTTTTCTGCATTTGCGGGTTTTCTTTAGTTCGTTGAAACGTAATTCAGTGAGTGGCACAAAGCGCCGGTACTCACACGCGTTTTTCTGAAGCGCGGTGCCGCAGCAGTTGCCGCGAAATTCGATACACACACCTGTCACGACATGATGGATGTTGTTGGTCGCAAAACACATGCAATTTTTGCGTTTCCTCCAAATTATTTTTTTTACGGTTATGCGCACTCGCAAGGAGATCCCTATCACGCTCGAGAAGCGGCAAGTGCGCGGAAATTTTGATTGATTGATTATGTTTGATTTCAAACGGTTCAAGTTGTAACCTGCAGGGAAAACTGTCGCAGAGAGTTTATTCCACAGCGATGCTGTTCTCCAGAGATAATGAGGTTTTCGGTGCCTTTATTTTGACAGTAAATTGATAGTTACCGTCTGTTTGACGTGTTTGCCTAGTAGGTGCTACTCCCGGGAGGATCATACGTGCCAACTCTTCAGAGCATTTTCCGTAATAATAGCTGTAGAAGAGAGATAGATCGCCCACAGTTCTTCGATATTCCAGTTTGGGTGCCGCACTCTATATATGGATGTGAGCGGTACTCCATAGTTGGTCGAATCTGGGCTTTGTAGAGTGTCAGCAGTTGGCTTCGTGTATA